>JARHVA010001515.1:2127500-2275000 GCA_037957365.1 Torreya grandis
ATGGAGGAATAAGACATTATTTGAGTTCTCAAGCAATGAATGGTAACTATGTATTAATATTGTCATTGTCAAGTATTGAAGGCTAGATTTATGTATCTAAAAATTAAAATTCTATATTACTTATAGATAAATTGAATTCAAATTATGACCATATTTGAACCAAACTAATATCTAACATTTGAATAGTAAAAATTACATTTTGGGTGCACCATAACTTTATGTATTCTAAGCGAGTATTTGTCAATCGTAAAACTCTAAATGAAAAAATACAAAAGTTATTAATTCATTAGTATGAGCTTGGATATCCTCATTTTATTCATGGTAAGAAATATTTTTAGCCTATAATATCTTAGGTACTAATTACACACCTATCAAAACCTAATTCTAAGACAAACGCATTACCCCATTCATTATTACCTAAATTTTTATTGCCTTGTGGGGGAATTTTACAGAGTATATTCAATTGAAAATATACTCTATCTATCCATCTAGGATCAAATTTAAAACATACAAGTATAATTATTTTGGATAACCCCAAGAATGGTCTTCTAAATCCTCTTGAAATTTCCTCTCATTAAAACAAAAATAATTCTTTCAAACCTATATTTTTTTTTAAAATATCAAATTTTAATATACCAAATGAATGATATTGAACCCTATTCATATCCCCAAAATAAAAAATGTGAACTTAAAAACAATCATTTATAGGATTTCTTGAAAACAACACAATTAATAATTGTAGCTCTTATTGAAGGACTAAATGAAGTGATATAATCTTAGATTTTAAATAAATTCATAGGGTTAATGGAATATTTTTGAAATTTTTTGAAAAATTTACTTATTTTATAGGCTTGTTGGACCTATTTTTGCACAAATCTAATAGATTCTAGACCTAACCTAGATCAAATGTTTAAAGATGGTAAGTTTCTTAAAAAATACAAAGGTAAGTGAAGGTATGTATGTTAATTTATTTAAATTCATTTATATAAGGTTTTATAACATTATTTACAATTACTATTTATGTTTCTTCAACATTAAGTTATTTTTTTGAAGCACCATCTTTTGCATTAATTTTTTTTTTGCATGTGATGAAATTCTAGTGGTAAACATGTACACAAATTATGTTTGCTTACTGACACATTTTTATTGTAAGATTAACTTGTACTTTATGAGAGGTTCATCATGAATTCTACTTCATTTAGCCTCATCCATACACTATTAGATATTTAGGTTTTGGCATTAGAAATAAGTGTCATTTTTTCATGGGACTTGACACAATTATGTGTCAATGGTATTTTATTACTCAAACAACATCAATAACTTGGAGAATGGTATACTAATAAATATTTTTCCCATGAAATTATTGTATATGACTTCATCCAAAAGTAAATCCTTTCATAAAAATCTTATATTATTTATTTTAGTGTAAAACTCAACCCTTTCATATAAACCTTATATCATGAATTTCATTCCAATCAAGTGGGCTCAACCTATCTTCAATATGGATCTTTTTGTTGAATATATGATTTATATTAGGGACCTAAATTATAGGTAGTTTAGATACTAAAATATATATTTTACATGATAAACTAGTCTTTCACACTTGACAAATATAACTCTAGGATTTACCCTTTAGTTCTTGTCTTTCCCACTATAAAAGGCTCACATTCATTGTCTCACTATACCTACATTATTATGTTATGGTTTGAAACTAATATTATAATTACGTAAATCACCTATAGCCCACAATATGCTTAAAACCTAATATATATCCTTCACTATCAATCATAGAGATTCAAAATTTCTATATTCTCTAAGACACTACTATTCAGACATTAACATTAGAGTTGATGCTAGATCCCCTACTCTAATAGTAGTGTTTATACCTTAAAAATGCTCAATTTTTTAAATATTTCAACATGTATTGGTCAGCCTATTTATCTTAGTTAACCTTATGTGAGAATATTTTCAAAAAGTGTGGTATAAATACAAAACAAATATCATTAATTATGATTAAGATCATATCTATAAATTATGAAGTAAACACCTATTCAAGATCACTAAATCATTTGCACAACTAAATTATAATAAACTATTCTTCTTTATTTATAAATCATCTGGAGGATAATCTTTCTTACAATAACACATGAGTGGTATTTGTCAAGTTGTAAGCTAGATCACTACATGCACTTTCATATAGCATATTATATCATTGTTCACACACAAGTGCATGTAAGGGGGATAAAAACATTGGTTTGAAGCCCTCTTCATAGAATATGTCTATATAGGTAACACTCATTGACATATGGGTATTTGAGGTTACATATACATCACTTGAGCTTAGTAACCTTTGTTTTACAAGATCACATGATGTAATTGAAGGACCCAGGAGTTTGATCTACATGCTGATATCAATAACTTGTTCACGAGATCTAGATAGAAAATTTTCAATATGGTATTTACATCTAATAATAACATGTCTAATTTATTTAATTTTCATGTACTTCATTATGAATAAACACATCAATTTTAGGATGGAAGCATCGATGCTAGTTTCCCTATTTTGATAGTAGTGTCGAGAGTGGCATAAAGATAATTTAAATAATACGACGATGGGATCTATATCTTTGGATATTCCAATTTACACCTCCACTAATAATATTTTTTATGCATCAATAAATAAGCTAAGTGTTATCTCTTATATATATATATATATATATATATATATATATATATATATATATATATATATATATATATATATATATATATATATATATATATATATATATATAAAATCTTACAAACCACTATTTAGCATTATAATTTCTATATTTAGTAAATTTTATTAATTCATCACTATAATAATATATTATAAATCTAAATTATTTAATTAGCATGATTTTAGAGTAGCTTTATATTTGTTTGAATAGGATACTCTATTTCCATTTAATACATTTTCCCAAAAGATTTAAATAGGTATTAATTCAATCATCAAGATGTTAATTTCAATCACCAAGATGATACTATTGATCCTAGATCTCATTAGTTCTAGTAATATTGATTTAGTTTTATGGTCAAATGTATTAATCTACAAACAAAATTTAATTTTGAAAATATGATTTTCCCATAAAACCAACCTCCATGGGTGAAGGGATAGATATGATATTTCATGCAGGTATATTCTCTAAAACCTTGTGAGTAGGTTTTGATAATATTTTAAATTTCCTCCTTTCAAAATCTACTAAGACAAACCTATTATTAGGATTTGAGACTACATTTATCATCACTTTATCCTAAATTTGGATATCATTTGCCTTAGATTATAAATATGTATTTATTTAAAACATGGAATTATAATATGTTGAAGGGTAAGTCACATATTTTGGATTATTCATAGTAATTAACTTCACAATGTTTGACCATATGACATATCCCATTAGAAAATTAAAAACATTTGAACATAATTTATTAATGTTTAGGAATAAGGAATATTTCCTTAAATATGTATTTTAATTTTTTATAAACCATAAGATTTTTCAATTTATAAAGCATAGTCTTAAAATGAAGCACATTGATATTAGATGGTTTGGGTCACTAATTATTATTGCATATCACTGTAGTATCACATCAAACCTCGATATTATGTCGGTAAATATGTCAATATGTTTCATGCATATGTGTTATTTGGTTTCTTATGAAATCACTTTTTTATTACCTAAAATTTTGAATAGTGTTTATACTGTAATCAATTATGCACCATTAATGTTTATCAATGATGTTAACACATTTAGTGGTTATAGAGAGGTTGTTTCCAACCCTTTTAGTAATTGAATAGATGCTTCATTTTATTGCATTGCATACTAATGTATATAATCAAATTTTTAGGTTATCATACCATTATATTGTTAGAACCAAAGAATAATAGAGTTAGGGACCAAACATCTAATCTCTTAGATTGTACAAAACTTATCATAATACAAATTTTATATCATAGTTATAATGTGGTTGTCATCTATTAGTTATATTCATTGATATTTTAGACAATACAATTATTATTATATATCATTCATAATTCACTTGTATATTCACAAACCACTTAATCATAATTAAGTAGGTTTTCTACCAAGTCATTACCTAGGCCTCAGGTCACACATAGTCACTAATGGACTCATTAGGTCCCTTATTGAGTTTCATAATATGAGGATAGGAAATATTATCATTAATATTGATATAAATGTGAGAAAATAATGTATCCACCAAAGTATAAAAATCATATACTGATTGGAAATGAAGATCATAGAACCATTACAAATTGTAGTCCTTAAGACTCTAAAGAAAAAAATTAATTAATAACATATCATAAGGGTAATAATCTAAACACGCTACATGGAAATTTATAATATTATCTGAGGAACACCTTTATCATCATAAGGTGTAAGCTTGGGGTAAAAAAAATTATAGACAAAGGATAATAAACAATATCTTGGGCCAACAAGACGTGTAATAATGATTTATAAATAGATGAATGACCCACTCTTAAAGATCTAGTTCTCATTCTAAAACTTTAGATTGAAGATTGAGATTAATTTAGATAACCCCTTAATTAGTATAAATATAATATTTATTAGTAATAAATGATGTGACTTTAATAAAAAATTTAGGATGCACAAAAGTATGCTACATAGTAATATCCATAGAGATCTGAGGAGTAACTTATTTTGCCTCTATCCCATGATTGGGTACCACTTGTGTAGCCATAGGTATAGACATATGAATAGTAATAATATAAGTAATGATGTAAAAACTTAATGTATAATCTATGCATCTATATTTTTGACTTAATAACAGGTTCTTAATTTTGACCTAATGTTGTTATCTATAATTATTAACATGTTATTAATTTTTAAAACTCTTCCTTTCCATCTATAACACTAACCAATAGACACACTTTTTAATCACACATACTTTAATTGTTAACTATGAACTTTAAAAACATCAAGCATGAGATTTTAAATTACTTCACAAAAACAATCTTTTTATGGCACATTTTCCTTCATTGGTTATCGATACAGAAAATTAAAATTGCCACTTAAAATTAATTCACATAGGTTTTTAAAATTTGTAATATTTCATAGTCCATCCTTTGCCTAAGTTTTACTCTCTAAATATTGAAATATATTTTTTGCATATAGTGTTCTCTTTGACACCTTTTACACTATATGCATCTTGATCCATGGCTATGGACTAACATACGTCATTACTCAGTTATGTAGTATCATTCCACATTCAATGTCATAAACTTAAACTATTCCATTACTATTATTTAATATTGATGCATTATTTGACATTATTTATTCAATAAGAGAAATATTTTTTTTCCTAAGTTTCAATGCATTTTTATTTTTATATATAGAAAAGTATATATTTTGTTAGGATATTCAATTAAAAGGAGGCATTTTCACCTCAAGGCTAATTTTCTCACATATTAGGGTTGGAATTATAATATTTGGGACCAATTTAATTGAATTAAAACCATTTTAAATTAAAGAGGAACAAAAAAAATTAGAACCACTAAAATTGTAACTAAGGAAACTATATATTAAAACCATATAAACTAGAAACAAAAATTTTCTTTCATTATATTCCTTTGATGAGATCTAAAAATGTTCCTTGGGAATTTATTAGCAATAAAATTATATTGATATAATTATTATTGACAATCTTTTGGAAATTGATCCAAATTAGGTGTTATAATTTCCTTTTTGAGGTTTCCACTATCTCCCCGCTCTTATTTTGGCCTTTTCTCTCTCTCTCTCTCTCTCTCTCTCTCTTATTCTTTTGTTATAGATTTTAGGAACATTTTCTATAGTAATGATGACTCTCCTAGGCCTACCTTCGAGTCCTTCCAAGTCAGATTTCATTCATATTCTCCAATAGGGTCCTAATTTAAATTAAATTTGTTTATAAATAAACATGCATTGTAACTTATTTGCAACCTATAAAATATCAAGAGAACACATGAATTATTAGGGGATATGAAAAGTGCAAATATGAAAGGAAAGAGTTGGCCCATGTTTCACCTTCATATTTTGTATCAATTTTTTTTTGAATATTTATACTTGTGTGATCGATAAAAATATTTCAAATATAGAAAATGGGGAGAATATTTCTTTGATTAATGTGCATTCATGATTGTTTAAAAAGGACATGAGTGGTAAAACATGAGATGATTGATAAATAGATGAATGACCCACTCTACAAGATCCATGTTCTCATTGGAAAACCTTAGCTTGAAGGTTGAGAATAGTTTGGATAATACCCTAATTAGAAGAAAGATAATATTGATTAGTAATAGATGATGTGACATTAATATCAAGCCTAGGAGGCACAAAAGTATGTTGCATATTAATATACATAGAATTATGAGAAATAACTCTTGTTACCTTTACACCATGATTGGGCACCACTTGTGTAGCCATATGTGTCGACATGAATATGAATAGTAGGAGTAATGGTCTAAAAACCTAATGTAGAATATATGCCTATATAACTTTGACTAATATCATTGAAAATATAAATTTTCATTCCTCAAATGTGGGCTCCTTAACATTATATACATTCCTATAACATATTATGATGTTCAAGATCATATCCAAGTCATTCGATTGCATATGATTTCAATTTATAAAATTGGAAAAGGCTTTATCATATGAATGATATACACCATAAATCTCATCATAATGTATTATATCAATATATTCATTGTTATGTTCACTATCATCTTCATATAGATTTTAAAAAACAAGCATGACATCATCAATAATATGTTCCTCTACATATATGGGTTCATTATCAAGAATTACATCAATAGAAGAAGGAATTTGCATTTAATTGATTTTATCCATTATAGTTTCCATAAAAATATGTAATTATATCAAAAGAATGTGATTATGATAAATTTAAACATAAATTAACCTAACACTATGCTTGACATGTATAATAGAGCTAACCTTTTTAGACACATATAATATATTCATGGAAACACCAAGAAAGTTGGTGAAAAAAAGTGCATAAATTAATGCCTATTAACAGCAAATTCAAATTCATATGTGAAACCATAATGAAAAATAAATATGAAACCCTAAGAAGGAAAAATGAAACTCTAATGGATAAACATGTAGGGTTTTTTTCTCTCAAAATAAAAATTAGGTTAACGATAATATTTTAACTATTTTAGGATTTAAGTGATTTAAATAAGATAAAACTATTGAAGTTGAGATTTTTCAAATAGGAGATTAACCACATAGATGTGAATTATAAAGAGTGATTTATATTGAGTTTACTATTTTTAGGATTCACAAGAAAATATGGAGAGAGAAGCAAATTTCTGATTTCATGATTTATATTTCTCACTGCCTTTTTAAAGTCATTGAAAATATGATGTATTAGCTTGTAATTACTTAGATCATGAAACATGCCCATTAAATATGTTTAAGAACTACCAACAAAGCTTAGACACCTATAATAACCAATATTATTGAGTCTTTTGTAGTACCATCCATGTGGATGTTTTAAGTATGTGATACTTCAAATCATTTTTCCTGCACATGTAGATGATTTATATGTATGTTCTTTCCTTTATCCTTGTGTGTTACTCCTTGATTTTATTCAACTTAGATTGAAACCCTAGATTCACTTTCAACATAATATTGACTTCTAATAAAGGGTTAGAAGGATGTATTGGACTTATCCAACCACTCTCATTGATTGATTTATGATTTATTATATTCCAATACTTTTAAGATTGCTCAAACTACATGTATTTCTCCTTCCTATCTGTGTAAGTTCTAAATAATTATTTGGATATAATGTGATACAATGCTTGTCTTTTGACACTTGAAAACATGACATTTGACTCTCATTTGATAGCTAAAATTATATTTTATGGATACTAATTTGAAGATTTTTAAGTATGTACGGATTTTTGGTTGTATATTAAGAGAGTGTATATGGAGTCTTCAATGTGAATTCCAAATAATGACCAAATTATCCCATGAGAATGAACTTACGATTTTTTTTATTAACGACTCTTTAATTGCCCCCCCACCCCACATAACCCACATGTTAAACATGCTTAGGCTAGCCCAAGTGAGATGTTTGAATTCTTAAATTAGCCATTATAGGTTTATATATGTTATCATTAAAGGTAGACACTTGTAATAAATTATAACTATCTAATTATTGTCTATAGTGTCCAAAAAGGTGAAAATAATTATCTAGAATGTGGTGATAATCTCCTCAAGATTATGGAGTGAGACTAGGGGATCATGAATATTTATATTGGTAAATGGGTTGGACAAGACAAAATTGGATGTGTGGATAGGATTTTTTTTAGAAGAACCAAATACTTATGCACAAGTCTAATTATTTCAATATATGTCAAAAATGATGTTTCCAAGTGTTTAATACCAAATTTGTGTCTACAGTTAAAAATAATGTGTATTATAATCATCTTTAGGTAATATTAGATTTTATATCTCCTTAGAGTCTACACATATTTCTCCTTGTTCAAGTGGTTTAAATTTAACTACCTTAAAGTCACTCATTTTATACATAGATCTTTCATTACATGTCTCATATTGTCCATTAGAGTGCATTCCTTCTTTAGGTGATTTAATCATTTTCCCTTACATTTTTCACATGTACTCACAAATTTCAAATTAAATTTGTTATTTATACACATGGTGTACATATTACACAACACATCATCCCTCTCCTAAAATTTTTCAATCCATTTTATTCTTAGGTCACTTAGATCTCATCAAGTTAAATTACAATTTTTTTAGTATTTGTGTACACCTATGTCATTTCAAACTCTATTAAATTCCACTTAGGCTATCCTAATACTAATAAAGTTAATGATTGTGTTTATTTAGTATCTTATATACTCTCAAATATATAAATTTTCTTAACCTGCAAGAAAGCAATATCAACTATTTAAATAACTTAACATTACTTTTATAATATCTAGATCCAATTTGGAATCCAAAATAATTTTATATCCAATAGGGATACATAATTCCTAATAATTTTTCAAAAATATTTTTAGTCTATTTTAGACAAAAATTTAAACATGTCTACCGCATTTCATCCTTAAACTGATCAAACAATGGAAGTGGTAAAAAGGATGTTATTGCACCTTTAGAGAGTTTACAATAAAAATAATAAATGCAATTTGGATGGAAATTTATCTTTCATTAAATGAAAATGTAATAGATCTCTACACAACTCTAATGCATAGAATGATTTTTAGGTAAGCTTTAGTATCTAACCTATAAAACACATCAATGTACCTTATCCTATTCTACCATCAACAATAGCAAATCCTATAGATAAAAATTAATTTGATAATTTAATTAAATTAATTTAACACATTAAAAAATACGTGCAAACCATTATAACAAAGGATAATTCTATGTACAAGTAATGTCATGACAAGCATTGAACACCATACACCTTTAATGTTGGTGATCAATTATTGTTACACTTGTCGAAGGAAAGATATATGAGACCTTACTATAAGCTTTGTCCACATCAATTCAATCCATATACCATCAAAAACAAAGTAAGAGATAATGATTTCAATCTTATTATACTTTCTTACCTTTGTTTTCATCTAGTCATTAACATAGAACTCTTACGTCATTACTTACCACCTTTGTTGGATATTTTAGATGCTACAAAGACTCTTCAATTGATAGAGATAAATTTAGAATGTAACATCCTAATATAATCATATCAATTATTTGACGCTCAAGTCAAATGGATATGTTGACAAGAGAGCATGATCTTCTATACCATCAAAGTAGGTAAAGTGCCATCCCATGGAAAATGGTTTACAAAATTTCAAACATATTTTTCAATATTTTTTATGAGAAAAGACTGAATAACCAAGTGAGTAAAACCTTAGGATTGATATTTATTTATATATAACTCTTTCATACTTACCACTATGATTGACATTTGAAAGGTGTTTAGGCTGACTTAAGTAAATGACCCAATTTGTAATTTAGTTGTTAAATATTACTAGATAATACTGATAAAGGTGAATACTTATAAAAAATTAAAAGCATGTAATTGTTGGTGGTTCTATCCTAAGAGGTAAAATTATGGATATAATATATGGATAAATCCTACTTAGGACTATGAATCATTCTTTATAAAAGTAGGGTGATCTTGAATATGTGTTATATAAAACTAGGTTGGCCAAGATAATAGATAGATAAAAGTATTGGGAAAATTATGAATAAGAGTCAAATGTGTACACACAAGTCTATGTATTTGAATATGTATCATATATTTTATCTCATAATTTTACAATATCCTATTTTTTTCTAAATAATCATGTAAAATTCCCCATATATACCTAACATATGTCTCATCTTGCTTAATTTATCATGTTTGAATCATAAATCTGAATCAATCTATTCACTATATCTCTATCATGGAATAAATATCTAATAAAATCATATTATATGAACCCATATTATGTGAGGGATGAAACTATTAATCACTCATACAAAAATAAAGAGTTATGTGCGTCATGTGTTACAGAAGAAAATGTAATCGTGTAAAGAATGCATACTAATTATCATAATTTATGACATCATTTACAAATTTTATCATTCAAGTATTTATGAAACATGTAATCCAAGGAAATGTGGATGCAATTTTCATGCCAAGGACACATAGAAACTAAGCACACATTAATAAAGAGTCATTATTGATGTATGATAGAGATCATAACATCACACAATATAATCATGCATGATATATATCAAGGCACCAAGATTAACAAAAATAATAAAACTAACAATGTAAAATTGTGGTTAATATGAATCCAACACCAAAACCTTCTTGTGTAAATTGATGAATGTCCATGTATAAATGAGCCAAAATCATCTAAGTCTAAGAATACATAGTATTGTGATTTTTAAAATTTGGACAAAATGATTCATCCTATATGAAATAGACACATCGCCACAATAAACAACAACAAATGACTTTATAAAAATATATAATAATTTTTGCATATGGAAAGACTGATATAATAGTCTCCAACTATAATATTATTGTCTCACTGGCTATATATTAGGCACACCTCACATGCCCAATCGCATACTGCTAACCCTATCCTATTTATTCCTTCCCATTATTACCTTGTAAGGTCATACATGTTCCAACCACAAGAAATCTCATTATCATTATCACATCCTCAAGGGTGATAGTCATCTCCCTCATGAAGAGCCAAAAGGTACAAGTATCAAAGTCCCACCACTATGCTATCACTATAATCATAAGTTTATCATATGGCATCACATCTAATTGTCAAACAAGCATGACTAATACCATCCACATCAAGATTGGCTCTGTCTATGTTAATGGAAATTATTGCATAATATCCATCATATTCCCATGTCTAAACTCTCATGATCACATGTCATCTTCAAATTACAAAACATGACATAAAATTTAACAAACTTATATAAATATGATAAAATAAAATAAATGTTAATGTTAAAACCTATAAAATATCAAGAAAAAGTATGTGGTTGAAAATAAAATTATGTATATGAGTCCATGGTTAAGAAAATAATTCTATAAAATTTTTGGATGAGTTTACATAGGGTCTACATAGGACTACCAAAAACTAAATAAGTCTAGTAGATGAGAATAATCAAGATTAAAACTCAAAAAAATTACCAAAAAACATTTTTTTTTAATTTAATAAAAATGGAAAAATTATGGTTTCTCATGATAAACCATTGGTAGATTGTCCCTAAACTATAGGTTGACCTCCATATTTTTGAATTGGATCAGTCCAAGATCTCAGTTCTATGGTGTTGTTCTTAACTAGATCTCAAAATAAAAAATTATCATTATGAAAATGAATTGCAAAATAATGTTGAACCAACTTATTTATATGTGTTGACTTTTACTTTGAAAAATTTACAACTAATCTCTTTAAAACTTGTGCACATAATATCTTGAGTGATACTTATCAAAATTACTCCTTGTTTGATGCATTGAAATATGCACAATTTATTCTTTTGTATGGTATTATTTCCATCATGCCTACAAACCATTTAAATAATGCCAAGTTTGTCACTTACATTCCTTAGACATTGATTGGATTCAAGTATACCCCACCATTTTTTAACCACCTATGTGGACATCGTCATAGTGAAGAACTCTTTGAAAACTTGGTTTATGATTTTTAACCAATGCATATGAGCTAGTTTATATCTTTTTCAAGTTGAATTCTCTTAACTTTATTTTTATTATTATGTTTTAATATATTGGAACATAAATGAGTTAACACATTTTTTTACACATATATTTTATACCTATTTCATGTTAGTTTATTGCCAGATGCATTTTTGTTACAATAGTTTTTTATTTTGAACTTTTTGTTTTTGGTATCATAGATTTTTAAACTTGAATTTTGTTTCAAGTATCATAGTTTAACATATTGAGTATCATGGTTCAATATGTCTAGTATCATAATTTAATATGATGATATGTAGATCATATAAAAACAATTCTAGAGTCAATGAACAACAAATGTGTCAAGTCTAATTCATGTTCCATTATTTTAGTAGTTTTGAGGTTGAATTTGTTACTCTAGGTGACATATTATTTAATGATTTCATATGTTAAGTACACCATACATTACACTTTTATATAATCAATGGGTGAAAAACACATGTTATATGATACTAAGAAAACATAAATAATATATAATTAACAACCTTATCTTCTAATTTGTCTTAAACACTTTAGTAGTTAAATTTCCTACAAAAATAAAAAATAATAATCTAATTACAAATTATATTATAAAACTACCATAATAAAAATTTTCATTATCATGAATTTTTGCTTATTTTAACCATATAAAATAAATTTTTAAAGTAAAAAAAAAATTATGTAGATCATGTCAGAGTGGGACACAATCAATGATAAACTGGATATGATTGAATTCATGAAACAAATTACTTGTGTGTAGTAGTGAAATCAAATATGAGCTAAAAGAATTTTATTACTTAACAATTAAAAGATTTGAGTATTAACACTAGCATCATTAGACATAAAAGCTTTAGGGAGGTACATTAAGTAGGTGAAATATAAGCATGTCCTCACTTCCTCGCGATTATAAGATTATCTTTCACAATGACCTAAAATACACCTAAGCAAGACAACTAAACATGTGTAGGGAAAAACCATTGAATAATTAAAAAAATTACACTAATACCCACCCTAAGCATAGCTTAGGTGTGTAGTATAATTGTGTCCTAGTACAAAGGCTTGATGAGGTACCCAAGTACAATAAAATTCCCATTAAAGGAGGATGTTAGAGCTACTCAGACCCCAAGAAGAGCCAACAAATGAAGATACTTGCTCTCAGTAAAGGGTTTGGTGAATATATCAATAATGTGCTCTGTTATCTAGAGGTAGTTGAGATCAATGAGTTCCTACATAAAATTTATGTAAATATTGATACCATGGTCCATTGATCGATGATGATATTCCTATAGGTATGTATTGTGATTTGGTTATCATAAAAAATTATTGTTAGTCATCGAAATCAAATGTCAAACTTAGTAAGAATCCCTTGAAGCCAAATAGCCTTAGTGGCATCATTAACAACTCCTCTATATTAAGCCTTAGTATAATATAAGGTAATAACATTCTACTTCTTACTTGACCAACTAATCATATCTGAATAAAAAGAGAAATTATAGCCTATAGTAGACTTCTGATTCTAAATATTTCTAGCTGAATCAAAATTTATATAACCAATTAAGTCGATTTTGATGCCACTCTATAATGAATCCTAAAATTATGAGTAGCATAAATGCATTTGATAATCTACTTAGTTGCTTTTAAGTGTAGCTCATGTGGTTCTTACATAAATATTGAGACTATTCCCACTACATATAAAATGTTAGGTCTAATGTATGTAAGGTAGATGAGACTGCTAATAAGTTGATGATACGAGGAAACATCAACAAAGGAGATGGAAAATCTACCATAATCTTCACACTAAATATAAAAAGATTCATAGCTAGCTTATAGTCACCCATGTTAAATCATTTAAGAACATCAAGAGGATACATGGATTGTGTAATAGTGATCTCAAAATTAGACTAAAAAATTTCAACCTAAGGAAGTTATGCAAAAGCCCAAGTCAGTCATTGAGAACCTATAAAACAAATCAATTTTCACTAATGTGATGGTGGATGAAAAACTCCCTATGATCAATAGGTCATCCATGTGGAGAACTAAAAAAATAGTAAATCATATTACTATAAAATGTAGACATTCATATCAAAATGGGACATGGTGAGCCTAACTGATAGAAGAAAGGATTCCATCTTGGTAGACCAATCTTGAGGGCCTTATTTTAGGCCATAGATAGATTTTTAAAGTTTGCAAACTAAGGAGGAGTCTTCCACAAATATTTATGGTTTCTCTATGTATATTTCCTCTTTGAGATTACAATGAATAAAGACGCTCTTCACATCCTTTTGAGGAACATCACAAGGATGTGATGCAGTAATGGTGAGAGTGAGTTAGATTGAGTTAATTTTGGAAACTATGGTTAATGTCTTGGTATATCAATGTTAGTTACTTAAGAAAAACCCTTTACTACCAAACATGTTTTGAAGTTGTCTATAGACCTATAGATGATACAAATTTTATTTGATATGTCTACCAACATCAAATAAGTTTTCTTCCCTTAGGAAGTGGAAATAAATACCAAATTGTTTCTCAACAAGGAACCATACTCCTCTTCCATAAAAGTATCCCACTTAGGAGTGTTTGATTCCTTGAAAAATGATTGTGGATCAGAAGCAGCTGTAATGAAATCATGTGGGGTATTCTAAAATTATGAATGAGTTTGTATGTTGTCTAATGGATCTCCAAACCATTGACCAACACTTTGTAGTGTCTATCTAGCCCCAAAATGATCATTACTATGAGAGTGAGAAGGAAATTCCTCCTTTAAAGATATTATAAAAGAAGGAGGAGGTGAGTCCTCATCACTAATATCATAATAAAAATTATAATAAGAATGTCAGCCATCAAATAACTACTTAGGTGGTTCTAAATCATTAGAATTAGCATCAAATCATAGTGCATCTAAGGAAGGGGGGGAGATGTTGAGTGTAGAGTCTAAAGGACCCTATTGAAAAAAAATAATCCCCTTAATTAATATCTCATGAGTGGTGGGATGATGAATCATATATCACTTAATACCCTCAAAATATCCAACAAAAATGGAATGCTAACTTTGAGGTTCCATTGCCTTACATTTCTTCATTGAAATGCAGGCCATAGAAAGAGATCCAAACACTCAAAAGTGACTACTATGGTTTTTCAATCACTCTAAGATTAAAAATGAGTGACTCCATTCAATGCTTATGAGGGACTCAGTCTAAGATATATAACAAGCATAATTGATGGCCTCGACCCAATACTAAGGTGCAACATACTTGGATTATAGCATATAGTTGGTTATTTCCTTTAAGGACCTATTCTTATGCTTTGTAACATCATTATACTAAGGACTATATAGAATTGTATATTGTAGTTCAATCCCATTTGAGGTACAAAATTGTTGAAAATTATTACTAACATACTCATCACTATTGTTGATGCATAAAATGTTGATGGCTTTACCTAATTTTTTCCTTACAAGTGCCTTGAAGTCTTGAAAATGATCAAAGACCTCAATTTTTTACTTAATGAGGTACATCCAAGTATACCTTGAATAATCATTGATGAAAGTAAGCATGTATTTAGTCCTCTTGAATGAAGGTTATGAAGGTTTTGGAAATGGACTAGCAATATCACTATTGACAAGCTCTAATATTTGTTTAGCTCTATGTGATTTTCCCTTCTCATACTACTCGTTAGGATACTTACTAGGTATGCAATATTTTTAAACTTCATTAGAAAAAATGACTTGTGGCAACCCTGAAACCATTTCATAATAACTGAGTTACTTAAGGTATGGGTAGTTGAGATGGTCAAATTGCTCATGCAATAATTTACTCACTTGATATGAATGAGTGAATAGTGTAGTAGAGGGATAAAATATGAGAAAGTATACAATCATGACTAGTGATCTGATTTCCTAAATGTGAAAATGGAGTAATTATTTTCTTCCTTAATAACCACTAAATTAGGTGTGAACTCAACTCTTACTCAAATCAATGTGAGTTATTTGATAAGTAGATACGATATTGGTGGTTAAAGAGGGAGCACATAGAACATCATGAAAGGTCACAACATTCACTTCAACATATCCACTCCCACTAAATTATGTGGAAGTATTGTCACCCAATAAGATAGAAGGCATAAAACAAGGCTCCATGGATAAGAACATGTCTTGTGATGAAGCCATTTGGTGTGAGGCACTATAATCTATAATCCATATGGAAGGTTGTGATGCAACTACAACAAGTTATTTACCCTTATCTTTTCCCTTCTTACTATCTTTGGCCTTAGAGGACTCTTGTGTTGACGAACACTTATTAGAAGAATCAAGGACACTGATATTGTAGTTCATCATTTTTGTCTATAATTGGTCAATTTCTTTCTTCCTACATCTAGATTCATCATGTCCATAATTATTGTAGTATCCACATGTGAGTCACTCTTTCTTTGGTTTCCCATCTGAAGAAGAAGAACTTTTTGATGCTTTGGACTTAGCATCATATTTTTAATCCTTTCTTTGCTTTGGGTCCTTATTATGCTTCTTCTCCTTGCTATTCAAAGCCTTCTGTTTATCATGAATCACAATTAAAACATGTGATTTAGATGATTTTAATCAAACATTATGTGTTTTATTGTTTGTGTTGTCCTTACACTCTAACAATATTTCTATACCATGTATGTTTATTGTATTTATACATGCTATTTGTTTGGGGGTGTGATATCTTTCTATTTTTTAATTGTACATGTATTTATATTAATAACATATAATAATATGCTTTCAAATTAAAAATTGATTCTAAAGAATAATTTGTTTGATTTTTTTAAAATTATTTATAAGTAATAAATGTTAAAATGGTATGTTTTTACGTTATGGGGTTTTGGTGAAAACTAAATATGTGTTGATTTTTTTTTTTTTTTTTTTTTAAATACTAAAAAAAATTAATATAGTTTTTATAAAACTTTATTGGTTAAAATAAGATTTTTACAATTAAAAATATATATTTTGATTTAGATGCTAAGTTACTTAAAGAAAATAAGGAGTATGAAGATTCATCACTGGCCCAAAATAATAATGGGGAAAGAAGTAGATGGAAGAAGATATATATATATATATATATATATATATATATATATATATATATAACTGGGGCATTGACCTACAATAATATCCAAACAACAATGACAAATTTTGAAAATATATGAAATAAAATGTCCAGGAGAGAACAAAGCAACTCAAATGAAAGAAAAATCAAGAATTTGGGAGATGGGTCCATGGATTCCAAACTCAACACCTTTTGAATCCAACACTATTTATTTTACCGCTTGGTTGTCCTTTCACTCCAACATTATTTCATTTATTGTTTGTGTTGTCTTTTTAGAGTTAAGGTTATAATGCTTATCATATATTTTATTTGACGAAATGATGCATGAAGGTTACAATCCAAATGGTAGGATTATGAAAATTTATTTTGCGATATAACTAAATGGATTTATCATAGATTATAATGCAACCATCCAATTACTTTTAACTTAGTTAAATAATACACATAAAATATTAATTTTAACTTAATTAATTAAATCTAACTTTATAGAAATAGAAAATGATGCATGGTTTAGTTTTACGAGATTTTAGTTTTAGACTTGATGGGATTCGTTAGAAGGTGACAATAGAAGTTCATACTCAAAGGTGATTGAAAGCTAATCCAAAAAAGTGATGATGATTAGAGAAGCTTATATTGAATGTACACTTACATTATGGATAGTATATGTTGTACACCTATGTCCTAGATAGTTTAAATTATATACTTGCATACCAAATAGTCTAAACCATATAATGTCTTTCTAGACAAAAATGTTAAAAAATATTAAACAATTGGATGAATGCATGTCTAATTTTGACCTCCAAAAACATCGCATAGTTCCCAAATATTTCACTTCAATCACTTTAAAAATTAAATTATTTTTAATCTTAATTAAGAAACAATATCGAAAAATGTAAGATAAGTAATATGTGTTTCCAGGCACATGTTACACAAAATAATAATCCAACATCTTAATATTTGTGAAATTACTATAAAATAATAATATAAAAGATGACTTCAATGACCAAAATATGCAAACCAATTTTTATAATATAATCTTATGCACTTCAATCTATACTTCAATTATTTTTTTGATTTAATTTAGATTGCTCATAAGTGGTCAATGGATTCATTTAAAAAATAAATGAATTCTATAAATTATATTTTGTCCAAATAAATTATAGTAATTATTTACTTATAAATAGAAAAATTTAAATCAAGAGCTTTATTAGTATATTGATTCATAAAATAATGATTCAAATTTAAAAATATGGGACTAAATAAAATGAATGAACCTTAACTAAAAGAAACCGTAAAAAAAATTTAGGAACATGCATTAGCATTCCAAATTGTTTAGAATATTAGATCACATTTTTGAACATATCATCTTAAATATTATAAAACAAAGGAAGAAGAAAGAGAAATATGACAACAACTCACAAAACTTATCAATAATGTTCTCATAATTTAAACTAGTAACTAAAAATTGTATAAACACCCTAAAATGATATAATTTAATGAGTAATAAATTCTTAAGAGCCATTTTAATAAATGTCTATAAATTTATTTATTACACAATTATCTCTAAAAATATTATTGCATTGATGGAAGGTTGCAATTTAAAAGGCAGGGATTATAAGTATTTTTTATTATAAACTTATCTTTAGAAATGTTTTTGTTACAATAATTCAATATATTATATTTTTTTATATTAATAGAGGTGATTCCATAATCGAAGTAGCTTTCTTATTAACATAATGGTTAATTAGTTGTGGGATGAGTATATTTCCTTTTTTGAATTTCTGCTCTCCTCTTCCTTTATAACTTCATAATCACAAAAATCTCCTTTACAATTACACTTAAATGCATGTTTTAATATTCCAAAATAAATTTGACCTTCAATATGTATTAAATTTTCTTCTTACGACATTAAAATCTTATTTCATGATTGCTATGAACTTTTAAAGCCTCTTATCTTTGGTGGTTGAATTTTTCAATCATGTTGTATTTCGAATAAATGTTAAAAAAATTAAATCAAAAATTTATTTCTATAATTGCATAACTATAGGTTACAATCTTAAACTACATTAGAAAAATAAAAATATGCATCTAACATGGAACATAATTTATTTGAAGAAATATATTTTGAAACAAACATTTTTAAATTAAAAATATATATTGTCGATCATCAAAAGTTGGGAAGATTGGTATATTATTTTGTATATTTTTAGTCGAAGGCTTATAAGGTGGGACGAAGCCCCCAGATTCATCTCACAAGAGACAAAATAAAAGAATATATTGATTTAAACCAATCAAATGCTAGCACTACCAAAAAAACGTATATTGTTTCAAATAACCCTTATTTATTCACAAGTGTCTGTTACGTGCCTTCCTTTATGAGCACTACCAAAATACTGGCCAGGTGGACTAGCCTAGATGGCATTGTTCTTAGAAGAGGTAGTGTGATGTTTATTGGAGGTGGGGAAACTGGGATTGGCTATCCAGTGGGGGTGATAATACATTCCCTGATGGCAACATAGTTTAGGAGGTCCAAATGTGGGCTTTACTCCTACCCCTATGAGAAAAGGGAGGATGTGGCTATAGTATGGGGTCTCAATCATGAATTGAAGGTGGAGAATAAAGATAACCCATGTTAATCATTCCCAACCTAAGGCCTTGGCTAAGAGGACGAGGATCAAAATACTATGTACATGGCATCAAAATACTATGTAGTGGTCACCTTTAGAGCCTCTACATTATTCTAGAATACTGATTTAAGTGATAAGAAGAGGGGGGATCTGCATATCCATATAGTCGTGGTAGTCACATCATGGGGAGATCAAGCGATCCTGTTAATCAAAACACAACGGTGAGTCATCTCGAAATAACAACTGGTAAAATAAAACTAGAAAAAAAGAGGAGAGTAGGAAATTACATGACACAGTTAAGCGTGGGTGAAATGGTGTAACCGAGTTTAACCTGACAGATACCATATAACTTTCCAAGTTTGCCGAAGTCAGCCTTGTACTGAATTGCTACATTCTTCACGCAACTGCATGTGCCTTTCCTGTTAGCCATAGTTTTGACAGTGGCATTGATGGTCCTGATGCCGTTACAACATTGTGGGGTGGGTTGAATGGCCTTCCCTACAATATACGATAGGCAGGGTGTTACATCAGAGCACAATATGTTGCAGGTTATAGCAGTAACCACTCTTATCATCACCACAACAACTACCACAAATTAGACAAATTTCCATGCAGAATTGTGCTCCCCACCCATTTTCATCACCAATATTATTCCAATACATTTTTGGAGGGAGAAAATGATATATTTATAAGTGGAGAAGAATTGATTGGTGGGTTTAATCAAATCCAAAATAGATGTTTAAAAATAATTAAATAGGCGACTATGTATAACTCAAGGAATTTATTTCCTTTTGAAGATTCGGGAAGGGAGATCCTATGCACAAAATAGATATAGCTAAGTAAAACTAAAGACTCCGAGCACATTCTTACAGGATTTCAATGAGTATCTTTGATCGATACTAGCTCCACGAAAGAAAAGAATTGATGTGAAAAATGGGATATATAGGACAACCCTCTTGAATATCAAAGTGTTTGAATATGATTGATGTGTGCTTTCTAGATAGATGTTTGATATGTAATAGGATTACACTTATTTTGTATTTATAAGTTATTTTTTGGGTAATTTTCCACACCACCTATATGTTTATGGATGGTTAGATCTATAGGAATGATTTGAATTTTAAATATGATCATTTTTTGGCATGAGATAAAATCGTTAGACTTAAGTGGTACTAATAGATGGTATGCTTAGAATTTAATGTTATTATCCAAGAGACGAGAACACTAATATGATGATATGGAACCCCTTATATATAAGGACCCTTTCTACCCTTATGGGAAGTTATAGTCGATCTTAGAGTCATCTCTAGGTTTGGTGGAGATGTAGTCTCTTAAAGAGTTTTGTTCTAGTGCAATTGTTGATGGTATTCTTTGTTCTAGTGCAATCATTGTTGGTTGCACACACATTTCATTGTATATGTTGATAGTGTAATATAATGTTGGTTATTTGTGAATATCTTTCTATGATTTGAGCATTCATATGTGGATGGATGTTCATTGTGTAGTTTTCTTAGGTCTTTTTCAATTCCTTTAATTCTATATAAAATAATGAAGTTTTCTTAGAGTGTTATGTACACTCAAGTTAGTCATAAGAATAAATGATGATTGTGGAAAATTTCATGCAAGAAAAAATGATTTAACAGGTGCACTCAAGTTGTCCCAATCTATGACAAACTCCGTAAATTATCCCTAATATGATCCTAAAGACTTTTAAAACATATTTCTTCTCCTTTTCCTAGATTGACAACATTATTTAAAACTTGAGAGAAAATTAAGCGATTTTTGTATGTATTGATTGTTAGTTGCATTTTTAAGCATTGTATACTTATCAAGCCCTTAAACAATAAAAAATATTGAGATTAACTAATTACATAATTTGAAACAATTATAGAATCATACACAACCCTAATGATATGTGATATGTGTCCTTCCTCCTTATAATGATTGATTTATCATAAATAAATGCTTTAATGAGTATTTGATCTATCTATAATATTTGCATGTGGTTAATAAATTTTGATGAAAAATAGATATATAATGTATGCTTTTATATATGTATATTAAATACCATGATTATGTATTGAAAAAAAATTCAATTCAAATTAGTACCTATTTATCATATGAATATAATATATAATATTTAAAAAAATATACATATATGATACCTTAAAGATGGTACATCATGACCACAAGGGGACACTAAATGAGCCACGAGCATAGGTTACACTCTTAATAGACCAATAATTCTTATGATACTAACAAAAAACCTTTAACACTAAAATAAATGAAGAGAGGGAGAAAGGGGATACATGAAGAAAACACATAAATGTGTCAATAACGTGTCAATAATTGGAAGTTGTCATGACCTCTCTTCCCACACTGTGGACTTATGTTCATACTTTAAGTGGTTTTGGACTTCATTTAGTATTTTATTTCAAACTGAATTGATTAGATAACTTAATCCATGTGTTGATCTCAAAGGAATATCAAAGCATTGATGGGAAAACGTGAACACAAGGTAAGTTTTAATATCATTTTTTTTCAAATTAGTCACTAAAATATTATAGTTATTTTTCTTACATAGAAATATGTGATGTGGTCACAAATGACAATTTTGAACATAGGAAAATTTAATAAAATGAATATTTAATCTTATACTCACATTTATTAAGAATGAATTTAAATATTTGAAAATCACCAAAAATTATTAATAAAGCTTAATTTTAAAGTTCACAAATAAATTATATTTTCCATGAATAATTATTAATTTTATTTTCATAAATAAATATTAATTAATTTTATATCATCATAAATAATTTTTAAAATTATTAATTAATTACATTCTTTTGAATTTTTTAAAAGAATATTAATTAATTATATTATTACATATAATTTAAAACTATTAATTGACTACATTAAATTTACCCAAACTTAAACTACCTACCCACCATTTATGTCAAAATTAAGGAGAAAACAAAAAGAAAAAGAAAAAACAAAACAAACTTAAAGATTAAAAATGAATCACTCCACCTCCACTCCACTCCACTTTAAACTCTTCCTTAACTCATGCAAAAGATTGGAAGACCTGCCACGTCTACCACATCAAGTAATAGTTATAAACCATAATTAAAGGAATATTTTTGCATGAAAAAGTTATAAAATTGGCATGAGAAAAAAAATTATAAGGAGCGAGAGAGAGTAGAAGTAAGGGAGAAAGGTAGCAGCTATCATTTCAAGCAAATCCACATTCCATTTCAGTCAAGGATTTCAATGCATAAGGTAGGTATTTTTGTTTATTTAAAATTAGTAAAATAATAATTTATTTTATTTATATGATAAAGTAGATATATTATTATATTTAAAATAGTAATATAAATATTTTATATTATTTAAATCAAAAGAAAATAACTTATTTTATTACATGAAAGGTAGATTGTGAAATAAATAATTTATTTTATTTAAATTGAAGGTAGACAATTTGTATTATTTAAATCTAAAGGTAGATATTTTATTTTATTTTATTTAAAATTATAAAGTAAAATTATTATTTTATTTAAATTTTAAAATAAATATTTTATTTTTTTGGAAGTGTAAATGTTTTAGTTTATTTAAAATTGTAAAGAAAAAATATTGTTTTATTTAAATCTTAAAATAAATATTTTATTTTATTGGAAATGTAAATGTTTTAGTTTATTTAAAATTGTAAAGAAAAATTATTGTTTTACTTAAATCATAAAATAAATATATATTTTTATTTTACTTAGATTGGAAATAAATAATTTAATTTACCTAAATGGTTATATATATAATTTTATTGTAAAATAAATAATTTATTTTATTTAAATGGATGGTAAATAATTTGTATTAATTTAAGTTGTGTGATAGATATATACTATTTTTATTTAAAATTGTAAAACAAATAATTTATTTTATTTAAATCAAAAGGTAAAATAATTTGTATTATTTAAGATGAATTTAATATTCTATTTAAATCGTTAGTAAAATATAATGTTATTATTTTTAGAAGATTAAAATAGAATAATAACATATATTCTTCATTTTAAGGTATAAACCTCAACTACAACCTTCCTTTCAAGTATATAAAGGATTTATTTAATGTTAATTTTAATTTCAAATAACACTCTTAAAATAATTATAAATAAGTTATCTTTTAAAGTATAATTATCAAAGAGATGAAGTCAAAAAGCTGACATAAGGACTAAACTAGATGATGATGTTATACACTTGCTTCTACTTTTATACATACGAATTTGATTTTGAAATTAAATGCAATAATTCAGTTCAAGTATTTGTTACTTTTTTTTTTCAAACTTAGAGCAAGAATTTAGGGTTAAATAAAACTGGGCATCATTTGGTGCAAGTAGTGCTTCTAGCTCACATTTATAGGTAATGTCGTCAGGCTTGAGCTACTACATCTATAGCCTAATATAGCTACAATAAATACATTTGGGCATCATCCATATAAACCATCAGGGAGAAATAAGGATCGTGTTCTATCATTAAGACCAAGGTATGGGATAATCCCTCTTGGACAATAAACACTAATCAAGATAATAAAATGACTTTGACTACCTTAGATGATTCTAAATTTTGAACTTATGAAATAGAATGAAGAAAATATAATTCTTACTCAAAACTCGATATCACTAAAAAACAAAAATAAAAATTAGGATTGAGAATGTTAAACCAATTATTATCAAGAAACCACCGACCATATGGCTTTCAGATAACAAAACATTGGCAATAGCAATTGTATGAATTAGGTTGTCTAAAGCACATATCAAAAATATTGTTAATGTAAATAAAAATTAAAAAGGCGGATGTAGCTTGCAATGTTCATTTTTATTTCTTGTTAAGATTTAATGTTAGTTTAGCTAAACAAGTATCAATCACCTTAATTGGTACCTTTATTCTCTTGATTGGATAGCAATCATAGAGGAATTATCTCAAGAACTAGGCCCTAGATAAGGCTGCATATCCAGATTCATAGTTCACATGAAACTTAGAATAGAAAATAGAACTACATGCATACTACACATTGATCCTGTTCAAAAGTAGGTACATAGGTAGTCTGGGAAGCAAAGAATGTTTCTAGTACATAGGTGAGTTAGGATGGGGTTTATGTGTTGTGCACTAAACCAGATTAAAGTTAAATGATAAGTCAAGACCATTATAATAAATCCCTAGTTTTGATTAAAAAAGAAAAGAAAATAAATATGTGATATACTCAGAAAGATCTTGATTGGATTGTCATAATTCCTGAGACTTGAAGCCAAATTTCAAGGCAAAAATATGACTTTTTATTATATGTTTATACATGATACTACCACGATGACCTTCATGCTTATCTAGTAGAGATGAGTGGTGAACATTGAGCGACTCAAAATTTTATTGATCTCGATGAGTCAAGTCTCTGGCCAAAGTGTAACCTACTCATGTGTAGATTCCTAACCCTTTTGGTTAGACATTTACCTATTTTTCAAAAGAATGCCTAACTCGTATGGTTATATACTTGCTTGATTGGAAAGGAAATACCTAACCCATATGGTTAGATGTTTGTCTATTTGACAAAGGATATTTGATAGAATAAAGTATATTTGAATTATATGCATAGATGAACATTAATTAAATAAAAATATATATGCTTTAGGATAGGAATTTTGGTCTCTACATTGTGGTATTAGAGCCTATATTCAAAAGCTAGGCCTTAAGCCTACTATGACCTATGCTTAGTAAAATATTAGTTGTTGATGTTAACTTGTTGAGAAAATTGAAAACTATGAGATGATTAATTTGGTTAAAATTGGTTGTTTAGACATGGCTCGTAGAAAAAATTCAATGAAAGGAAAAAGAAAAAGAAAAAAGAACAAAAGGAAAATGGAACTTTACTCCATTTCAAAATAACCTATTTACATTTTTGACTCAGATACAATAGATGCAATCCGGATTAAACTCAAATCTTTGAAAGTGGAGCCAATTAAAACAAAACCAACTATGATTAAAACTTTAGTCAAACATCCACTTAAGAAGCCCTTAGTAATAAGAGATTTTCCATTTTAAACAGGTTCTGATGCACCTTACATAAGCCCTGAAGTATTTAAGGAATATAACCAATGTCACCAATATGTGGTTCACTGAAAAGATAAATATCCCAAAGAAATGGAATTGGATGACGAATATTCTATTTAGAAGAATTTTGAATCAATGTTATATAGACATCTATATGTTATAATCATAAAGCTTATCCTATTTAAAGCTAAGAACTTTATGTAGTAAAAAGTTGAATAATATTTTCAAATGCTTACTTTTTGTCAATCCTATGTATGAATGTGATCAATAATATAATGTATGAGAAAATTAGAGTTATCCAAAATTGAATCACGCTATCAATTTTCTTAAATGAAAACTTAGAAGATTGTGTTATTTCTATCCAAAAACTAAATGGCAAGTTGTCATTATAGATTTGATACAAGGATTACCTATGACACCCTATAGGTATGATTCTATTATGGAGGTAATCGACAAGCTTACTAAGGTAGCACATCTCATACCCAAGAACTTGACTAATGATGCACCAACCTTAGCCAACTGATTTGTGAAGGAAGTGATTGGATTACATGGAGTTCCAAAAAAGATCATATCAAAAAGAGATTCTAGGTTTACTCTAAGGTTTTGGACTACCCTATAGTCAGATTTAGGTACATAATTGAAATTTAGCTCTACAGTTCATCCCAAGATGGATGGGCGAATAGAAAAGACAAATTAGGTTGTAGAAGACCTCCTAAGGATGTTCTATATGGATCGACACACCAAATGGGAAACTTATCTCCCATTGGTATATTTTTCCTATAATAACTCATTTAAAACATCTTTAGGTATGGATCCATTTGAATCTCTATATGGGAGAAGTTGTCGAACACCACTTACTTAGGATAACCTTGAGGATAGAATAGTAGTCAGTCTTGAAATATTGAAAGACATGGAGGAACAAGTGAAAGTTATAATGTGGAGGTTGAAGGAAGCATCAGACAAACAAAAGAGCTACATAGATAAGAAGAGAGTTAAAAGAGAATTCTTGATTGGCAACAAGGTGTTTTTAAGGGTCAAAACACACAAAAGTTCCATAACCTTTGGAAAAGAGGTGAAGTTAGCTCCTCACTTTGTAGGACATTTTGAGATCTTATAAACAATCAACCTAGTAGCCTATCGATTGGCCTTATCCCTGCAACTGAGTCGCATTCATGATGTCTTCCATGTGTCACTTCTTAATAAATATGTGCTTGATAATAAACTCATTTTAAATAAGAATTTCTTGCAAGTCTGAGAATTTGACAGAATAATAATAGAGCCATACACAGTGCTGGAGAGGTGTCAGTATAAATTATGAAATAGAGAGGTTGATCAGTGCAAGGTTCAGTGGGATCAATATGGAGAAGGAAGTGTGACTTGGGAGGACACCAACTAAATGAATAACATGTTTCTATTTTTATTTTAAATTTATGAACTTAATCAAACTTTTGTAGTGCATTGGGAAAATTTACAATTTAAGGGGAGGAGGATGTCATGACCTCTCTTCCTTCACTATGGACTTGTGCTCATTCTTGAAGAGGTTTTAGAATTTATTTAGTATTTTATGTCAGGATGAATTGATTAGATAACTTAACCCTTGTGTTGATCTCAAAGGACTATTAGGACATCGATGAGATAACATGAAAGGAAGGTACATTTTAATTTCATTTTTTGCTCAGATTAGTTGATAAAATATTATAATTATTTTTCTTACATAAAACTATGTGATGTGGTCATAAATAACAATTGTGAATGAAAAAAAATTAATAGAATGAAATTTTAATCTTATACTCACATTTATAAGCAATGGATTTGAATATTTGAAAATCACCAAAAGTTATTAATAAAGCTTTTCTTTTATTTTGTTAATTTTAAAGTTTACAAATAAATTATATTTTTTGTGAATAATGATTAATTTTATTTTCGTAAATAAATATTAATTAGTTTTATATCATCATAAATAATTTTTAAAATTATTAATTAATTAATTTTTTTTTGAAAAATAACTTTTAAAAATATTAATTAATTATATTATTATAAATGATCTTAAACTATTAATTAACTAAATTAAATTTAGCCTAACTTAGGCTACCTACCCACCATGCATGCCAAAATTAAGAAGGAAAAAAACAAACAAACTTCAAGATTAAAAATGAATCACTCCACCTCCACTTCACTTAAACTCTTCCTTAACTCATGCAAAAGATTGAGGAAGACCTACCACATCAAGTAATAGTTAGAAACCATAATTAAAGGAAGATTTTTGAATGAAAAAGATATATAATGGGAAGATTTCAATGGCAATGGGGAAGAAAATTGGCATGAGAATAAAAATTATAAGGAGAAAGAGCAGAAGGGAGAAAGGCAACAACTATCATTTCATGTGGATCCACTTTCCATTTCAGTCAAGGATTTCAACGCATAAAGTAGGTATTTTTGTTTACTTAAAATTAATAAAATAAAATTATTTTATTTTTATTTAAATTGTAAATACATATTTTATATTATTGGAAGTAGATAATTTATTTTATTTACATGCTAAAGTAGATATATTATTATATTTAAAATTATAAAATATATATTTTATATTATTTAAATTGGAAGAAAATAATTTATTTTATTCAAAATGAAGGTAAATCATTTTTAAAATTGTGAAATAAATATTTTATTTAAATTATAAGGTAAATAATTTATTTTATTAGTTTATAAGAGAAATAAAAATATCTTATTTTGTTTAAATTGTAAGGTAAAATTATTGTTTTATTTAAATTATAAAATAAATATTTTATTTTATTGGAAGTGCAAATATTTTAGTTTATTTAAAATTGTAAAGAAAAATTATTGTTTTATTTCAATCAATTTTTTTTAAATAAGTGTAAATGTTTTAGTTTATTTAAAATTGCAAAGTAAAATTATTGTTTTACTTAAATCACATATATATATATATATATATATATATATATATATATATATATATATATATATATATATATATATATATATATATATATATATATATAAAATGAATTAATTAAAACAATAATTTTACTCATGTTTATGGGTAATGTCGTTGCACTTGAACTACTGCATCCATAGCTTAATACAACTACGATATTGATATTTAGGCATCATCCTTATAAACCATTAGGGAGAAATAAGGATTTTTTCATGTCATTAAGATCAAGGAGTGGCATAATCCATCTTGGATAATAAACACTAATCAAGATAATAGAATGACTTCAACTCCTTAAACGATTCTGATTTACGAACTTATGAAACAAGAGAAAATACATTTCTTACTCAAAACTCAATATCACTGAAAAAGAGAAATAAAAACTAGGATTAAGAATGTTAAACTAATTATTATCAAGAAACTACCAACCATATGGCTTTCAGATAACAAAACTTTGGTAACAACAATTGTATAAATTAGGTTGTCTAAAGCATGGATTAAAAACATTTTTGATCTATATAAAAAGTAAAATGGGGGATGTAGCTTGAAATTTTCATTTCTATTTATTGTTAGGATTTAAGGCTAGTTTAGCTAAACAAGTATGAGTCACCTTAACTAGTACCTTTATGCTCCCATTTGGGTAGTAATCATAGAGGAACTATTTGAGAAACTGGAACCTAAATAGGGTTACATACCTAGATTCATAGTTCATATGAAACTTAGAATATAAAATAGAACTACATGTAGACTACACCTTGATCCTATTCAAAAGCAAGTATGTAGGTAGTCTGAGAAGCAAAAAATATTTTAGTACGTAGGTGAATTAGAATAGAGTTTTGGGGTTGTACGCTAAACAAGATTAAAGTTAAATGATAAAGCAATACCATTATAATAAATTCTTAGTTTAGATAAACAAAGAAAAGATGAAAAATTTGTGATATACTTGAAAAGATCCCAGTTGGATCATTGTAATTCCCAAGGCATTAGGCCAAATTTTGAGGCTAAAATGTAACTTTTTGTTAAATGTTTTATACATGCTACTACCATGATCACCTCAATGTTTATCTAGTAGAGATGAGTAGGGAATAGTGAGCGATTCATGATCTCTTTGATTTTGATGAGTCAAGTCTCTAGCCAGAGCATAACCTACTCATGTGTAGATACCTAACCCATTTGGTTAGACACTTGCCCATTTTGTAAAATAATGCCTAACTCATATGGTTAGACATTTGTCTAATTACCAAAGGAATACCTAACCCATATGGTTAGATGCTTATCTATTTTACAAAGGATATCTGATACTATAAAGTATACCCAAGTTATATGCACATAAAAACATTAATTAAATAAAAAATGTGTTTTAGGATAGGAATTGTGGTCTCTACATTGTGGTATTAGAGCAGTGGCTCTACAAAAGTACACAAAAACATTAAAATCATGCACTTAATAGCCAATGTATGCCTTTGGGCTATTTTTTAAGTTTTCATAAGTACATGCATCATAAATAATAGTAGAAAAATTAGGCATCTCCCTACCTACCCACATTAGATCAATGGCATCTATCATCTCCTTTCTATATGTTATTTTTATGTATGAAATAACATAGAGCTTATTTGAATAAATGTATATATTTTTTTATTTTTTCAATATATATCCATTAAAAATTAGTAAGAAAACATTAATTAAACTAAATTCATCTAAATTATAAATACCAAAAAATGAAAAAATACAATACCTCAAACATGAGTGCACTCTAACCACTAAATGATAGAGGAACATAGATTACAATCCTAAAAAAACTTGAATGTCCTATGCTCATAAAAAAAAACCTTTGACACTTAAAACAAATGAGGGGAGACATGAATAAAACACATAAACACACCAATAATATCTAGTTTATATTGATAATCAACAAGTATGTAAACACCGTAAAATCATATAATTTAATGACAAATATATACCTTCAAACCAATTTTAAGTTCCCCATGATTATGTGCACCATAAATAGTGGTATCATAATTATGTGCATCTCTACCTACCTAAAATATGATTATGGAATTCATCATGTTATTTTTATATGTCATTTTAATCTATGAAATAACATTAATTTTATTTGAACAAATCTACTTATTTATTATTTTGTTAAAAATCATTTAAAAAACATTAATTAAACTAAAAATATGTTCCAAATAAAATTACATATACAAAACAATCATTCGAGGTTCTATTCAAATAAAAAAAACCCAAAAAGAAATGTGAGAAGCCAAAAAAATTTTGTTGAAAACATTTTACATTTTTAGCAAATGATAAGATGAGTGTCTTGAAATTGACCATCATAAATATTAGAGAATAAAAAACATGCATTCCATTCCTTTAATTTCTCTATGAGATAAAATCCTCATCTAAATTTTCTTAGTGTAACAAAAGAGAACAACATATGAAGATCAATGTAATAGACTTGACTTGGTGTAATAAAATTAATGTAATTGACTAGCCTTAGTGTAAGATGAGACATGTATTATTAAGACTTCTGATTGAAATGTCAATGACTTTTATTTTATACATCACTTCCATTATAAATGTCATGAAATCAATAAAGACTTCAACCATGTGAAAATAAGCAACATCTATAGTTTAAAATGTGACATTTAATATAAGTAGGACCATGCGAAAAAAATCTTGTTGCTGCCCATGTCTTATCACTATCAAATGTTTTTATTCTCTCTTCCAAGAGTTTAATCCATGGAAAAAACTTTGATTTTTTGATTTTACTAGGTTAAGTACTTGTTTAACCCATATATATTGTGTAAAAAGACGTACAAAAGGCACAATCGTGCTGACATATATAAATAGTTGGATATTTGATGACATAAATATTGTTTGTGCTCATGGATGATATTTGACATTCATTCCAGCTTGTCAATTTAAAATTCAATAATGACCTAATATTATTCTAAACCTTTTACTAAATTTTTTAAAAAATATTTAATTAAACCATATAATATTATAATTCTTAACAATAATATTCAAAGATAACATCTAACTACACATTAGAGTTTGAAACAAAAGTATTATAGAAAAAAATACTAAAGAATTAAATAAAAAATAATTTAATAATATTAAATTTTTATTAGCTACTAAGAAAAGCATTCCTAATTTACATATAAAATTAAACATCAAAGGTTTAAAACTCTTCTATTTTTATTATCTTTATATATTTTGGGCACTAAATCCTAATCCACCTCTAATGTATCAATCCCATTAAGTGACACTCTCATTAATTCATCTAACATATCCAACCCTATATTTGACATTCTAATATATTTGATAATATCTTGTCTTGGAAATCATCTTTCACATGTAATTGTGCTTGCGAATGGTAAGAAACACTTGCCATAATCTCATCATATTAGGGTAAAGAGAATGGTAATGTTTTATTTGATGGAACACTCTCCATGTTTCATTCATCAAAAAATCCTCATAAGTCAAATTTAAGGAATCTAAAGAAGGATGAAAATCTCTTTTAATTTTTTAATCATTAAATAACATATCAAGCTTAATTCGATCCTCTGGATTGGTAGGCAGTAAATGTGTAAGAAGAACATCTAGCCAATGTTCTAAACTTTTCTCTCAACCTCTACATTATTACTTATAAAATTTGGGGTTGAATAGTTTGGAAGCATTTAAAAGTGAAAGATCAGGGAAGATTTAATTCAAACAATCTATAAGATATTGAATATAATATTATATAAGATTATTAAAACTTTGTAGTGTTTCATAAATTCAAGGATTCTTTTTTTCTATTTTTTTCATCACTAAAATCAAACTCAACATCAGGGTTACACACATATAATAAGCTATATTTATCATTGAGTTGAACTTATTTATCCATGATTTAAATAAATATATCTGTATAGTGTTAGCTAAGAATTTTGAAAGATATATTGTGCCTTCAGCAAATGTTTCACTCCTCAAAAACCATCTTGTTAGGTTATTAATGGTTACCTCTAAAGACATGAAAAGAATAGAGATATCAATGTTATCTTCTTAAAAAAAATTATTCAAGATATTGAGCTCACCTAAAACATCTACAAGCATATGCAAACAAAATTACACTTAATAAATGCCAATATTATCACACCATGATGAGTTGCTCCTTTCATTATTCCAGTGTTAAAATTACTGACATAAGATTTAAGAGACTTTAAATGACCTCTCCCATAGATAACCATATAATCCATTATTTTTGTAAAGCATCAAGAACATCAATATGCATGACCTTAAGTAGTGATGCTAATTTAGTTCTTTATTTTTGGATAATTTTGAACTAGTGAATATACATTATTTGTAATATTTTCCACATGCATCAACTCATAACCCTTATTTGAAGCATAGAATATTTCCAATGACTCTCAATGTGATACACAATAAACTTTGATAAAATTTGGGACATATTTTCTTAAATATGAAACAAAATCATTTTCATATCCTACTATTGTTAATGCCTCATCTATAGATATAAAAATCAATCTCTTCACTAAAAGAGCTTGATCATTTATTTATTCATTTACATTATCATATATTATTCTCCATTTTCCCATTGGCCACATTATTAGTAACTATAAATTGGGAAATTGATGGTCTAATCCAATTTGAGTCTATATATTTAACATAGAAAACAAGATGTTCCAGACTACAATCAATGATTTTATCCAACATCAATGAAAGAAAGGGTTATTTAATATACTACCAACTTGAATATTTTCAAGATACTTTGAGATTTAATACAAAAAATAATCAAAATCAAAATGGTCTATATATGAATAATATTCTAAGGACTTTTGAATATTAGGTGTTTCTGGATACAAAAGAAATTATAAAAGTTTTTCTTATTTAGGCAACTATAAATCCTCTTGGAAAAGAAAATACATTGTTTTTATTGTGGCAATCAGTCTTACTTTATTTTTATCTTGAATTTATATAACGTGGTTTGGGATAGACTTGACCTATTTCTCTGTACCACATAACCATGCATAAGTTACATCATTTTGTGATACAAATTTATCATTTGTTAAAATAACATCATGTTATACTATAGTGCATTCATTCCCTATAACCCAAGGTGAAAATATTCAATAATTTATGTAATATTCACACTTCATGAATTTTTTATGATCATGTTCGAAATTCATTAGCCATTTAAACTTATCTACCCATTCATTGCAATACTTTTTTTGTCACATTTTATTTTTTTATTGCTAACCTTTTCATCAAATTGATCCTCTAATGAATTAGAGGAAGTTCTAAATATTACATATAAGTGTGACTTAACTTGAAGGTCTCTATCTTTGTGACTCACCCTCTCCAATGGAATATCTAATTGAGTGTTTAAATTTTGTGTTTTTTTAAATCCATATATTTCATGAATAGTATGTTGATATTTTTTATTTGTGACATTAGATAGTTACCTATAGGTTGAATTTTCAAATATTTATGTTAACACATTTTAAATAACAAATTGGAAAATTAGTCATATTGACATAGACATAAACCACAAATAATTGGCATAGATATCTTCCCTAAATTATCAAAATTATAAATCATTGGATTCACTCAATCCAATTGAACAAAATGGCCTTACACTTTTCTGCAACTTCTTCATAATAAATAAAAAATGGCATTCATCATCTTCAACATTTGGTTTTAATTTAAATAATATATATATGGTATAAATAGGAGATGTGGGTGCCTAATGAAAATGTGGAGGGCATGCCAAAATGTATATAAAATTATCCACTAAATAGGCTAGTACAAAGGTGCCCATAATAGAGACCATCAAGAGATGTATTTCAAGCTAACATAGAAGATTACTAAATATTTTTAAAATGGGAATGATGGAAAGATAATATTTAGGTAAAATATATTTCAAGGTAACATAAAGTCCTACTAAATCATTTTGAAACAAGAAAACTAATAAGCTAACATTGAGGGAAAATAGTATTTAGTATAAATTGGATAGCTCTAAGTATTGAAATTTAAGGTCTTACAACAAAAAAACAAAAAATATTAAATAAAAAACATATATAAATCAATATAAATATTCAAAATAAAATCATGAAAGTGACATAACTTACAAAAATTAACGTGGATAAATATTTTCACAATCCAAAGGTAGTAACTAGTGGTTAATCAATCACCCGATTTCTTGCTTCCCAAACAGGCACAAAACTAATGGAAATTTTTATTTTGTTACACTCTCTTTAGTTTTAACATATTAACTTACTTAAATATTTGTGGATAAAATTGGATGTGAATCCTAAGATATTAACTTCTCTAGTGCGGTGAGATTATTGTTTGCATGTAATGATGGTAGGTGAAATTAAAGCTAGGGTGTAGTTGTTGTAATAATGTCACCACATTATGTCATATGACTTAAGTGAGGGATACATTATCTTGATTATTTTGAGTTCATATTAAAATATTATAATTTAGGTGTTCTAGAGTTTTCTTCAAGCGTATCATAAATATAGTAGGCTCATGTGACCACCAACTGAGGGAAAAGTCCTATATGACCACCAATTGAGGGAAAAGTCCAATGTGACTTTAAGTAAAAGGTCATGTTCCAAATTTAACTAACTACCCACTCATATTTCTATTGGTAATATAAGAAAAATGATGTGCACATTATACTTTCAAATGTACCTTTGCTAGGGATCTTCAAGAATTGAATGTCCTTATTGATGGTTTATAATAAAATAAAGCTATAAAATATGTTCAAAAACCCCAAAAAATGTTTAGGATATATGTAAAATCTCATTATTTATTATTTTCTACGTTTCATTTTATTTTGTGTCATATGCAAGTAAGAACACTATTCCAAGCTTTAGATTGACACTTAGTTATAATTCATTGTGTTCCCATGTCTTATCATTGTCCAATGTTTGTATTTTCTCTTCCAAGAATTTAGTCCCTATAAATAACTATAGGATTTGGATTTGATTAGGTTAATTTCTTGTTTGACACATATGTATTATGGAACACAAGGCACAAAAGGTAAAAAAGTGTTAACATATATACATAAGCAAGGTTCACTTTAAGAAGCCATGATGGAAACCCCCTAGGTTTGTTTAGGTGAATCTGATTCAATCCCTTGGAAAATCAAAGTATGAATAGTAGGTGGAAAATCCCCCTTTTTATGATACTATGATGGCACGAGACCACATGTTATTGAGTGACTGAAGTGTACGGGCCTCATTATGTTATTGGGCTTTATAATGTTTATGAGAAACATTATACTCCCACCCTTCAATACACTATCAGTTAAAATGATACCACCAAGCGGTACTAACTATTGTCATACAAAAATATGTTTTTACATGATAATATGCTATTTCATGACACCATGCCATCATCTGATATTATACTATCATGTGATACCATGCCATTACATGACATGATGTTATCACATGCCACCACACCATCATGTGATAAGATACAATCATGTGAGACCATGTCATCATGTGACATGATGTTGTCATGTGACATGATGCCATCAAACAACATCATACCACCATGTGACACCATTTTATCATGCATCACCATGGTTTCATACAACATTGTGATATCATGAAACATCATAAATCTGTGCAACACCAATGTTGTCATGTGGTATCATATAGACATACAACACTATGTAGCCATGTTGATACTACACATCATAATCCTTCTACATGATGCCATGCTACTATTGCATGTCATGATCCTTCTATATGGTAGAGTGCAACCATGCTTGTCACTGGTCATCGATCATGCCAATTGGTTGCTCTAATTCTCCTACTTGCTTATAAATAACACTAAAGCGACCTCATTTTAACACTTTGATTAAAAAAATTTTATCATAAAACCTACTTCTAACTCAACCTACCTTCTTCTAACTCAACCTACCTAAACCCTAAACCTAGTAAGTACCTACTTCCAGCTCAAATTATTTAGGCTTCTAATGGCTTATACATCCATAGAAACTCAAATTCAAAGAGGGGGGATCCAAAACTACATTTTCAAAAATATCTTGTGTCAAAATTTCCTCTAGATGTTGAAGCAACCCAAATCCTTTATTGATTAGATTGATCAATACCAATTTAGAGGCATGATGCAGATGCTTTAATACAATATGGCTATCAACAACAACCTCCTATGATCTCTAGTTGGGTATTTTAACCATAGTGAAAGACATTTCTATGCTTGGTGTAATAATAAAACCATATCCTTTGGCACCTCTCCATTGGATATACATAATTTAACAGGTCCTCCACATTGTAATGCAAGTCTATTAGTACCAAGGTTGTGTTATCCAATGTTGATAAAAATTACTTTGAGTCAATCTACAAAGTTTCCATTGAACCTATAGGTAAGTGTTCAATTTATTAATGAAATGAACATTTTTTAATTATACCAAGATCATTTATTATAGGTAGTTCGGTATCCTAATTCAATTACATATTTTACTTTTCTATTTTCATTATAAATAGTTGAAATCGAAGGGGGATCCCCATGGAAAAAATCACCAATCCATTTCTCAAATATATTGTACATTTCTTTCAATAAATAATTGTATTGTAGGGAACACCATCAGAGATTCCCTTCTAGGCTATCTATTATATTCTTCATTCTCTATCAGGTTTTGTATGTGATTCATACATAGTTATATTCATTAGGATTAGGGTGGAATTGAATTTTGCTTTCTCAAAGGACACTTTCACCATTGCATATTCTAACTGCATTATAGCCTTGTACATTGAGGCCTTATATGAAATCTGAAATTCTATAATTCCCATCACACTCCATCAAAAAATGAAAGATAATGCTTTGTTTGTTGAGGAAGAGGAGGTAAGTTTAGTTTTCTCAAGTCTCATTTTTTTTGCTTTATATATATTTCAAATTTTAACACCTTTTAGTTAGTTATTTGTTATAGGCGAGAGTTTATGTTTATGACACAATAAAATAGGTGTAAATTAAAGGTTTGGCATGCGTTAGAGGGATCTAGTGATACGCAGTCCACAGAGTCTTTGTTCAATTTATTCTGAATTGTGAAACACCAAAAAATTGATTCTATTTCATCTCCACTTCTAAGTTATCCCAAATTTCCTTTAATGTCTTTTATTTTTTTTATTAAATGGAAAATAATAATATTCATATTATTTTTTTTTGAAATTGACTCTTGAAACATTGTCATTGAGGATTCTTCCACACAACACAATCAATGTTTGCCATTACAACTTTATTTTTGATTTGAAGTTGGTTATAATTAATGCATTAATTAACTGGATAAATTATTCATTTTACCACTACAGGTGAAACCACCCATGTCTCTCCCACAAGCATAATGAGATGGCAAGATCCAACTCCCAAAAGGAGACCAAGAGGGAAAGAGATAACTCTGGTAAGGACAATCAAAATGGATGAGGCAATCACCCTGATAGGTAATAACATTAATAGATTTAAATTGAATTTGCTTTAATTTTATGTTTTTGAATTTACCATTTTTGAATAAATTTCTTTTGTAGTCCACCCATCATTTTTTATGAGACCTATAAATATGCTACCACCCACAGCACCCATCTAAATTTAGATAAGAGGAAATAACATTACCCCCTGCACAATGTTTACGAACACTACAAACTTTTGATTTCCCAAATTTCTCTGTTGGTGGCCTTTTGAGTGCATAGAGACTTACATGTTTTTAGTAAATTGATCTAGATGAAGAGTTTGTGGCTATTGGTGGATTCAATCCATATGAATTTATTAAATTTACTAATGTTCCTTCACATGTGCCTCCTATGGCTACCTCTTCCATAGCTACCTCTTCCCCACCCCACAATGATTATTTAAATGTCTCTAAGGATTTCATTACTAGTTTTTCATTAGACAATATAGTTTCATAAAATTTTCTTATCAATTTGAGGGATGGCATTATTGATGAGTTTAATGATTTAAAACAATGGGAGATAAGGGAAAAAGTACTTATAAAATAATTCAATGCCCATTATCATAACCACTCCAAAAGAGTGAATTTGTTTTTTCTTGTTCAAAATGAACCCTCAAAGATTGATAATTTATTCTAGCGAGATCAATCTAGATTGATCTCTATGTACAATGTTTACAATGATAGGATTTTAGATATTATGATAAACAAGTTGAAAAATGTAAATGGAAAAGCCCAAGCATATTTCAATAAATGGGCTAAAGATATCAACCTTGTTAGGATTGTATAAGCAGAGAAGGATAAAGTTGTGGTGAGTTTTCTTTATATGTAACATGTATTTTGATTACTTTAATACCTTTTATGTGCTTCACACATTATTTATTTTTTTGTAGGAAAAATATGAAAATGTGAAGCAAGAAGCACATCTTCTTAATGTGCATTTAAAAAATGCACACGAAACTATCTCCTTAGTAATTGAATTGAAGGAAATTTTAGTTTTTCTAAATAAATAGAACAAAGCTTTGAAGAAAACAAATAAAGTGCATGATATGGATCCAATCATTTTATTAAAGCAGAAAATAGATGTGAATCCTATACTTCTTTAAATAAGAGATGCAGTGAATGAGGAGAGGGTGATTCTTGCATAAATTAATTATGCTACAAAGGATCTTTAAAATGAAGGAGTGAGAATGGAGGATGCAGTTCCATAGACAACTCAAGATAGTGGGGTTTCCAAGGGTGGGGATGGAAAACAACAATGGGGTGGAGAGTCTCGAAAAGAAAAATGATGACATGTCTAAGTTTATATTGTTCACAATGATAATTTCTATTGTTTAAAATATTTTATATCATGTTTATTTGAAAAACACTTGTTTTATTAAATGATATTTTACAATTGTTCAAAATACTCTTATATATAAAATTTTAATATTTTTTATGTATAAAATGTATTATGGTCAAGTTTATATATTATATGGAGAAAAAGTAGAGTAAATATTCTATGGATTGATATAATGTTAAAAAAGTTTAACTATAATAGTTTTAGATTTTGAATACATAGCTATAATGTTATAGTAGTTGTAGCATTGAATGCATTGTTAAATCGGTCCAATACTTGTAGCATTGAATGCATTGATTGTGGTGAAATTTGGAAATATGCAAACCCAAATATAGAAAAAATATTTGTATTGGTTGTAGTATTTGAATATTATAGTATTTATAGGAAGAAAAGCCTATTGTAGTAAATATTCTATGGAATTATACTATTCTAGTAGTTGTAGTATTGAATGCATTGTTAGTGTTATATTGTTGTAGTAGCTATAGCACTGAACGCATTGTTAAAATATTATAGTAGTTTTACCATTGACTGCATTAATTTTGGTGGAATTTGGAAATATGCAAACCCAACTATAAGAAAAATATTTATAGTAGTTATAGTATTTTAATATTGTAGTAGTTGTAGTAGTTGAACATAGCCTATTGTAGAGTAAATATTATATGGAATTATACTATTCTAGTAGTTTTAGTATTGAATGCATTGTTAGTGTTATATTGTTCTAGTAGTTGTAGATTGGAATACATTGTTACACTATTCTAGTCACTGTAGCATTGAATTGATTGATTGTGGTGGAATTTAAAAATATGAGACCCCATGTTCTAACTATAGGAAAAATATTTTCTATATATTTGTAGTAGTTGTAGGAAACATAGCCTATTGTAGATTAAATAGTCTATGGAATAATTATAGTTTCACCATTATGCATGTATAACAATAAATATTAATATTTGGAGTTTTAATTGCAAGAGAACTAGTGTCCTATGATGTATCGTGTATGTCTAGACATAAGACTTGTATGCATCAATGAATGTTATAAAGAAATGCTCTATACAATGTTAATGAGAATTATGATTGGTACTTAATGAATGAAATGCATTGCAAAGATAAATTACTATTTAAAATTCATAGAATTTTAATAGGACAAAAAAAAATATTAATTCCAATGTATTGATTAAGATTCATGATTGTAACATCCAAGAAATAGAATATAGAATTAAATGTATTTTAATTTTGAAGATGAAATAATAAGAAATATTTAATTAAATAGTAATTTCTATACTTATCAAATAAAAATTTAGGTAGTGGAAACAATCCTTTAGAAAATTTCTCATCGTAAGTGTGATTTGCATCTACCATGCTAGTGTCATATTTAGTCTCAGTATTCTCATCAATGAATGCTATAAAGAAATGTTATATATAATGTTAATAATAATTATGATTTTTAATGAATGACATGCATTGAAAAGATAAATTACTATTTGAAATACACAAAATTTTAATAGGACAAAAAAATATTAATTCTAATGTATTGAATAAGATTCATGATTGTAACATCTAGGAAATAGATTACATAAATTAAATTATTTGAAGATGAAAGAATACAATTTTTTTTAGAAAATAGTAATTTCCATACTTATCAAACTAAAATTTGGGTAGTTGAAACAATCCTGAGAAACATGCTCATTGTAAGTGTCATTTGCATCTACCATGCCAGTACAGTATTCAGTCTTGGTATTCTCTTCCTCTGTATTGGTAGTTGTATTAGTCACACCTCTTGTTTATAATAGAGAACTCCATGTTGCCACTACTCTATTATATGGAAACTTATCCACAAAATAATGTGAAACATATAGTCTCAAGGAAGTCTCTAAATTTTTGTCCAATTTGTTTCTATGTTTTGACTTCATGAAGGATAATGCATTGAACACTCGCTCATCTTCCATAAAACCCAAAATAAATGTTTAAAAGAGTTATTATAATTTAAAATATTCACTAATATGTTCTTGTAATATGCTACTTGGATAAAGTTTTTTCCATAGACACATAATGGCACCATTATCTGTTGGGCCACTTGAACACTGAAATTGATCCATTATTGTAATCCCAAACTATGTTGATTGAAATGTTAGTAATTTTTTATTTAAAATACCATTAATCTAAACTCCATTCACATTTTTAGATTTATAGGAATTCATAACATTTTTACCCATGTATTTGTGAAATAATGTGTTGATATGTTCTTGACTATTAACACTATTCCAAAAAATGGGATTTATAACTCCCATGTCCTCCAACAACTCATCCCTTTGAAATATTATCTAATCTCAATGGCTAAACTTTTTGAGATTTTTCTCAATTTAATTCATGTTTTAGATAAAATAGTATCATATAGTAAATGTGTCATAGGTACATCCTTAGGCTCAGTTCTTACAACTTCAAGTCTTTTAGAGCATATGTGCATTAGGATCTCAATTCCATTTACCATGACACAAAGATGATCATGTATGCTAAATTTCAAATAACTCTCTCGATTCTAAAAATTAGTCAAAATTTCCCAAGTTCTAAAAATAGGTTAAAAAAATCCTTCATTTAATGTGTATAATATATCTAAACATTGACATACACATTTTATCAAATGTATGAAGTCAACAATATAGATAGATCTCTCTTGGGCATGTTTCATTAAATATTTGATTTCCTTCAACATTGGTAAAATACCACATAATGTGAGTAAAGTTTCTAAATTTGTTAAATGACAGAAAATCTTTTGTTTTGTCATCTTCCCTATGATATTTATACATAAACCCTATCAAAGATGGATATTCCTCAAAAAAATTGTAGGCAGGTTCATATATGAATATTTATTTAGTTTCCACATATTTAAGTAGTTTTTTACCATCTGTCACCCTAATTACAATTTTTTGGAACTCCATAAATATTTTTAGGTTTTTGGACATGTATTCATGTAAGTCATGAATAAGCTCTTGCACTTTTGTGACATTAATGAATGTGATAACAATTTTATGAGTAAGATTCACCCTATGTGTCATGTAATGGATTAGAATCATAAATGAAGAATTTTTTGTTTGTAAGTGAACACACAAGCCCTTTTTATGCCCCCACATCAATGATTCACCATCAACACCAACAGACACTAGCTTTGAAGCTATGGCATAATCATCCATCCTAGAGCCCTCTCTTAAATTAGATACAACCAATTTATAGAGGTTTTTTGCATTGCAAGTTTCTACCATTTTATGGATAGATAAAAGATGAGATTTCCTTGAATAGTTTTCAAAGGTATAGGCATGCATGCAAACCCATGTTGTGTTTTCAACTGCATTTACCTCATCGATGGATAGATAGAGAAATAAAGATATCTTAAAACTTTGTTTTAAACTTCCTTATCAACAATAGCTAGACATTTTGTGATTTTCAAAACACTATTTTCTAACCAATGTGACTTTGGAATATTCAAAAACCCATTATGTTGAAACAAAATTTTGTAATCTATAAAATCAGAAATGGGTCTTCCCTTTTTTAAAATGTGGAAAATAATAGAGAGTTGTACATATTTTACCTTGAGATCTAACTACATAACTTTTCCAAATAGCGCTTTGATGGTTCACCCTTTCTAAACAAGATGTTTTTGTCACTTTTAATCATTTTCTTATATACACGCATATCTTACATGCATGCATTCTTCTCCATTTTTCCATCTATGTGTTACTATTATCTATCTATCTAGGTGCTTCATGTGTGTGTGTGTGTGTGTGTGTGTGTTCTCATTATATTTCTCAATTATGTTCAATTTAATTTGTATTATGTGTTCTTTTCCAATTGCAAATTGTACATCTACATTTTTTTGGAGGCTCATTACCATTTTCTAGGTCTATAAGCTCTTTAAATGGAAATTTTTTAGCCCAATCAATTTGAAGAGACCTTCCTATTGTTCATGTACTTCTCTTCCTCCATCAACTTTTTTGAGTGAAATTTTCAACAAAATTTAGTGTTTGAAAAGAACTATATTTATATTGTGGAGTGCCTAGAGGAGTGTGTTCTAGTGAAGTGCCCAGAGGTGTGTCTTCTATGTGTGGAAATTCATCAATAAAATATTTAGGTAGTGAGAAGTTATTAGGATTAATGATTTCTAATGAAATAATTTTAATATCCATATCAATTTTTGCATTGAAATGGTTTTGCAATTATTCTACAGTGAATAATTTATCTATCTTTTTTAAAAAGATTCAGAATTACCTATATTCGAATTGTCTAGTATTTGTGTAATCATCTTTCCTAGATTTCTAATATAAGACATGATGTTGGATTTTTTTGGTATTTACTATGGTGCTTTACCCTTATTTTTACCTCATGATGCTAGAGCTTTGTTGTTAGGAGGTTTATTACTAGCAGCTTCCCATCCACTATTGGGTGTCAAGCTATGGTCATGCAGCACAGTGTTGTTGAGTGGCAAGCTATAGCCATGTAGCAAAGTGCTATGGGACATTAATTTGTGATCATGTAACACACCACTTCCATATGTCACATTGTTATCACATGACACATGGCTTCTAAGAAACTCGTTACCATTGTGTGATAATTCACTACTAGGTGGTAGGTTACCATCATGTGACAACTTATCATCATGCAATAGGTTATACTCACATGGCACATTACCACTAAACATTAGGTTGCCATCATGTGGCACATTGTGACTAGGTTTTTGGTTACTACCATTTGACACAGTGTCATTGGATATTCAATTTTCATAATGTGACATAATGTTAGTGGAGGCTAGGTTGCTGAAAGTAATTGAGTAGTGGAGTATGGCTTCAAATCTTAAGATCTTCACAACCTAGGTAAGGAAGATACTTTAGTTTTAAGTTCATGACCTATAGGGACATATTTACTATATATTAATGGTTAATTACATGTATAAACCCATAATTATTTTAAATCATTTGCATGTTGACCCCTAAAAAAATGACATTTAAGAATTTTAGGTGAAAGGGACATATGCTGCACCCTAAAAAATCACCAAATTTAAATTCCCCAAAATGAAATATTTGTGAATTAACAAATATTCACCACTAGCATTTACCCTATACACAAGGTTGAAAATAGGTATTGTGGAGGCAAAATAATTTTGAGGATTAAGCTAATAACATATATACATCAAATGAATGAATGGCAGGGTGCACACTTTGATTCCTACAACCTTTGGATTTTTAATCTTATTCTTTCTTTACCAATAATTTTATATTTTATAAAAGTGTTATGCAATAATGATTATCTTTATGTTCACTGAATGTTTATTAATTTCCTTTACACCAAATATTTATACCTTATATAATTTATACTAAACTATATATAATTTAAATGGACACTAAATTCATATGTGGAAAAGCATATAAAAGTCCCATATTATTTGTCAATTAACGAAAGATATTTTAATGTGGTGACATAAAATCCCTTCATGTTCACTTGGTACTTACATTACTATTGGAACACATCACTATAACTATTATTAATAAAAATTAATGATAATGCAAAGATGTTTATAACAATAAAGTGGCCATTTAGTAAGCATGACCAAAAATCCATGACTTTGACAAAACATGACTCTAAAAAACTATCACTTATGTACAACAACCAAATGATCACAAAGGTACATCAAAAATCATAAAAACATAATTATTTCATTACAGACCACAATCCTCAAAGGAGGTGGAGGCATATAATCCTTTGGAGGTTGGGAACTATAAGAGGAAGGCTTAGTTGAATGAGGATCAGACACTACCCAACTATAGTAATTGGTTTTAGGGGTTCAAATAAATAGTGATGCCATAACCAAAATGTATTTAGACAAAGATATTGATTGGAACACCCACTACATAGGCAAGTTTCATCATGATGGGACAATTATAGACTTCTAATGATATGGTAATGGACATTAATTGAAGCCCCATGTTGTTAGATGGTGGAACCTGATTTCATTTTAATGCCTGATTCTCAATAAGGGGTATTCACTATCACGTTGTAGCTCTAACAATATAAATTATGTTTATGCATTTTCACCCTAATATATAACCCTCCTTTGATATGAGGGCATTGTAATGATGGTGGCATGTTGTATATGAGTGAAGAGGATATTATAGTGTTTGTATTAATTTTTTTTCCTTTCATTTATTGCACTAAATAATAAGAAAGGACTGGTTGTTTCTATGTGGATGTAGCTCATATTAGGTGAACTGCGTTAAATATGTGTCTCTATTATGTTGTGTTTTCTACATTTTATTTCCATCTTTAATTCATTAATATTTATCTATGTTTCATTTTCCTAGCACATGTGATTTAAAAGGATTAGAGAAGAGGTTACAACCATGAGAGCGGTTATGTCAGTCCCTTTGCACAAAATGAGGGGAGCCATGTGGTGGTTGGTCCTAGGGAATATAGGTCATAGTGAAAGGAACACACTTCTAGTGTTTGAGTAATTCTTACAAGTATTGAAACTCAAGTGCCACCTTCCCAACTTGAGCTTTGATATGCATAAGAGATAAAGAGATAACAATCATAATCTATCATTAATTCAAAATTGTGAAGATGATTATTTATGGTCAAAAATTAATAAATTAATATAATTGAAATATAATAATATATTTGAATAAGATCTAAAATATATATATATATAAGCCAATGATTTATCTTTTATTCCTAAAAAACCATGTGCCAAGAGAAGGGTTTTGGGTAGAATGGTTGGAAAATGTATTGGATCCATTTATAGATAGATTAAACTTTTAAAAACATCTAAAAGAGATATTTGAAGGACTTAATTCTAGATCAGGCCAAACATTTAAGTCGATAAATTCTATTATTTTAAAGGAACTCTCCAAAAGGAAAGCCATTATATACCAAACACCAGATAAAATGTGTGAGATTAGGCTCAACCCTAACATTCTAATTTTTTAAGTATAATAATCCATGTTCTAGGTGAATAATCTAAATCCAATACCTATCTACCTTGTATAGAGTAAAAGAGAATGGGATCATTATTGGATAAATGAGACTAGGAGAATAATTTCTACATTTAATGCCATAGTTCCACCTCTAGTCTTTCTACCATGCATGTGGAGTTTGTAAAGCCATCTCATGTAGCATGGCATCAAACATAAACTCTTTGATATTTAAAATGGAAGGTAAGTCTATATTAAGTAACTTATATTCATCTTCTAATAGATGTCAATTAATGCAATATCGATAAGAATTCAAATCCTTAATAGTGTGAATGCTTTTTTTTAAAATATGCATAGATCTTGTCTTGCTCATTAAAGGCTACCACCAAATATTATGGTTATTAAAGGAAAGACCACTGTGATATCTAACCCCAACTGATTTAAAAAATGATTCATAACTTCTAAATCTTTCCAAATACTCTTGGATACAAAAGAGTCTTATATCTTGACAAGGGAAATGGTAATCAATAGAGTATGTAAACTAATGTTTTATCATCTACTTTTACCAAAGGAGGTACATGTAGAGATTTAATACCTTACAAGGATTTTCAAAGTCTTGTTACCTTCAATTAATCTAACCACCTACTTTAGCTAAAGGGCAATGTTTTATCTATAGACATCATTGATGCCCATTCCTTATTTATCATGAATAAGGTGACATATGTCTCAATCAACCTTTTGATAGACTCTTATTTGATTAACATTGGTCCCAAAAAATTCTCTAATAACCTTTAGTAATTTATCATATGATTAGTCTAAGAGGGTCCAATTTTAGGATTAGTAAACATGGGTGGTTGCAAGGATTTTGGTACAAACCTGAAATTTCCCACCTAAAGAGAGGGGTTTGGAAATCTAATATGAAACTTTATTTTTCACTCTATCAATGACATGTTGCCAATATCAGAAGAGTTATCAAAATAAAAAGGAATCACAACTAATTTAAATATCTCATATTTTTGTATCCACTTCCACTGATAATGGTAGAGCCATTTAGGAAAAGGCATCATGTTATGCCTGTAACATTAGGTTTTATCTCAATGAAAATTAGATCTTGAGGCTTTGAAAAAAAATCAAGGTATCAAATCACCTTTTTGAAGGAATATTCTTTCTCACGAGAGTGAGGAAGGTATCATCAACAAAATTTACATTGATGAGCTATTAGGAGCAATGAGGGGGAACAATAATGGGTTGATAAATACTTAATTTTCTATGTGAGAAATAAGATAAGAAAACACCCCATCCACCAAAACATATAAAGCAAGATCTATAGGGAAACCCTATATAATGGAGTGAAAAAAGTCTAAAAGCTATTAGACTTGTACCCATTGATGTTGAGGCAAACTATTCATTAGAAAACAAAGTTTCAACTATCAAAATAAATAACTAGCCAAATCCCAAAGCCTTAAGCATAGCAATAATAAATGATCATTTTATCCAATCATAATATTTTTTATAATCATGTTTGAGAAAGATGGTCCTCTAACAAGAGGTCTGAGCCTATTCCATTCCTTCTAAAACTAGAATTAGATTATCCAATACACACACACACACAGAGATATATATATATATATATATATATATATATATATATATATATATATATATATATATATATATATATATATATATATATATATTATGAAGCATTTTTGCTCAAGTATGATGATTATAGGTAGAATATGGTGAAGAGAATTCTTTAGGGCCTTTATAATGATTTTATATAAATCATTAATAATGGTGATTGGGTGCCAACTAGAAATAAGATTTGGGTCGTTATATATATATATTATGAAGCATGTTTGCTCAAGTATGATGATTATAGGTAGAATATGGTGAAGAGAATTCTTTAGGGCCTTGGTAATGATTTTATATAAATCATTAATAATGGTGATTGGGTGCCAACTAGAAATAAGATTTGGGTCATCAACCTTATAGATGAATTTAATATTTAATTTTTTTATGATAACTCCTGATGACTTATTTTTCATGGCTTCTTTTTAAACTTACAAGTCATGCCCTACAAATTTCCAATTAGATTTATATAATTCATAAGGAAAGATATCAATCATTGGTGTTTTATTTTTGACCATGAATTATATTATGTGAATGAGATCATAAGGATAAATTGAAGTTTTCAAATATTTTTAGGCCAAAAATCTTAATTTGTTTAGGAATTATAGTTTCTCTAGCTCCTTATAAGACAATTCAGGATGGGTGAGCTTAATCCTCCTTCAGTTAACCCTCTTTTTCTAGGGTGCTCAACCACCTAAATATGATTTGTCTCCAATACCTTATAGGAATAGGGCTTGCGCTTAGCTTTATTCTTTTGTGATACTTTGATGTTACTTCTGAGTTACCATATATAACTAATATTTTTATTATTTTGTATTATGATTTTTCAAACATAAAAATTAAATAGTAAATAATAACCAACCACTTTTTTATTATAACCATATTTATATTATATTTTCCTATAATTAATAAATATATCAATAAATTTTAATAAAATAGTTTTATACACAATATTACATATTTCTAACATACATCAAACAACACCAATCAACTTACTATAGTTCATTTTGTAGGCCCTCTATCCTTATTTACCTATAACTTTCCAACCTCTTAAAGGATCGTGAGGGGGCCTATTTTTAACACCTTGGAAGAACAATTTATATATTTTCTAAAAATACAAATTTACTTGGATATGAATTGATTCAACATCTATAAGCCTACTCGACAATCGTAAAATACAAAAATAAATACAAAAAGGACAACTTACACTTTCATCATGTAATATGTAGCCTTACCCCATTAGAGTTAAACTTAACCCTGATGAAGACTGGAAAAAAAGATAAACTAATGTTTAGCATAGGACAATAAATTTCTATCTTATCAATCTACATGATGTGGAAATAACCTGACATCAACGTCAACATCCTCATGATTAAATATTAATTAAATGTATTCTTAGACATCCATAGGAAGGTTGTGTCTAGATAAAAGTTATTGAAGTTTTCACAAAGAATGAAGGGATGCCCCTAACCTATCAAGTTTTCTTAGTGAAAGGAAGGTCCAACATAGAAACCATGTAATATTATGTCCTATATTGCACTCACAAACTCTGTGAAAAACATCATGTATTGAAAATTAAATTAAATACATTTTCAAGTTAACATGAAATAGACATCATATGTAACAACATGATCAAATTCTTAAGGGTCTTAATTTTGGATTTTTTAAAATATTTTGACTCACTTTATTTTTTAAATTTATGAATGTTTTTATATTTTTTCCATAGCTAGAAATTAAATTATTAATCTTGAAATTGAGAAAGATTGAAAAGTGAAAAGAAATAAGTCATAAAAAATAGAATAAGGATGGATTGAAATAGTTTACAACAAGTTATTATGGTAAGACATGAGATGATACATGTGTGACCTATATATGTGTAAATGAGTTATAACAATGTATCGTAAATGATTGATATAGATAGAAAATATCCATGCCACTAATGGGAAAGAAGCTTTGTGTTCTCATAGAAGGTATGCAATAGTATGAAAAAGTTTTTAAAAATGTCGCCCATGGTTGAATCTATAAACCATTACCATGATAAAATACATTGATCCATTGATAAAAAAACATCACAGTATATTATATACAAATAGATCATACAATAATAAATCTTCTATATCTCCATATGAATAACTCACCTTCCACATGAATGATTAGGTGAACATGTACATATATAGGTGGAATATAAGTGAATCTCAACCATACCATGCATTTAGATCTTATTGGTTGAATATTTTGTCGATCAACATACTGATAAACAAAATAGGTCTGATCAGCCAAAGTAGGAAGATTGGTCATCCAAATGTGTAGTTTTACCACATCAAAAGGGGACTAAGCTCTCCTCTCATCAAGGGGAGGTTCCCTACACACACACACACACACACACACACACACACACATATAGAAAATAATACTCAAGGGTAGGATAAATCATCCATCTCTCTTTCTTCAGAGATGATGTGTGCAAATCAAAGGAAAAACTCAAGGAAAATGACAGAAAGCACTCCTCTTCTTTCAGAAGTACTATTCAACAAGCCACAAGAATACTCCTAGTAGTAAAAGCAAAATGTAACTAAGGACATAGTAACCAGCAAATTGAGATGTAGCACAAAGTCTCCACCTAAATTTTCTCAAGAGTGAGATACAAAAGACAATGAGGGCACAAAGTCATCCCAAGGTCCTTTACACAGAAATGAAAATAAAACACACTGAAAGGCAATTATGGGGGCACAAAGTCTCTCCATAGTTGACTTCAGGACACCTTCCTAACTACTTACACTAATTCTACTTGTTGAATTAAAGGAACAAAAAATATATTAAAGAAAAAGACATAAGAACAGTTTCCCCAAAAATAAAGATATCATAGCACAAAGTTTGAAAAGACACTTGCTTTCTTATTCCAATAACAAAATATGATCAATAGTCTAAGCTCAAAGTCTCAGTAATGCCTTTCGATTTGGGTGGAGTTTTATTATCGATTGTCAAAGAGAGATAGATCCTCTTTACACTAACAAGAGAGTCCCTTATATATCCTCTTCAAGACAGACTTGGGAATAGTGACACATCATGTTGCATTAAACTTTGTTAAGAAGATAGGTTGGAATTTAGGAGCATTTACCTATATGCTTTTCCCAATGCAGAGAAATGGGTCATGCCATTGAATGTTTACATCCTTCAATGTCTATTTGGTGATCTACTTCTAGAAACATATCTGATGGACAAATGTTTTTGGTCCTTCTTCATCATTCCTCCTTTTATAGTTATTTGAATCGGGTCCTAGATTTAATTTGATGCTCTATTCCTTAGTCACTTTTTGCCAGTCTTTAGCAATCAACACGTGGCAACTTCTACGGGACTCTGAGCAATGTTTATTGATAAAGGCTTTGAAACTTATTAGAAATTTAGAATTGTCAGTGCATACACTTTTCACTCTCCATGGAGTTACAACAAAAAAGGTGATAACTTTCACTTGCCTCTTGAGAATCCTGTGGAGTTTGACACGTGGCGGCATCCACTGAGTTTTTAGCTACTTTTGAAAAAGTCTTTAAGAGGATGACATGTGACACCTTTCACTACTTCAAACAAGTGACATGGGGCATCTTCTATTTTTGACACTTGGTAGCATCTACCTTCTCGGGCCTTTGTGACATCATAGAAACATTTGGGGCTCAGTCGGGCTCTTAGAGACGATGACACTTGTCAGCCTCCGCCACTCTCTACATGGGATACATGGCACGATCTGCTACTCTTAGGAAAATAAAGTAAAAACCTTCCATGGTTTCCACTTGCTGCCCTCTGCTCAGTCACAATGGGACACGTGGCATGGTTTGAATACTTTAAACAGTCACGCAGACGTAGACACACGGTAGCTTTCGCTATTTTGATACTATGTCTCAATGGATGACACATGGCAACATCCACCATGAGACAGGTAAGGATACGTGGTAGTATAGTAGGTTTTCTATTTCTTCAGACTTTTCTTTGGAAGAAAAAGTTTGAAATAATTCTTTTGGACAATTTGTCTGAGAGAATTGTCTCTTTGTCACTTTTGCCAGGGAAATTTTTTTGAAGGAAATCCATTTGCTATTTTGGCCTTTGAACTGGTCCATTTACTCCCTTCCTACCCTCTAGAAGGGTTATTTATCTCTTGATTTTGCCTCAGTCGATTTTATATGAATCTAAAATTATGACATGTGGTAGCATCCGCTAAACTTGTAGAAGCTTTGGACACCTTTTGTGTGTCTTGTAGAATATGACACATGGCAGTTTCCATCACATTTTGGAAACACTATCAAACTATGCGGGACTCATTTAGATTCATGCAGATGATGCCACTTGGATTGTTCCACTTAACTTACAAAAGATACATGGTGGCTTCCGTGGCTCTTAGAAACAAAGTGAAATGAGACACAGAATATGACACTTGGCAGCATCCGTGAGATTCTGTCGGACTTTTGTCTCAGTCCATTTGTTTGCCTTAGTCACTTTTTTCCATGAGAATTCCCTTCATAAGGGCACTTATGTCTTTGAATCTTTGGGTACTCCTTTGAACTTTGTCGCTTTAACCGACCGATTGAACCAACTTTGGTTCAACAGTTCAATGGTTCATTCCCTTGTTTCTATTGACCACTTGAACCAAGATTCTTTGAAACAAGCCTAATTAAACCCATTGAACCTTAAACCTATTAAAACATTAGTCCTTTGACTAAAAAATATTGAATAAATCCTAATTTTGAAATCTTAGAACAATTTTTTGAAATGAGAAGGGCTATTTTGGTCTTTACAAGACCAAAATAGCTTATATGTTGTCCTAAAAATGAGTAACATTTTTTGGGTACAAAAACTGGCTCCAGTTGGGAAACTTATAAAAAAGAATTAAAGGGAGTAGAATCTAGAATCTCCAGTGTCTTTATGTGTACCATTGGGCTACAGAGTCATGTTACCTAGAAATGAAAGGCATCAAAAATGGAAACAAAAAAAAATAGAATTAAAAACTATACAAATATACATATGTACAGATGCAATGATCTAATACTTCAAGAGTTGAAGTGTTTCAAATGTTTCCCATTGTGAGGTAGAGAAAAGAGTGTGCCATCTTGATATTTCAGCAAAAAGCTATTTTCACCAATGTATTGATGAATTATAAATAGGCCTCTCCAGAGGGAGTCAAACTTTCCATGCATCCCTTTTGGTTCTCTCTTTTTGTCCCACAATAGGACTTGATCCCCAATCTAGAAATCATGATTTTTAGCCTTTTGGTCAAAGATTTTCTTTACCAAACTTTGATGAACAGCAATTTGATCCACCACCATGGTTCTCTGTTCATTCAGCTCAGTCAGGCACATGATTATCTTATCAAGAGAGCTTTCATATGTCTGATCTTCAACTGCCTTTGCCAATTTCAAGGCTGGCAATTCTAAGGTGATTGGTATCTCAACATTGATACCATAAAGAAGTTGAAAAGGAGACATACCAATTACCTCTTTGGTGTGATTTTGTCTGCCCATAGAGCATCAATCAATGCTTTATGCCATGTCCTTTGATTGTCATCTGCTAGCTTCTTGATGATAGTTACCAGGTTCTTATTGCTAAATTTAGCTTGTCCATTCCCTTGTGAAAAATAATCAGTTTAATGGGAATGTAATTCCATAATGGAAATAGAATTGTGTAATTTCCTGGGAGGTGAAACAAGCTGCATTATCAGTAATAATTTTAGTTGGAACTCCAAACCTGGAAATGATATTCTCCTTGAGGAAATTGCATACAACTTCTGAAGCAGCATGCTTAGTTGGGATTGCTTCTACCCACTTGGTGAAATAGTCAGTTGTTGTAATGACATAATCATGTCTAGCACTTGAATATGGGTTTATAGTTCTAATAAAATCAATCCCCCATTGCAGGGCAGCTAACTTGGGTCTTCCAACAAATTGCTGACAAAGTTCACATTTCCTCACCCATTTATATGCATCTTGGAAAAGAGCTGGCCAGTAATACCTGGCTCACAAAATCTTGTGATCAGTCACAGCAGCAGAAAAATGTCCTCCACAGGCCAAATTGTGGAAAGATTTCAAAATTTGGCTTTGTTTCTCTTTGTCTACATAGCGAAGGAATAGTCTATCTATGCTTCTCTTATATAAGTCGTTGTCCCAAAGGACAAAATTGGCAGCTTTCAACTTGATAGTCCTCCTTTCTTTATAAGACAAATGACCAAGACATTCACCATAAGTAAGAAAATGAGAAATATCTAAATACCACTCATTGGTAGTGGAGAAAAAAGGACTGTTGGTGTATCTTCCACTTTAGTTTCTACATGCTATGTATCTTTTTTCTCGTTGTCAGCAATTAATTGGCATAAGCCTTTTCCCCTGACCGGCTTTGTTGGCTTGATGTCTAGATCAAATTATTGGATCTTTGCAATCCAATTGCCTCTTTTTGTGCCAAACTCTTGCTTAGTTAATATAGACTTGACTGAAGTGTAAGGAACTAAGGCAGTAGTGTGCGAATTTAGGATATAGAAGTGAAAATGTTTGACTTCTTTCACCAATGCATAAGCATGCTTCTCTACATTTGAATACTTCAACTCACGGGTTTTGAGAGGGAAACTCATGAAATAAATAGGATATTCCATACCTTCCTTGTCATATTGAACAAGAATTGATGAAAGCATGTGTTCAAAAGCATAGCTGTATATGATGAAATCTTTGTTATAATCTAGACAATCCAAGGTAGGGGCATGGGCAATGGCAGTCTTAATATCCTAAAATTTTGACTTGCCTTCTTTAGTCCAGATGAAGGTGGTCTTCCCTTTCATCATGTTCACAATGTGTCTAGTCTTCTCAGCAAATTTGGGGATGAACCTCCGTAAGAAATTCACCTTTTTGAAGAAAGAGTGAACAACATTTTTATTTGTAGGCAAATTAAGCTCTTGAATAGACTTTACTCTATCTGAGTCAATCTTTATGCCCTCTTTAGACATAATGAGTCCAAGGAGTTTCCCCTCTGTTACTCCAAAAATAGACTTCTTGGGGTTCAAGGAAATACCATTCTAGCGACAGCGCTCCAACACTTGTTGTAAGTGGCGTACATGATCAGATCGACGCTTTGAAAAGACAGTCAACTCATAAAGGTATACCACTATGAATTTACCTATCTCATCTTTGAAAGCCAAGTCCATTACTATCTGAAAGGTGGCACCAGTATTTATCAATCCAAAAGGCATCTATCTATATGCAAATGTACCCCAAGGTGTGGTGAATGCAGTCTTGTTTTGGTCTTCTTCACCAACTTCAACTTGATTATATCCTGAGAAGCCATCCAGCATTGATAATGTCTTTGACTTGTCACTGTTTGAAGCACTTGATCCATAATTGGCAAAGGGTAATTATCTTTCAAAGATGCTTGATTCAGATTCTTGAAATCTACACAAATGTGAATTTCACCATTCTTGTTCTTTACAGGCACTATGTTTGTAATCCATGTGGAATGATGGATTAGGAAGATGATTCTAGCATTTAACATTTTTTTTATCTCAGACAAAATAGTACCTGATATTTTTAGATTGTACTGTCTAGATTTTTGCTTATAGGGCATTGAATCAACCTTGAGAGGAATGTCATGGCAGATTTCATCAGGTCTGAGAGACTTCAGGTCTTTATAAGAATATGCTAAGACATCCATGTATTGATGAAGTAAAGTGGTGAACTTGAATCTTTCTTCAGGGGTGCAGCACTTACCAATGTTAACCATCTTGAGATTTTCTTTAGTAGTCAGATTTACTTGATCGAATCCCTGAGAGAAACTTGAATCTGTCTGGTGTTGTTTGATGAATCTATCATGCTTGTCAAAGAGTTTCTCAAGAGAAACTAGGCCTTTGGGAATTTTATTTTTTTTCAGCTGTAAGAATTCTTCATTTATATTTAAACTAGATTCAAAGGTTGATTCATACTTTTGAGGTTCACTGCCTTTAAAACGTAGTTGTTCAAAATTATCCTTTCATTCTAGGAAGGCAATGATTTGATGATCATCATTGAATACTTGCCAATGATCATCATTGTCAAGAACACTTGGTCTATAGACCAACTCAATAGTATACATGTCTTTTTTGAAATCTGAGTGAAGAACTAAAAGAGTTCCTAAAACAACAAGTGCATCAGCTCTGTCATTAGATTCCTTGGGTATGGTAGACATGTTGAATGCATCAAAGCTTTTAATTTGGTCCCAAACTAGGTTTTGGTAGTGGCGTAATCTTTCATTCTTGGTTTGGTATAGATTTCTCACTTGACAAACCACTAATTCAGCATCCCCTTTGGCATAAAGAAACTTGATGCCTTTGTCTTGAGCAGTTTTCATTCCAAGCAGCAGAGATTCGTATTCAGATGTATTGTTCATGTTGCTAAATTGTAATTTATAAGATAAAAGAAACATATCTCCTTGAGGGGATATCAACACAATCCTAGCTCCCGAACTGGTAGAGGAACAGCTACCATCAAATTCCAGAGTCCATACCCCATCAGATACTGATTTTTCTTTAGACTTTCCTTCATTAGAGAGGGAGGGTCCTTCTTCATCTGAATTGTAACATACTAGTTCTTCTGTTGTTCTAGTTGAACTAATTTTTGGATTGACACTTTCAATAATTTTATCAGATGCTTCATGCACTTCATCTGTAGATAGAAAGTAGTTACCCATACTTGCGGATTCAAAATGAATTTGAGCTTCAGGGGCTGATGTTTGGGTGACCACATATTTTGCCTCCTTTTCAAGGAGAAACCCCTTCATTATGCCTTGTACAGGGATCCTTGCCTCAGACAGGTCCATGCTTAGTTCTGCTCCCATGTCTTTGTAGAAATTTCATCGAAGCAAAATGCCATAGGATGCTGGGACGTCAGCTACCAAGACAGTCATCTTGATTCTCTTATTTGGAAAGGCTGCAAATGCAAATTAGGCATCTTTGATTTGCCCCAGCAATGGTACTTGCTTGTTCTCCATGGAGAAACATCTCCCAAATGTTTTGGTCATTGTGAGACCCAGAGACTCAGCTACTTTAGCAGTCATGACATTGTCAAATGCGCCTAAGTCTATAATATAGTTACTCAGCTTGTGACCATTTATTAACAGGGAACCATAGAAAGGTTCTATTTTCCCAGGGGCAGCTAGAGGAGTAATGACAATATTATTTGGAATGGTCATGTTCTTTGGGGAATCAAGAGTTAACTTTTTAGCTTCTTGTCCTATAGGGACGGTTTGGTTCCTGACACATTGGACCAACTTATCCAATTGATCAGGATTGGACTACAAATATTAAAATTTAGACATTTGTATTTTTGTCTTTTTGACATGATTGATTATGTCAAATGGTTGAATTGAGCTAGGTACAGAGGAAGGTATTTCAGCTTTTTGGGTTTTAGGAGGGATGGGAGGAGGGTTGGTTTGTGAAGATTGAAATATAAGGTGAAGGTGAAATTGATGTCTTTGTCTTTTAAGTGATCACCAAATCCTTTGACTAAAAAGGCAGAGTGGTTCCACAGTTAGCAATCATAACTGTTGGTTGAGGTTGCTCTTCTATTTTCCCTTTATCAACTTACTAGACTGATTAGTTCTTGGACCTAGTAAACACTGCATATGATCCATCAAAAGCTTCTCCTTTACTTCTGGGTTCATCCTGGTAGTTCTAGAAACCAATGTGGGATTCACTCGTTGATTATTATTGATTTTCTATAAGGAGATCAGCGTCATTTTCTTGATTCAATTCAGGATGGAAAGAGAACTCTAATTCTGCTTCAAGATATCCCATTACTGAATTGGTTGGAGGAGCTTCCAGGGCATGTTTCCCTTGTGGGGGAGGAAGATGATTTTGTTTCCCTTGATTCCTAGCAACATTTCCCTGATATGACTAATTTGGGAATGTCCTTCTTGGCATATCTCTGTATGAAGGAGCAGAAGACATTCCTTGCACCATTTGCTAATTGAGAGCAAGTAACTCATTTTCCAACTTCTGAACCATTGGATCTATGGTGCTTGTAGATGCATATTCAAAATATGATGAAGGTCTATTTCTATTTGGATCTCTTCTTATCTTCCCTACTAAGATGAGATCATCTTCTACCTTAGTTGCCAAATGTTGAGCTACAGCAAGATCTATTTGACCAGCACGTCTCAAGAGAAAAATTACTTCAAGTAAATGAGAATTAATGAAGAATCATTTGAGATTATCAGCTGTAGGTTGAGAAATAACAAGAATTATGTTCTTCAATTTGTCAAATTTGGCTATGAAGTCACTCATTGGTTCATGAGGCTCTTTCTTCATCTGTGTAAGTTGAGCTAGAAGTGCTTGTGCATCTTCTGCAAGTCTGAATCTAGCTTCAAACTTAGCTTTGAGGGTATTCCAATCAGTTACTGACAGAGCCTGTAGATGATAAAACCAATCTACAGTAGCACCTTGTAAAGTTTCTACAAATAGCCTAACTTCTACATTGTCAAATTCTACTCTAATTACGCCACAGGCTATGCTGAAGGCTACAATGTGTTCATCAGGATGAACTTTCCCATCACCATATAATTTGGGGAAATTCTTCCTTGAACTGCATGGAAGCTCATATAGATGTGGAGTAAGATTGAGAGGACCAAAAGCATTACCTCGGGGGCCTTGAACTGCCATTATAGGATCCTGAAAAGGAGGAATAACAAATCTCAAAGGGGTAATTATTGGCAAAGCTTTATCAATAGTAGAAGTGGATCCTTCATTTGGCAATGGAGATCTAACTTTAGTAGGAAGAAATATCTTGGTTCATTGGAGATGAGATGGTGAAGGAAATAGATCAAAATTACTTTGTTGTACCAACTTGAATATAGGGTCAACAATACCTTTAGCCCTTTGGCTTTGTGTATACCTTGAATCTGTCAGATTGTGAAACAAAAATAGAAAAGAATTGACCTTGATTCAGTTTGAAGCTTGAGGCTTTAAACTGTGGGTTGTTTCCCAATTAGTGTGGAGGTGAATGGTAAGGCTATAAATGGATAATGGGTTATAATTCCCAGTGGAGTCGCTAAAAATTGTTGGTTGAATATTTTGTCGATCAACATACTGATAAACAAAATAGGTATGATCAACCAAAGTAGGAAGATTGGTCATCTAAATTTGTAGTTTTACCACATCAAAAGGGGACTAATCTCTCCTCTCATCAATGGGAGGTTCCATATATATATATATATATATATATATATATATATATATATATATATATATATATATATATATATATATATATATATATATAAACAGAAAATAATACTCAAGGGTAGGACAAATCATCCATCTCTCTTTCTTCAGAGATGATGTGTGAAAATCAAAGGAAAAACTCAAGGGAAATGACAGACAGCACTCCTCTTCTTTTAGAAATACTATTCAACAAGCCACAAAAATACTCCTGGTAGTAAAATCAAAATATAATTGAGGATGTAGTAACCAACAAATTGAGATGTAGCACAAAGTCTCCACCTGAATTTGCCCAAGAGTGAGATACGAAGGAAAATGAGGGCACAAAGTCATCCCAATATCCTTTACACAGAAATGAAAAGAAAACACACTGAAAGGCAATAATGGGGGCACAAAATCTCTCCACAATTGGCTTCAGGAAACCTTGCTAACTACTTACACTAATTTTGCTTGTTGAATTAAAGGAACAATAAATATATTAAGGAAAAAGACATAAGAACAGTTTCCCCAAAAACAAAGATATCACAGCACAAAGTCTAAAAAGTCACTTGCTTTCTTATTCCAATAACAAAATATGATCAACAGTCTGAGCTCAAAGTCTCAGTAATGACTTTCAATTTGGGCAGAGTTTTGTTTCTGATTGTCAGAGAGAGATAGATCCTCTTTACATTAACAAGAGAGTCCCTTATATATCCTCTTCAAGACTAACTTGGGCATAGTAACACATCATGTTGCATTAAACTTTGTTAAGAAGATAGGCTAGAATTTAGGGGCATTTACCCATTTCCTTTTCTCAATGCAGAGAAATGGGTAACGCCATCGAATGTTTGCATCCTTCAATGTCTATCTGGCGATCTGCTTCTAGAAACATTTCTAATGCACAAATTTTTCTAGTCCTTCATCATTCCTCCTTTTCTAGTTATTTGAATTAGGTCCTAGATTCAATTTGATGCTCTATTCCTTAGTCACTTTCTACTGGTCTTTAGCAATCTACACGTGGCAACTTCTGCGGGACTCAGAGCAATGTTTATTGATAAAGGCTTTGAAACCTGTTAGAAAATTAGAATCATGGGTGCAGACACTTGTCACTCTCCATGGAGTTACAATGGAAAAGAAGATAGCTTCCGCTTGCCTCTTGAGAATCCTGTGGAGGATGACACGTGGCAGCATCCACTGAGTTTTTAGCTACTTTTGAAAAAGTCTTCAGGACTTATATTAGTTTCTCATGGAGGATGACACGTGACACCTTTCACTGCTTCAAACAAGTGACACGAGGCATCTTCCACTATTGACACTTGGCAGCATCCACCTTCTCGGGCCTTTGCAACATCGTAGAAACATTTGGGACTCAATCGGGCTCTTACAAATGATGACACTTGTTAGCCTCCACTGCTCTCTGCATGGGACACATGGCATGATTCACTACTCATAGGAAAACAAAGTAAGAACCTTATATGGTTTCCACTTTCCACCCTCCACTGAGTCACAATGGGACACATGGTGTGCTCCAAATACTTTAAACGATCACGCGGATGCAGACACATGGCAGCTTCTGCTATTTTGATACTTTGTCTCAATGGATGACACATGGAAACATCCACCATGAAATAGGTAAGGATACATGGCAGCATAGTAGTTTTTCTATTTCTTCAAACTTTTCTTTTGAATAAAAAGTCTGAAAGAATTCTTTCAGATAATTTGTCTGAGAGAATTGTCTCTTTGTCACTTTCACCGAGGAAACTTTTCTGAAGGAAATCTGTTTGCTATTTTGGCCTTTGAATTGGTCCATTTTCTCCCTTCTTACCCTCCATAAGGGCTATTTGTCTCTTGATTTTGCCTCAGTTTATTTTATATGAATCTCAAATTATGACACGTGGTAGCATTTGCTAAACTTGTAGAAGCTTTGGACACCTTTTGAGTGTCTTGCAGAATATGACACATGGCAATTTTTGTCACATTTTGGAAACACTATCAAACTATGCAGTACTCATTTGGATTCATGAAAATGATGTCACTTGGAGTGTTCCACTTAACTTACAAAGGATACATGGCGGCTTTTGTGGCTCTTAGAAACAAAGTGAAATGAAACTCAGAAGATGACACTTGGCAGCATCCACGAGATTCTGTCAGGCTTTTGTCTCGGTCCGTTTGTTTGCCTTAGTCACTTTTTACCACAAGAATTCCCTTTGCAAGGGCACTTGTGTCTTTGACTCTTGGGGTACTCCTTTGAACTTTGTTGCTTGAACCGACTGATTGAACCAACTTTGGTTCAATGATTCAATGGTTCATTCCCTTGTTTCTATTGACCACTTGAACCAAGATTCTTTGAAACAAGCCTCGTTGAACCCATTTAACCTTAAACCTATTGAACTATTAGTCCTTTGACTTTAAAAGCCTGAATAATTCCCAATTTTGAAAGCTTAGAACAATTTTTTGAAATGGGAAGGGCTATTTTGGTCTTTGCAAGACCAAAATAGCTTATATGTTGTCTAAAAATGAGTAACATTTTTCAGGTACAACAGAACTAACTTCCCAAAAATAAATGGAATAAGGGCATCAAGACAACATCCTCATACATGTGGGATAAATATCCCCAATGTACACAAAAACCTAATAAAGATAACAATAAATGTGTAGGAAAAACCATGAAATGAAAAACCCTACACTAAACCCCCATAAGTGTAGCTTTGGTGGGTATACAAAATAGGTCCTATAAACAAGGCCTAATGAGGTACCCATGCACACAAAAAAAATATAGTGTGAATCCAATTATCCCTATGTACACCTATCCATCTTTGTAGAATACATGGATTTTAAGTCACTATAACCACGAAATCTAAGTGTAAATGGTGATGAATACAAAGATTACTGAACATAAACACTACACTCCAGAATACTAGGAAGAATGATGAACTTGAGGAAGTATTTAATGAACACCCTCCCTCAATGTTGAATTGGGAAAATATGGCATTAAAAGTCTCTAAATAAGTGGACTAAAAATTATGAGAAGTGGGCACAAAGAGTGGTGGGGATACCACACTGATGTCACTATACCAAAAGTCACCAAGAATGCCTCTGAGACATCGTAATCCTCATATGGGTGTTGGAAAACAAAGTGCTTGAATAAGATACCAATGTCTAAAGGAAAAATCTAAAAAACACAAAAAGATGCACAAGTGGACAAAAAACACACAACTACTAAACAAGGATCTTAAAACAACAAAGGAGAAAAAACTAAAATTAATGTGTGGTCAAAGATTGTACTATATGGGTAAAAAAACCATCACTAAAATAGGTACAAGGGATGATAAACACTCAAATCCTTTGTCAACTATCTTTATAAAGTACAAGGGATGCTAAAAAATTGGATAAGTGAAAGTATGAAAGTGTAATACCTAGTGTAAGGGACACTCAACACCAAGAAATTAGTATCTATACACACATCCCCCCATAATGTTTATTGGGTGGAGTGGATGAAAAAATATGTATGATTGGAATGCGTCCACTATTCAAACATTGACATGATAATACTATATGCACTAGAATAGCTCTATAGCAAGCTAAAGGAGACTATCAAACTTTCAAATAAGAAGATGACATTAGAATTCACCAAAATAATTAAATTTCAAGTTTCAGGGGACTATTAGCTACTAAAAAGTAATGTTGAAGTTATAGATAAAATTTGTCAAGAAGATGGACTTAGTGGTGATGGGAGAGACTAACAACTAAAATAATAAAGGGTACACAAACTAAGGTACACACTCATGAAGGCATATTAAGCTATAAAATTAAACCCCCAATGACACTTTATAATTTAGTGCAATTAGAATATATCTCAAAAAATACCAAATGAAAACAAGGAAGACACTTATGCACCAAAATAACACCAAACAAGGAGACTATCAACATGTCAAAGAATTCATCACAAATCATGACAGTTTCTTCAAAAAACAAGGGAGTGGAAAGTGGACAAAGAACAAAATCTCCACATACACATGAAGGTAAAAAAGGTTGAAATATTAAATTCCCCATGGCTATTGTAATATCCCCATGCCCCCTCCCCCCCACCCCCCCCCCCCCAAGAATGCCACTAAGACATCGTAATCCTCATATGGGTGTTGGAAAACAAAGTGCTTGAATAAGATACCAATGTCTAAAGGAAAAATCTAAAAAACACAAAAAGATGCACAAGTGGACAAAAAACACACAACTACTAAACAAGGATCTTAAAACAACAAAGGAGAAAAAACTAAAATTAATGTGTGGTCAAAGATTGTACTAGATGGGTAAAAAAACCATCACTAAAATAGGTACAAGGGATGATAAACGCTCAAATCCTTTGTCAACTATCTTTATAAAGTACAAGGGATGCTAAAAAATTGGATAAGTAATTGAAAGTATGAAAGTGTAATACCTAGTGTAAGGGACACTCAACACCAAGAAATTAGTATCTATACACACATCCCCCCATAATGTTTATTGGGTGGAGTGGATGAAAAAATATGTATGATTGGAATGCGTCCACTATTCAAACATTGACATGATAATACTATATGCACTATAATAGCTCTATAGCAAGCTAAAGGAGACTATCAAACTTTCAAATAAGAAGATGACATTAGAATTCACCAAAATAATTAAATTTCAAGTTTCAGGGGACTATTAGCTACTAAAAAGTAATGTTGAAGTTATAGATAAAATTTGTCAAGAAGATGGACTTAGTGGTGATGGGAGAGACTAACAACTAAAATAATAAAGGGTACACAAACTAAGGTACACACTCATGAAGGCATATTAAGCTATAAAATTAAACCCCCAATGACACTTTATAATTTAGTGCAATTAGAATATATCTCAAAAAATACCAAATGAAAACAAGGAAGACACTTATGCACCAAAATAACACCAAACAAGGAGACTATCAACATGTCAAAGAATTCATCACAAATCATGACAGTTTCTTCAAAAAACAAGGGAGTGGAAAGTGGACAAAGAACAAAATCTCCACATACACATGAAGGTAAAAAAGGTTGAAATATTAAATTCCCCATGGCTATTGTAATATCCCCATGCCCCCTCCCCCCCACCACCCACCCCCCCCCCAAGAATTCCACTAAGACATCGTAATCCTCATATGGGTGTTGGAAAACAAAGTGCTTGAATAAGATACCAATGTCTAAAGGAAAAATCTAAAAAACACAAAAAGATGCACAAGTGGACAAAAAACACACAACTACTAAACAAGGATCTTAAAACAACAAAGGAGAAAAAACTAAAATTAATGTGTGGTCAAAGATTGTACTAGATAGGTAAAAAAACCATCACTAAAATAGGTACAAGGGATGATAAACACTCAAATCCTTTGTCAACTATCTTTATAAAGTACAAGGGATGCTAAAAAATTGGATAAGTAATTGAAAGTATGAAAGTGTAATACCTAGTGTAAGGGACACTCAACACCAAGAAATTAGTATCTATACACACATCCCCCCATAATGTTTATTGGGTGGAGTGGATGAAAAAATATGTATGATTGGAATGCGTCCACTATTCAAACATTGACAAGATAATACTATATGCACTAGAATAGCTCTATAGCAAGCTAAAGGAGACTATCAAACTTTCAAATAAGAAGATGACATTAGAATTCACCAAAATAATTAAATTTCAAGTTTCAGGGGACTATTAGCTACTAAAAAGTAATGTTGAAGTTATAGATAAAATTTGTCAAGAAGATGGACTTAGTGGTGATGGGAGAGACTAACAACTAAAATAATAAAGGGTACACAAACTAAGGTACACACTCATGAAGGCATATTAAGCTATAAAATTAAACCCCCAATGACACTTTATAATTTAGTGCAATTAGAATATATCTCAAAAAATACCAAATGAAAACAAGGAAGACACTTATGCACCAAAATAACACCAAACAAGGAGACTATCAACATTTCAAAGAATTCATCACAAATCATGACAGTTTCTTCAAAAAACAAGGGAGTGGAAAGTGGACAAAGAACAAAATCTCCACATACACATGAAGGTTAAAAAGGTTGAAATATTAAATTCCCCATGGCTATTGTAATATCCCCATGCCCACTCCCCATCACCCCCCCGCCCCCCCTCCTCAAATTTTACACTTTAGAATTTAATGAATTTTAGAGAATAAATGACACCAATAGATTGGAAATTAAAAAAAACATATATTTTTGAAAAAAATAACACTTAATTTTGAGTTTCCAATAAAAATATATAGTTAATGCATATTTCCCATCATAAATGGGTCGAATAAAAATGCATAAAATCTAAATGGTTGGAAAAATTTAATTCTTGGAGGGATAAAAGTACTTTATAAGGGATAAAAGTTAAACCCCCACTAGTAGGAATAAAAAATTAAGCCCTTCAAGGGGATAAGGGAGAGGATGAGTGTCCCCCCATTTGATTGATTTCATTTATGTGGAAGTGAGATCACCCACAAAAGAGAGGGAATCTTTTGATGAATAGTGATCATATATGTTGGTGTAGAATTGACACTCTCTTGGCCATCACCTTGCTATGCAAAAAATAAAGGCAAACGCATCACTCGAAATTCCTAACATGAAAATAAAATGTATAAGACATAATATGTCATTCCACCAAGGAAAGGAAAACCCATAGTTTGTGTAGTGAAATAGACCCTCCCATAGAAAAGAGAAATTATGTTGACCATTGTGGTAATTACAATCTAGCCAAAAATAAATGGAATTATTCTATGGAGATAAAAAAGGTAGGTGTCTGCATAAAATACATAGATCTTTAGTGATAATCATTAGGTCTGAGAAAGAATCTAGATGAGAAGTAATGTTTATGGAAATATAGATTTCAAGAAAGCATTAAACTATGAAAATAAATGTTGACAGTGTTATATCCTGCAAACAAACACAAAACCACACAAAGAAAATAATGCTTTCTAGGAATAAAAAATTTCTTGGAATATGGCATCCTCCACAATGGTAAAAAACATAGATATATATAAAAAATTGATATTGATCTTAAAAATAACAAAATTGTAATAGATCAAAGTAGATCAGGGAGCAATTTACAATAGAGTGTGGGAATGAAGTTGAAGTACTACCATTAATATTGTGCATTGATAATCGTTGTTGGATAATTGTTTGGATTGATTGAATAATTTTTGAAAAGTAAGAAGGAAAGTTTGCAAATTGAATATAAAGCCAAGGGCCAGAAGAATTCTAGGGTAAGGGATAAAATAATTAGTAATGAAAGAAAAAGAAAGAGGTTAAGTACAAAGTGAGATAGAATTAGCTAACCAGTTATATCAGTGATAGGATATGAGTATGCATATCTTATGGTATGATATGATGGGTTGACTTCTTGTGGAGATGAAAGACCAAAAGTATATGCCTCTGAATCTGAATAGGGATCGTGTGCCGTAATGTAATAATCTAAATAACTACTCATGTACCCATGTGAAAATATATCCTAATGTATAATAGAATAAGGTTTAGTAACATGTAGCTATGGTGAAGATATTTGAATATCTTGTAGGACTTGAGGAGATGAAGCCCTATTTTTTATGCCACTTTCTACTTGAGATAATGTTACATGTTCTTTGGAATAAATTTATTATGCTTATGTGTAACTATATCATGATTTTGAAGTAAATAAAGGAATTGATTATATAATATTCTCATGTTCAACTGATTCTATAATATGCTTTTGTGTAATTGGATGATGATCATACATAGATGGATAAATTGATTATGTAATATGATCATGTGGATTTGTATCATATTTTTGAATTTGATGTAGAATACCTTAATCATGTTCTTGAATAGTTGGAAAGACTATTTCATTACCATATCTCTATAAAATTGTGATAACCAAATGTTCTTTAGAAGAGATAATACAATATGTGGTAAGGGATATTCATATTAGATTCTTGAAACTTTGACGACATGATTATTATAAATAAATTTGAGAGATTATGCACTATAGAAGGTACTGCTATGATTTTCTATATCCAAGGGAATTCTAATAGCATATCAAATATCCATGTACTTGGTATAACTAGAATTTGAGTGGCCATTGTAATAGTTCTAAATTATAAAGGCAGTATTAAATGAATAAGAATATCTTGTGTATGTCCATCAAATTATTTGACAACTCTAGTAGTATGCTATAAATCATGATCTGTATAACCAAGAGAGTGAATTAGTGTTATGGTGCACACATTTTCAATTGATCCATTGTATATCATAACACTAGGTATGCATTGCATGTCAACATATACTCGAATGAATAATTGGTGTCCATCTGAATCATTATCATGAATCTCACTATCATCAAATGTGATCATCTGGCATGATGCTTGTTTTCTAGTAATTGCACCAATGATTTTATGAACTGTATGATCATATGAATAAGGTGGAGATGATGTACTTAAAATTTTTCCTTTTTATCATGTGATTCATGATTTGGAAAATGATATTTGAACATTTTCAACTTTGGATTCTCATTGATTTGTGGCTTAGCCTCTTCATTAGGTGTGCTAAATCAATAATGTTATCATCAATAAGATCTTAGATCTTGTGCTTAAGCTTGATTCATCTATAGGTGAAGTGTCCAATGCATGTATGGTAATAACAAAATGTATTTCCATCAAAACATTTAGATTGTGATCTAGACATATCTACTTCCAATGGTGGAGGAAAAGTTATAATATTAAATTCAATTAGATTTTGTAACAATACATAAGGAGGTGATGGTAACCTTTTAAATTTACTACTTTATAAGCTTATAATTGAAGGTTTTGTGTTGGTTGTGAAATAAAATTAATTGTAAACTTAGTTATTTTTTCTTTCAATGGATTTTTTATTAAAATTTGGATTGCATTCAAACTTGAAATTTGAAATGAAAGAGATTGTTAAAATTAATTAACTAAACCTTATGTTCCTTGACTATATGGCATAATTAATCAAAGGATTTGAACTTATAAAAAATAATTTAGTAGAAGTACCACATCATGGAATTATTTGATTAAAAATATATCTAAGCTACTTATCAACCATTTGATTTTTTATTTTGGCTAGCATAGTCTTGTATCTCTGAACATATTCATGGATTGTCTCATTAGACCCTTTCTTGTGCTTTAAATGTGATCCATGATTCACTATACAATGTCTACTCAATCTAATAGTGTGTTTTTAATTGAAATAAAAACATCTCAAGTCAATTGAATCTTAAAAGGTGGTTAGCCCATATGAAAATTATGAGTAGATTATGGATTTCATATCACAATAAAATAAGGGAGAGGGCCCAATAGCTGGGAAGGGCTTATTAATTATGATACAATGCACATAAAAAATAAATTTTGAGATAAAGATGAATTAATAGTTATTATAAAAATAATATATTATATTATAATTTGTATATAATAATAGTTCTTAAGATTTAATTATAACATTTCACATAAGATGCATAATAATTAGTTACCTTTTCATAATTATTGATCCAATTTTTTAATTAAAAAATCAATTTAAATTTATATTTTCCTTCCAATTAAAAAATTTAAACAAAAATGGTGATGTGCTAGGGTAATTTTAGATATAATTGAGTAGTTTGTGTAGAAGCAAGGCATCTACATTATTATATCCACTAGTTAGATAATGGTACACTACTATTGGTCCCTCTCCACTAAAAAATAGGTTAAAAGGATTAATATAGTGTAATGTCCTTATTTTATAGCCTTCCAACATTTTTTGGAATCTCCATATTTCTTGAAGAGTGACAACATTTTTAAAATGGAATTAAATTAGTGGTATTATGTTCAGGGGATCAAGATGAATCCATTGATTCTTTCAGGGAGTAGTTACAACATCAACAAAGAGTATAAGGAAATTAAGAGTAAGATCATTATTCACAAGCATTATTCATAGGTACTATTCATTGACACTATTCATGTGTCACTATTCATGGTAATATGACAAGTGATGTAGGTGATGATGCAATAGAGGAGGTGGCTTGTGGATGAGAAGGAATCTCCCATAGGAGAATATAACATGGGTTCAAGAGCATGTGCATGGAGTGGGGCTTGTCATTCCACTAAAGAGGCAAATATAATTGATTTGTTGAAAACTTGATGTTGTTCCTTTGTGTAAAAGGCCAAAAGGAGTATGGTGCATTTCTTGTTGGAATCATGATGAGGACTGTGTAAAGAAGTTAAAAGGTTGTTGGGAACACTTTTGAAGACATGTGGGAACATAGGTTAATGATGCAAGGATCCCATCATTGATTCCTCTTTAACATGGGTAAAATAGGCAACATTATGAAATCACGAACATGGTGATGAACTTGTCACTATTAGCACTTGCTCCCTCCATGTGAAATACTATGCTCAATTTTCTCTCTCTCTCCTTTATTCTTCCATTTATCTTCCTCCATTTCAAATTATAAAAGTATGAAGCTATTACCCTTTCTCATTCATCTTCAGTTAAATCATAAACTCTCGAAACTTTAAAATTAAACTTGTGTTCAACTTCTTCCTCTTATTTGGATGAAAACCCATTACTTTCTTATATCAAATGAAGCAACCCATTTGATCCAGTAGGAAAATCTCATATAGACATTTTTAATGTGCTTTCAAGACGATTTAGATCCCATATTGTAGAGTATGTGTGGTGTGCAACATCTAATCTAATTAATGTGGAATTTGTATATTTTTAGTGTGTAGAGTGTGGTTGTGTGTAGAATCTCATTTGAATTTGTGTGAATATTTTTAAGTGTGTATTGAAGAGTTTATTCATTGGTTGTTTTTTCATAATAGTATCTTCAACATTATGTATATTGTGCCTTGGTTGAAATTAATATATTAGTGGGTATGTTCTTCCCATGTATGTTTCAGTGAATCCATTTCCATAATTGTTGGGTTTGGATATTTATATATTTGAGTGTATTGAAAAAATATCCCAATTTTGTATATTTTAGTGGTATCAGAGCTATTTATCTTTCCAAACTATGAGGATTGTGTTTATAGATTTGGACGTATAGTCTATGAATCATGACATTAGTGAGTAATGATGAGTTGGGTAAAAAGCTTTTCAATACTAGACATAAACTTGTAACTTCATCTCAATAAATGGATGGTCTTATAATTAATTTGAAGTAATTAGATGGTTGTTTATACATGGTATATCCTTCACCTTATTAGGTAATACAAACAACTACTATTCCTTAAATAAATTTTTTTGGGTGAATTTCAGTTATTGAGGCACAAAGACAGATGTGAGACTTGCAGTCACCTCTTGTCTTAGTGAAATAATATGAATTTTAGCTCCTAAATTTACTTACAAGGATGACATAATGAGGGAAGTAATTTAATTGATTATGGAAAGTTTTCAAGGTTTGGATGATAACAAAAATCCTAATTTCGATAAGAGGGTAAGAATTCTAGAAACTATGGAAACAATGTGTTTTTGTGTTGTGATGCTAGATATTAATTATGAAGATCTTATTTTAGAAATGTTTCAAAAAATTTGGAAGTTTTTAGATGAGGTTCATTCAAATAAGGTTATCACTTCAATGCAATCTATTATGTCTTTGATTTTGAATGGGGATGATGATATTTCTCATCTTTTTCTATCTAACTTATTGGTTGTTTGGAGGATGTGGTAGAATGTGTCACCTATGGCACATGAGTTGTCAAATATATTGGTTAAACATAATATAAAAAACTGAAAGTTCATTCGATAGATGGAAAATTACTTTATTTTGGTTTACATCCTAAAATTTTATTCAAATAGAGTGATAGTGTGAACATAGTAATTGAAATAATACTACATGAGGGTGATTTGTAGGATATTCAAAGAAAGGAAAATATATTTTATAATGATGATGTTGTGGTATCATAAGTATCAACAAAATCTGATTCTAAACAAATTATAGGGTAATAAAATTTAGATACAAAAGAAATTAGTTAAAAACCCCTGAAGGAATCCACCATGCAAGTAGAAAGAGAAGGATATTTAATATAAGTATGTATGAATTATGATAAAAATAATAATAGGTATTAATGATGTAAATGTAGAGCATATAGGAAGAGAGAATGGTTCAATATATGCCACTAATTATGAAACTTTAAATTAGAAGAATGGTTGTGTCAAATCAAATCTCTCTTCTAAATCAAAAAAGGGAGGTAAGCAATTTGATTATAGCCCAAGGTATGAGAAGGATATTTGAATTTTATATTTGATGTTTCATACTATTACATTTCAAATTTAATGTCTTGATACACACTCTAGGAGTAGAAAGAGGATGGAAGACACAACCTATAGGAAAGGATACATAGATTTTTTTTTATTTTAGTTCAAAATGGTCCACATATAAATGTATGGGATCCAAGTAATTTAATGAGTTTTAGAAAAGTTTTCAATTATGATTTCAAATTATTTATGGTTGATTCCATGAGAATAAATAAATAATTAGAATTCTTTGGGGTATAGAGGAATGAAGGCATGTACAAATTGACATTGCAAGGTTGGCATACAAAAAGAAGATACTTATTTGAAAATCATGGTGAAGTTTCTTCATTCCTTCAAATTCATGATAGAAGTCCCCAACAAAATATCTTTGAAGGTTATGATGAGCAGGATAATGATCCTTCGCCAAGGATAATTGATGATAATAGTTTTGACTTTGTTGTGTTGTTGTAGATCAACCACCTCATACTTTTAATTTTACACATCCATGAGGGTTAGAAAAATATTTTAGTGTGGGAAGGACATCATATTGTGGTAAGTTTTCTAGACATGGGTCACTAATTTCTAATTTCCATATGGATGAGTACTAGTTGTGGCAATCACTTTATATTGACAACCTTTGTATTTTTAGATATTACAGTAATGATTGCAATTGATTCTATGGATGTGTATGCATGGGGTTTCCTTATTAAGACTTTTATATTGAGTGTTAATGAGGAAATATCATTTTATGATAGTGGAAACATTTTGATGATAACTATGAATTTAAATTTTAGTTTTAACACTATTTTAATCATTTGTTTCATCCAATTGACATGAAATAATCCACATCATTTCTGGAACACTGTAATGAGTTGTGCTAAGAATCATGCATTTTTGTTTAACAAATTAAATTTCCCATTGCCCAAGTTCATGATAGATAATAGGATTGAACATGTTTATTGTACTAAGATTCTTTGGCATGAGATATCCTATGTTACAAAATCTAGTCCTTACAGATATTCCAATTTGGTTTTTGAGGATAACTTCTTAGTTGGGTCAAAGGAAAGGAATAGAATTGGCATGATGATATTCCAAATTTCATCAGAGTAGTGTGGAAAAAGCATGGTGAGATCTTCCTGAGATTGATCTGGGATCCTGTTACTTCATTAGGTTCTACACATGATCAATCAAAACATGAGTGTGATTGCTTGAAGACAAGAAATCTTGGAGAGGTAAGACATGTAATGTCCCCATTTTATAGCCTTATAACATTTTTTGGAAGATCAAATTTTCTTGGATATTGCTAACATTTTTAGAAATGAATTCAGTTAGTGGCATTGTGTTTGGGGGATCAAGATGAATCCATTGGTCATTTTAGGGAGGAGTTACAACATTCATCAAGGAGTACAAGGAACTCAAGAGTGAGATAACTATTCATAAGTAATATTCATAGGTACTAATCATGTGTCACTATTCATGGTGACATGGAAAGTGATGCAAGTAATGATGTAATAGAGGATGTGGCTTGTGGATGAGGTGGCATGGCCAATAAGAGAATATCAAATGGGGTCAAGAGCATGTGCATGGTGTGGGGCATACCACTCCACTAAAGAGGCAAATACAATTGATTTTTTGACCACTTGATGTTTTTACTTTGTGTAAAAGGTAAAAGGAATGAGTATGGCACATTTATTGTTGATATCATGATGATGAGTGTGTATATAAGTCCAAAAGTTATTGGAAACACTCTTGGAGGCATGTGGGCACATGGGTGAATCATGCATGGTTCCCATCATTGATTCCCATTTCACATGGGTAAAATAGGCTCCATTATGGAATCAAGATAGAAGGAGTTGATTTTTTTTGAAAATAGAAAATTGGATTTTGACTCTTGTACATGGTGACAATCTTGTCACTATTGGCATTTGGTCCCTCCATGTGAAATACTACACTAATTTTCTCTCTCTCCTTTACTCTTCCATTTCTATTCCTCCATTGTAAATTATATATGTATGAATATCTTCCCCTTTATTATTCATCTTTGGTTAGATCATAATCCCTAGCAATTTAAAAGTTGAACTTATATTCAACTTCTTCCTCTTCTTTGGACAAGAACCCAATGAATATTGATATCAATGGAAAAAACTAATTTTATTTAGTAGGAAAATATCACATAGACATTTTGAATGTGATTTAAAGAAGATTTAGAGCCCATAAATTAGAGTATGTGTGGTGTGCAACATCAGATCCAATTTGTGTGGAATTTATATATTGTTAGTGTGTAGAATGTGATTGTGTATAGCATCTCATTTGAATATGTGTGAATATTTTTAGTGTATGTTGAAGAGTTTATATATTTTTTATTTTTCATTAATATTATCTTTAACATTAAGTCTAATGTTCCTTGGTTGAAATTAATATTACAATTGGTATGTTCTTCCCATGTATGTTTCAGTGAATCCATTTCCATAATTACTGAGTTTGTATTTTTACATATTTGAGTGTATTTATAAAATATCCCTCTTAGGGATATTTTATTGGTATCATAGCTATGTATATTTACATCCTATGAGGATTGTGTTTGAAGATTTGGATGTATAGTTTATGAATCATGGCATTAGTGAGTAATGATGAGTTAGGTAAAAAGAATTTCAATACTGGAGATGAAATTATACCTTTATCTCAGTCAAAAGATGTTATTCTCAATACTTTTAAGGAAGTAAAGGTTTGTTTCTACATGGTGGATCATTCACCTTCTTAAATAATGCAAACAACTATGACTCCTTCAGTAATTCTTTTGGGTAAACCTAAGTTATTTAGGGGCAAAGACCAAGATGTGAGACTTGCAATCACATTTTTCCTTAGTGAAATAATAATAATTTTAGAACCTAAATTTTATTACAAGGATGACATAATGAGGTAATTATTTCAATTGATTTTGGAAATTTTTCAAGGTTTGGATGATAAAAAAATCTTAATTTTGAAAGGAGGGTAAGAATTCTAGAAATAGTGTCAAGAATGTGTTTTTATGTTGTGACGCTAGCTATTGATTATGAAGATCTTATTTTTGAAAAGTTTCAAACATTTTAGAAGGTTACTTATGAGGCTCATTCAGATAACGTTATCACTTTCATGCAATCTATTATGTATTTGATTTTGAATGAACATGATGATATTTCTAAGCCTTTTATAGCCAACTTATTGGTTTTTTAGAAGATGGAGTAGATGTGTCATCTATGACACATGAGTTGTCAAAGAGATTGGTTAAATATAATATAGAAAAATTGAAAATTAATTTGATATAAGGAGAAATACTTTATTATGGTTTGCATTCTATAGGCTTATTTGAGTAGAGTGATAGTGTGAATATAGTATCTAAAACAATACTGCATAAGGATGATTTGTAGGATATTGAAAGTAAGGAAAATATTTTTTATAATGATGATGTTGTGGTATTATAAGTATAAAAAAAAATTGATTCTAAAGGAATTATAAGACACAAAAATTCATATACAAAATAAATTAGTAAACAACCCCTAAAGGAATCCACCTTGTAAGTGGAAAGATAATGATATTTAATGGAATCAGGTATGAATTATGATAATGTAGAGCCCAAAGGCAAAGAGAATATTTCAATAGATGCCACTCTTATAAATTAGAAAAGGGAGGTAAGCAATTTGATTACAATCCAAGGTGTGAGAAGGAAATTAAAATTTTAGATTTATTATTTCCTACTATGCCATTTCAAATTTATTGTCATGATAAACACTCTATGAGTGGAAAGAGGATGAGAGACACAACATACAAGAAAGGATACAAGGATCCTTTTATTTTAGTTCAAAATAGTCCATAGATAAAAGTGTAGGATCCAATTATTTTTTTTAGTTTTAAAAAAGTTTTCAATTATGATTTCAAATTATTTATGGCTGATTCCATGGGAATAAATAAATAAACAAAATTCTTTGGAGTATGGAGGAATAGAGGCATGCATAAATTGACATTGGAAGGTTGGCATACAAAAAGAAGCTGCTTATTTGAAAATCATGGTAGATTTGTTTCACTCCTTTTAATTCATGATAGAATTCACCAACAATGTATGTTGAAAGGTTGTGATGACCAAGAAAATGTTCCTTGGCCAAAGATAGTTCAAAATTTTAGTTTTGAATCTGTTGTGTTGTTGCATTTCATCCAACTCATACTTTTGCTTGCACACATTCATGAGGGTTGGAAATATATTTCAGTGTAAGAAGGGCATCATATTATGGGAATTTTTTTAGACATCCTTCAGTTATTTCTAACTTCCACATGGGTGAGTACTAGTTGTGGCAATCACTTTATGTTGACAAACTTTGTATTTTTAGATGTTGTAGTGATGATTACAGCTAATTTTATGGATGGGTGTGCATGGGCCTACCTTTTTAACACTTGGATATTGAGTGTTAATGAGTTACTATCATTTTATAATAGCGAAACCATTCCCATGATAGCTATGAATTCAAATTTTATTTTTAACACATTTTTTATCATTTTTATCATCTAATTAATAGGGATTAATCCCCATCATTTATGGGACACTGTAATGAGTTATGCTAAGAATCATGATTTCTTATTTAATAAATTAATTTTACTTTTTCCCAAGATAATGATAGACAATGGGATTGCATAGGTTGATTGTATTGATATTCTTTGACATGAGATATCCTATGTTATAGAATCCAATCCTTACATGTATTATAATTTGGATTTTTAGGACAACTTCTTAGTTGGGTTACAGGAAAGGAGAATGTAGATTTGGCATGATGGTATTCCAATTTTAATAAGAGTAGTGTAGCTAAAACATGGTGAGATATTTTTGAGATTGATTTGGGATTTTGGAACTTCATTGGGTTCTACACATGATCAACCAGAACATGAGTGCGATTGGTCGAGGATAAGCAATCTTGGGGAGGGAAGACTTGTAATGTCCCCATTTTATAGCCTTTTAACATTTTTTGGAAGTACCAACTTTATTGGAGAGTGATAGCTTCTTCAAAATGGAATTAAATTAGTGGTATTCTATTTAAGGGATCAAGATGAATCCATTGGTCCTTTTAGGGAGCAATTACAACATTCAACAGAGAGTACAAGGAAATCAAGAGTGAGATCACTATTTACAAGTACTATTCATAAATATTATTAATGTGTCACTATTCATGGTGACATGGAAAGTGATTTAGGTGATGATGCAATAAAGGAGGTGGCTTATGGATGAGGTGGCATGACCCACATGAGAATATCACATGGGGTCTAGAGTATGCACATGGAGTGTTTAATACCAATCCATTAAAGAGGCAAATCTAATTGATTTGTTGACCAAATGATGTTTTTTCTTGGTGGAAAAGGCAAAAGGAAGGAGTATGGAACATTACTTGTTTATATCATGATGAGGAGTGTGTATAAAATTTATAAGCTTGTTGGGAACACTCTTGGAGGCATGTGGGAACATGGGTGAATGATGTAAGGTTACCATCATTTATTTCCATTTCACATTGGTAAAGAAAGCACCATTTTGGAATCATGAGAGAAGGAGATGATTGTGTTGGAAAGAGAATATTGGATTTTGACTCTTTCACATGGTGACAAACTTGTTTCTATTGGCATTTGGTCCCTCCGTGTGAAATACTATGTCATATTTACTCTCTCTCCTTTATTCTTTCATTTCTCTTCCTTGATTTTAAATTATATAATTATGAATATTTTCCCCTTTGTAATTCATCTTTGGTTAAATCATAAAACCCCTATTTTAGAATTGAACTCATGTTCCACTTTTTCCTCTTCTTTGGATGAAAACCTAATAAAATTTGAAATCAAAGGTTGAAAACCCATTGTTTTTTTAGATCGAAGGATGAAACCCCTTTGATTGAATATTGTAATCTAACAAATGGATCATGAAGGTGATTTTAATAAGATTCAGAGCCTAGATTGTAGAGTATGTGTTGTGTGAAACATCAAATTTAGTTTGTGAGGAGTTTGCGAATTTTTAGTGTGTAAAGTGTGGTTGTGTGCAACATCTCATTTGAAGATGTGTCAAGATTTGTAAGCATGTAGTGAAGAGTTTATATAATGGTTTTTATTCCATAATATTCTCTTCAACATTATGTGTATTGTGCCTTAGTTTAAATTAATATAATAATTTGTACATTCTTCCCATGCATGTTTTAGTGAATCCATTTCCATAATTGTTGAGTTTGGATTTTTATAAATTGAGTGTCTTTAGAATATATACCACTTGGGGATATTTCATATATGGTTTTAAAAATAAAAATAAGACATTATTTTCCTTTAATTGATAAGTTTCTGTAAAAGAATAAACCAATATTTCTCACCTTAGAGTTCCATGGCATTTATTTGTGGCTTTACTTATTTGAATAACTATTTCAAGTAAATTTTTTACATATGGCATTTTGTTTATACCAGGTTTTTATTATTTTTACAAAGGTAGGAATGTAGGAACAACTAGGGTGTCCTTGAAATATTAAACTACTAATCCTATGATATATGATTTTACCTATGTTTTCTTTATCACTTTTGAGATGTCTGTTTGTGTGTACAAGTGTGAGTGTGTGTTGTAAAAACATGTTTTTATTGGCCTGTTGTATTTTTACTTTTATTGAGGACAATTTTTCAATGACTAAAATTAAAAACTTTTTTTTTGGCCAATTTAGGCATGACACATGAGATAAATATTCCAAAGAAAAATCATAACTTTTATTCATTGGAAAAAAGTTACATCCTAATAATATAAAAAACATTGAATAAATTTTTTTTATAAAAACAATCCCAAAGTGCCTAAGAAATATACAAAAAGATCAAACTTAAATGTAATAAACAACTATCTCCTTCCCCAGAATGTATTATCACCATTACTTGAGTGTTTGCACAATAATATAAAGTTTCTTCGCATAGGTGGAGTTATTGAATGTTTCTAAATGGTATGTGACCAGATGTTCATGTTACATGAGCATTGCACCGAGTGTATAGTTAGATGCATCAATGTGATTTTCAAAGGAATGTGCAATGTTAGTCATTACAAGAATAGGTGCTATGTGGAGGCATTGGTTTAATGCCTCAAAAGTTTTCTATTATGCATGAGTCCAATCAAACATGGCTTTTAAACATGTTATCTCACTGAGAGCCCAAGAGATGTGTGAGAAACTAAGGATGAACCTATTATAGAAGTTATCAAGTCCAATAAAAAATTTTAACTCCTTGAGATTACATGGAGTAGGTCAATATGATATCACTTTGATCTTCTCTAGATCTACATAAATGCATGTGCAATCAATGATGTACCTAGGTAATAAATCTATTTAGTGTGAAATGTACACTTTACTAAGTTGGCCTACAACTTGTGTTGATATAAGGTGTCTAGGACATGAAAGATGTGGTCCATATGATCCTCCCAATTCTTGATGAAGATGAGGATTCCATCCAATTAGATGATGATTTAGTTTATAAAATGCCTGAGTAGATCATCTATCAAGCACATGAAAGTGGTTTGCACATTGGTTAGGTTGAAAGTCATGACTAATCATTCATACAATCCTTCCCTATCTCAAATTTTATCTTCCAAATGTCTTTAGGATGGATTATAACTTGATGGTAACCTAACTTCAATTCAATCTTGGGGATGTATTGTGTACCTTAGATCTAGTCCAAAAGGTTGTCAATACATGGCAGTGGCTACCGATTATTCATTGTTATTTTTTTGAGTGCTTGATAGTCTATACGGAATTGCCAAGAATCATTATTCTTAGGTGTGAGGCCTATCAAACTCTTGCATGATGAATAAATACTCTTGATCTTACCTTTATCGAGGAGCTCTATATCTAAAACCATATTTCATCATTATCTAAAATTTATTTTCAATACAAGGGCTATTCAAAAGAACGGATCTAGGAGCCAAATTGATGCAGTGTTTTACTAAGTAGTGCACTAGAAGTCCATCAATCTCTACGAATACTTCACTATGTTTCTATAGTAAATTGTCAAGTTTTTTCTACTATGATGTTATTGTGAAATGTAAAAGTGTGATTGGTATTATACATAGGTGTATTAAGATGAACCATGAGTAACACAAACTTTTACACATGTGAGATAGTTTTGTGACACTATTGGTAGAGACCAAAGTGACATTGGTTGTGGAAACTGACTCAAAGAGGTTGTATAAGTGATTTCATGAATGAATAGTCCAACTTTGTGGATTAAATTGATATTTAGATTCATGGTTTAATAATTATAATATTCCCAAAAATATGTCACATACCTCTAGAGGTTTGATTTCATAAGTGGTGTTGTCCTCCATAGGCTTAAATTTGTACTAAAAAGTGCATTGTCACCAATCATATATATGTTTCCCCTAATATAGACACCCTAGACAATATGGCTTTAGATTATTAATAATGTCAAGGCAAAGGGGATAATATATGTATTATGTAATGATGTTCATCTGACTATCATTATCTATGATAACATGGAGAGGCTGACCCTTCACCTAGAACTTGGTATGGAAGAGACATTTATACTCCTAATAGATGTCTATCACAATGGTGTTGGTAGTTGGACATGAGTCATATGGATTAGTTTTTTCCATTAGTGTGCGTCTTAATATAGATTTTATGAGCAAGGACTACTGCACATAGCATTTTAAGTCATTGTGGGTGGATGAGCGATGGTGATGGCATTGCTTATCACCATAATTCTTCTTATATTTGTCTAAATTAGAAGGCATATGAGCCTTTAAGTTTTGTGTAGTATTTTGAGGTTACTCACCTTTATAATAAGTGTTCTAATTATACACAAAAGGTTGTGATGTGGAGTTATGTGAGGGTTTGCCTTTGCACACTGCATTGGATGAAGACGTGAAAGACTACTTCATATTTACCTTGGATTTGACCTTGGAAACATTACCATATGATTGCCTAAATGTTTCATAGTTCAATAACTCCATATTTTCATAGATATAAGGTGAGATTACATTAATGTAATTTATCACCCTATGTTGTTTGCTTAGGTTCACTTATAGACGTGTAGATTAGTCATGAAATATATTAGTGTAGACATCCACTGACTGATCTTTGCATTTACATAGTTATTGGAACTTGATTTATTAATATTATAAGTGTAAAAAAAGTTAGTATTACTCCTTTAGCGTATAGAAATAAGTCTTCCATTAATTGATTAAAACACACTCTTGCATAAGATGCGCACTAAAGTTTTCCCAAGAATCAATAATTAGAATAGACATCTTCGTTACTGTGAAGGTGATATTCTAAGCTTCAAGTTATCAAATCCATGAATCTAATGATTTGGAATTGATCTTTCCTTAAAACATATTAATGTCAACATTAACTTTTATTTTTTAGGTAGTTTTTTATTGAAACTTTTATTGAGTGTACATTGGATGTGTAGTAGAAGGTGTTGGGTTGAGCTATATCATTAGCTCGCATAAGTGACCAAAATATTCAATGTACTATGCATTTAATGAATCGATGATGATCCTTCAAACCTATGTAGATACCACATGTTACTTTTGGGCATCATCCATCTTACTTTTACTATGACATTCTTCCAGATATTCTAAAACATAATAAATTAATATACCTTGTTTACTAAATTGTATTTACATGTTTATAGGCATAAAAAGGAAAGATATTTTACACTATAATACCAATGATCTATACCATAGGGCCTAGGACCATGTTTGCAAGGGAAAAATAAGTATTGTTGTGTAGATTGAATGTGTAGGAGTTTATTCAGATAGAATAAAATTAAACACATTTAATGGAGAAAAGTATTTACTTACAATAAATACAACTTATATTCAATAGTAAATAATAGGGAACTGGTAAAATGTACTATAGTTTATGAATTATAGACTTTATATTTAGAAATTGATAATTTTTTTATGACTATGTATGGCATCGACCCTTAGCTAGATGCATATGTTATGTATTTATAAAAAAAGAATACAAGAGTAGTTAAAATTGATGTATATTACAAATAAGATGGTTGATTCATCTCATCTTCCTTGTTGGATGATGGATGAGCTTCTAGATTAGTGGAAACTAATGGCTCAAATGAAAATATTCTGAACTAGAAACTACCACTTGATAAGCCATGCAGTTAGAGAAGGATGATATGTGTGTGTGATTGAGCAAAGATAAGTGTGGTCATGTGATTCTACAAGTGAGTACTAGTTAAGTGTGTAAGGATAAAATATGATCAATTCATATTAAAGTACACTGGCTATGATCAAGTGAGATTTGAGATCGATAGTCTATGAACACATGCATGAATTATTCACAAGTGTTTAAACAAGTTTCATGTTGATGAGTGTAAGTTATGTGCAAAGAAAAAAGTGAGAAGATTATGTTTTTATGCATGGATCAAATAGACTACATCTTTATCTCCTCCCACCTCCCCCCTCCACCCCAGTATGAGAATTATAAGTGAAAAAATAGTTGTGAGTGTGAGATAGAGGCTTCACTAACACTAGTGGAACCCCTCAATTTATGTAACTTATTAGTTAAGTATTTGAGCCTTTAGGTAATCAAATAATGAAAAGGGGAATTAATAATATAATTATATCAAAATTTAAATATCATCAGTTTGATTTAGTGCCTAAAGGAACTCTCTTGTGGTCAGGGATCATTATCCATCCATCTGTTATATAAGTAATGTTGGTCATCAATTGTATGACATGTATAATATATGATGAACTCAAATGACTTTGAGGCATTTAATCACTTAGTTTAGCAGTCGAGGAGGATAAAAACCTTTATTTACTTTCTCAAAAAGTTACTTTATGAACTCAACCATTAGGTTAGGAATAGAAATGAAGAATAGATACAAAAGACCCTCTCTTAATCAAGGGAAATTAGGTCTTCTTTACAATGTACAGTTCTATTATCTAACTTCAAGTGGATGATTTATACATTACATGCATCATATACTTGAACAATAAATTACATATTAATTTATTCCCCAAAATATTTATTTTTTATTCTCTTCTAAATTATTTATCAATCAAGAATGGAATTTAGAGGCCCTCTCACATTGGTTATTAGTGTTAAGAATTTAATAATAAAAAAATATGATTTAATTAATTGATCCATTATGTCTTATTTCATAAGACTAAATAAAGATTCAAGACATATTTAAAATATCATTAAGTTGTAACTAGGAAATGTAAATATATGGAGACAAGTTTAGATTAGGGGAAACATTTTTATTAGGGCTTAGGGATGATTTGAGCATCTTGGGGTGACACCGATTAGCAAAAATGTCTAAGTGATAGATTTTATTGTAGTCAAAGTCATTGATACTTTTCAACCATACCAAAAACCTTTACCTTGGAATATGGACATCTAGATGAGTTTCATTAAGGTAGAAATAATTCCTTATCAAACAAACTAGTAAAGCCAAAAGTCCATAAGGAAGTTGAATCAGTTCTTCATCCATTTCTCGACATGGGATGCATTTTAAATCCTCCATACATTTACTTTTCTCATTAATTTTCAAAAATAAACTCTATATGGGTCAATCAAAGGCACTAAAATCCATTAAAGTACATTGAGATCAATTTTTTAAGTTATAGTACTACTAAAATTTTAGGAATTACTAAGAGCATCGATAAATCATGTTGAAGAACAAACTAATCCAAAACAATATACATGATTATATAAAAACTATAAACTTTTTAGTAAAATTAGAAATCGACACGTAGTAAAGTGAGTAATTGACATGATTTAAAAAAATAAATTGGCATGTATACACTTGCAAGATGATAGTAGACAAGAATAAACATAACTTCACTCTTTAAAAAAAAATCTCACATTGGATTTGTCTAGGATAAATATTTTTTTCTATCTATTTTTTTCATGTATGTTTCATTCATTTTATTTTGTATTTTATGCAATTTATATATTTATTCAAGAACTCAGTACTACATTTACTTGCATTACACTATTACATGAAGTGCAACTTGCATTCCAATTTGGGTCGAAGTCACATAAAAAATTGATAAATTTTAACATGTAATTTATTAATTTATTTATCAAAAACTATGACGCAATTATAACCAAAAACATCATATTTAATAAATAATAAATTTATAAGTTTTGAAATTATATGTACATATAATAATATAGGATGTTGGTGGGAATGAAATTTATATAATTTCCCTTATAAATAAATAAATTTTTACTGAACTATCCTAAATTCTAGTTATCCTCCTCCTCATCTTCTATATAATCATTAATGATCACGTGTATAATGAGTCATGTTATAGTTGAATATCATCATTGACATAATTAGCATAATTATTATTCTCAAAGTCATCCTCCTCATTTTAAAAATCATTAAGTAGGAAAAAATATCTATCCACTCATAAATTAGACATAATATAATTGTCGCATAAGTGTTTAAGGTTACAATTCACATAGTTAATTAAAACTAAAAAATTATATTCAATGGTAAATTCATTATTAGCGTAGATCCCCTAAAATGGGCCCACATGTTGAGTGATTTTGTGTCCCATCCCAAATCTTTCAACTAAGTTTCCACTTCCTTTGTGGCCATGTAGTCATAATACAACTAATGCAATAAAATGTATATCATTATATGAGGTGTAATATTTTTTTATAAAATAAATTGTATAAATATAATGTGTAATAACTTAATAAAAATTATAACATAAGTTATGTATCTTAGAAAATTATGTGTAGTCTTAGATTTGATATGTTACACCCTGATTCCTTACTAAACAAACTTACTTGATTATCTATGGATTTTTTATAGTTGATAACTTGATTTGATTATTATTAGCTAAGCTGTAAGTCATATGCTATTATGGACCAATTTTGTGTTGTTTATATTTTATGATTTCATTGATATGAGCTAGCTATAACGTATATTATTTACATTATAATCATGTTATTTTGTTAATTAGAAGTATTTTATGATATTTACATCATGATGTTATGGTCTAACTACCTACTTATTGTGAGTTTGACATAGGAGAAACTTGTTATAGGTATAAGATCACTGAGAGGGGGGGTGAATCAATCAACCAAAATTTTACTTTTCAAATAAACTATCATTCATTAATTGACATTCATGAAACAACACAACAAACATATGCAACTAGACAAAGCATGAATAATAGAAGCACATCATAACACAACATATAATGTGGGAAACCCTTATGGGGATTAAAACTCACTCTTAGACTTGTAAACACATGGACTACTTTTCCTATAAGGTATTAAAAACATGATACTTTAGTGGAACACCCTTCCACAAGTAGAACCTACCCATAAGATGGTCAAGTTCTTCTGACTTGAATTTAGTGAAACACCTGCTTCACAAGGAACACTTACCCCTAGGATGGTCAAGTCTTTCTGACCAGAATTTAATGAGACACCTATTTCATAAGGATCACCTATCCCTAGGATGGTCAAGTCCTTCTAACCTAGATGTTGATCACCCTCAAAAAATCTATGATATTGACATCTCATAATCATTTATTTCATTTTGGTTCAATGGAGACACCCTACAAACACATCCCCCTTAACTTCTTCACACACTCACAAACATCCAAAACCACATTTTGGATCACTCTACACTTCTCAACAACTCTATCACATCCTCAATAGTATGAAAAAATTGTCATACACATAGACCACACTCTAATTTTACTCTCAAATCAACCACAAATCTCACACAGACATCATCTATCCTTTACTCACACTAAAGGCATCCAAAACATCCTTTTGGATCAATCTAGACCTCTTTGCTCATCTGAAATCTTCAAAGCTACAAGAGAAATATTTTGAAATCAAAAATATGACCTATAGTTCATACACATAGTCATCAACTTAATCTTCTCTATAATCCATCCACTGGGAAAACTCCCTTTCTTCTTTCCATCTCTCCACAACTCTCACACATGCCCTCTCTTCTCTCAATCTCACAAGTTTAGAAATCATCATCTTTGATTTCATTATTTATAGAACCTTTATGAATATCAAATCCTTAATCAGCCATATTACTTGCCTTAAACCTTAGGGATTATTACATAACTCCACAAGTTGACCATAGCAACTATGGGTCACACTTAAGCAACTACGCCTTTCAATTAGGCCTTAATAGCCCTTATAGGTCTCATAGAGACCTATTCACCCATTTAGCACTCCATTGACTAAAATAATAACACAATATTACTTAAAAACTCATAGGTCCACTCAACATGACCTTTTAGACATACTCAAATGATTATATTCATCATTACACACATCTACATATGCTCAATCTTCTTAAACATTAGCCTTGTACACATGAACACTGTGAACAAACAAATAGTCAAATTATAAGTATTTATTAATACTAAATATGGATTGGTCAAACATATAAAATCCATAAAAATCATTCTCAATGAGTCTATGAAACTCTCCAATATTTGAGTCACCTTGAAACATCGAAATACCATTAGAAAAGACTCAGTTAGCCTTCTTGGGTCACTTACAGACCACAGGCAAATAAATAATCAACTATGGAGCTTAATATATATAATTGTATGAACATTGAAACCTTATAACAAATTTTTATGGATGCACCCTAGAGTCTTTTACAACTTTTCATTTTACATCACCTTTGAATTTGTCTTAGACCAAAAGTTATGGCTCAAATTTTGTAGACTTATTTTTCCTTTTGTTAATTTAAATGCTAACAGTCATGGTTAAACATTGAACACTTTGCCATCATATCATGACTTCTCATAGATTAAAAAAATACACATCATCAATATTCCTCAAAAGTATCCTAGTCTTTACCTTTTCTAAACATTGGTCATGTTGTCTTCATCTCATGCATCCTAGTAATATTGACCAAATATGCACTGTCAATCTCTACAGATCAACCTAGTCCTTACCTTACAATGCTCACCATTGATATAATCTTTGAGTTCCTATAATTGTGCCACTTGGTATCCCCACATGCCTTATACACATTTGACTCATTGAATTTATCATGCCTCATTCATCTTCTAATTACATGATAATACACTCATCATTGATCTTCTATCCAAGCTCGATGAATATGACATGTGTCACTAACACATTCATTCTTTGGCATACTAAATTTTACACACATATTTGGATCAATATCTATGATTTCACATGCACCTTATATATAATGACTAGATGACGTTATATTTTAATGTAGTTTAACTTGATGGTCTCTGGCCCATCATAGTCTATAAGTGCAACTTTGAAGATTTATATCTTGAGCCAAAAAACACCTTAGGACTCCAAATATCTAGGGTACCTTCTTGGCACTAAATAAAACATATCCATGAAATATTTTGACCTTGTTTAAAAATTTTGGTGAGTAAAATAAATGCATAAACTTTTTGGTTAATTCATGTTTGCATGATGGTCTTATACGGTCTAACTTCTCTTAAGCTAGAATATGCAATTTCCTCATTCAAAATGATCAAAAGACATATCAGGGCTTCATCAAGACATCTATGGATGCCTCACAACTTCTAATTTGTACTTACAAACTTTTTTATGTGTCATATCTCTCTAAACCATCAATCTGATCACTTTATCATTAATGAATTAGTGCAGCATGCTCTCTTTGACATCAATGGTGATGCTCAACAATATCTCTCTTTGTTATTGATGGCAACCTCTTCTTTTCCTTCTCCCCCATTACCATTAATGACAAATTGGAATAAATATATATCAAGCTCCTCTTAACATCATGAATGTATTCAAATAAAATTATAGGTGCTCAAGATACTCACATACCTCATATGAAACAATTGTTCCCCCTTTTGACATACACCCATATGAACTTAGGCTTCTTTGATTCTTTGACATATTAACCTACAAAACTCACAAGCTCCATTTGGTTATTCATGAATATTCAACACATTTTCACAATGACTGAAACATCTGAAATATACTTCTCCTTACATCATGCATATATCCTCAAGTAACTCAAACTATCTGAGTTAGCTCCCCCTGACTCTATGCATACCGCTTATTACCTTGAACTTCTCCATCATGCTCCATGACAATACCCTTATTTTATTATGCATTGATTCAAATGAATAAATAACATAAAAAAGAACTATAATCTAATGGAACTCACCAAGAAAAATATGACAGGGACTCCCCTTAAGATCTCTGAGCCATTTCACCTCTTGAGCATATTCATATCTCTACACACCATGAAGAACCACCGCACATGTTTACTAGCCTTCTCTCTCAAGCTACCCTAATGACCACCAACAAAAATTCATTCCATTGAACCTACAAAAAGATCATCTACTCTAATCCTTCTTGATCCTTGGACCTAACAAACTAAATAATCTAGCTCCCCCTTTGATCATGCAAACTTCTCAAGTCATCTAAGTTAGCTCCCCCTAACTCCATGTTCCTCCTTATGCCAAACTAAAAAACTCTCCCTTTATATTAACAAACAAATATCACTAATATAAATTATGAGAACACCTTCATGGCCTAAAAAATGAGAAAATAACAAAATCAAAACACTAAACTACTTTCGGTCTTCAAATGAAACCATTCTGCTTTCATACTCTCACTTGCAAGCCACCTCCAAAAATACCAATGTATTCAAGCCACACACTAAATAGGAAATATGTTATAAATAAACAATATAATTTACATTGAAACACTCATACCATGATCTTTTGGATAAATTTATCAAAAAACACTCTTATTCATACTAGGCCTATCTAGACTCCTTGTAGTACTACCTAAAACTTGCAGAGACCATAATTGTTAGTAGACATACCTTCAAGATATAAAAATTCATATCTATAGAGCTCTCATATTCCCCTTAAATCACACCAATTTCAATAATCTATCTCATCCTAGTAACATACTTCCTTCACATACCTACAAGCCAAATAGGCCTCCATCATGACAAAAAATTGAATAATTTTAAAACCACAAACCATAAAATCTATTTGAAGATTGATTTTAAAACCCATTTGGCCCATTCAACATATGAAGAATCCTTAAAACTCAAATCATAAAGAAAACCACTTTTATAGCATAGCCAAAACTCTAAAATCTTAAAATAAAACATGGTCAACAAACCTCTTTCTGGTCAACACACACCTATGAAACTTCATAAACACCTGGAGACAACCATCACATATTTTTGGACCAATATTTGAGCCTCCACACCTTTGTTAACCTTGAATTCCTATACCATGGCTTTGACTTGCAACAAGAAAGATAAACATGAGAGCATACAAAAACCTCCAAAAGGCATAAATAGGATCATCAAGACACAAAACCACCTAGCACAAATCAAAAATAAGTGCACAAACATTTTTGAGAACATGAATCTTGTTGAAATTCCATAAATCTCATTATGCCACTTGAAAACACCCATTCTGGCCTTGTAGACACTGCATACACAACAAGTACCAAACTAAAATGGTAAAATCACCTTATGACATCACTCTGACCTCATCAAAGCACATTTTTCACCTAGACATACCTGCTCTAACTTAAAACACCCTTGAAAGACCACATACTTCTTCAAATTGAGAAATGTCTTCATGAATCACAATAAAGACATCTCTACTTCACAACGACCTAGAATAGAGGAGCATACCACTCCTCATCATAGTATTGAAGAACCTTCTTCTTCTTCTTCCTTTTCTTGATTAAAATAACTTGATTAAAATCCATATCTTCTTTGGATTCCTTGAAAATGCACGATGAAAACATAGGTTCTTTGCATATCTCTTCAACTAACACCTTCTCCTCTTTGAATGTAGATAACAAGAACTCTTGGCAATCATGAAACTCCTTCTTACCTAAAAATTATTCAACTATAGCAATTAAACCATCATATTAAGATCCTTCTTTTAGATTCTCCTTGGCCTTGAATGTTATAACTGACTTGATTCTTGGCTCATCCACCTTCCTCTCTATTTGAACTAATACCAAGCTTCCTTGGCACTCTTGAGACACCTCCAAAACCGATTCCTTTTTTATAGTATCAAAATTTTAATCCTTGAAATCAACAGGACTAGCCTTCACTACCTTAGGTCTCCATATCATGTTTTTACTTTTGATATGATTTTTAGGAGTCTCTCCCTTGTTCAGATGACTTGAGGCCTTAGAAAATTTACTAAGACAAAGTCTAAAAATAAGACCTTTCTTATCATAAATGAAACAAATAACATCATTCATACCTTTTGACAAATTTGATTTGTGATCAATCTTTGGCCAAAAAGTCCTTCTATCATAGATCCATGAATGTCCATACTTGACTGAATTCCTTATACAGTCCTTAACTCTATGACCATACTTATTACATATATAACAATAGCCATGGAATAAACTAGCATAACTTGAAGCATTTAGTTTTCTAATAGACCTTCTTGTATTACTTTCAAAGATTGTATTCATCTTGGCTTGCTCAGGCTTTACATGTTCCTTTTCTAGCTTGTCTAACTTGCCTTTAAGTTGTTCATGCTCCACTCTCAAGGAATCAAGATTATTCTTCAACTCATCATGCTTACCTTGCTTTGAACTAACCTTTGTACTGGCTTCTTCTAACTAAGTATTGAGATATATACACTCTTCTTCTCTTGATTTTAGGATACCATTTGAAACCTCTAATTGACCTCTAAAATATCTGATGACCTCCTTACCCTCCTTAGCTTCTTTATCAATGTCATCTTTAAATCTACATGTTTTATCTTCAAGAGACTTGATCAGCTCTTGATACTTATTCTCGTCTCTCTTGCTCTTGCCTAGCAAAATTTCCTCAAGAGAATTGACTTGTGCTTCACCTTTGATCACATACCTCATCTTGTGATTCATCTTTATGAACTCAGCTTCTAGATCTGCTTCTTCTTCCTCAATCTCATAGAACACTTGTTCTTCTCCACTATCATGGCAAACTTCTGCATCATACATGATGTCCTTTTATTTTGAACAACTTTCTTCTTTTGAACTCAAACTTACCTTGGCATCTTCTAGTTGATCCTTGAAATCATTGATATCTTTCTCATCCTCTTTGTCATCTTTATTCAAAGTACATATCTACTCTTCAAGTGCCTTGATCAAATCCTTCCACTATTGATTCTCTTTCATCAACTACTTATCAATATTGTTCTACTTAGTATCTCCTTCAATCTATTAATCTTCCTCCAAAGGATAGGATCTGATACCAATTATTGGAGGTACAAGATGACTAAGAGGGGGGGCTGAGGGGGGGGTGAAACCAAAATTTCACTTTCATATCCCTTATAATTCATTCATTGATGATGTCCTTTTATTTTGAATAACTTTCCTCTTTTTAACTTAAAACTTACCTTTCCATCTTCTAGTTTAACATTAACATCATTGATAACATTCTCATCCGCTTTCATATCTTTCTTTAGATTACATATCTAATTTTCAAGTTCCTTGATCACATCCTACCACTGTTGATTCTCTTTCTTCAACTTCTTATCCATCTTGTGCTACTTATTATCTCCTTCAAGCTATTAATCTTCCTCCAAAGGACCAACTCTGATACCAATTATTGGAGGTACAAGATGACTGAGAGGCAGGGGTGAATAAGTCAACCAATATTTCACTTTCACATACCTTATCATTCATTCATTGACATTCAAGAATTGATAAAACAAACATATGCAACTATATTACCATCAAATCATGAATAAGAGAAGCACATAATAACACAAAATCTAATGTGGGATACCCTCATGGGGAATAAAACCCACCATCAATCCTAAAAATACATGCACTACTTATCCTCTGAGATATCAAAAACATGAGACTTTAGTTGAACACCCAATCCAAAAGGAGCTCATGCCCCTTGGTCAAGTCCTTCTAACTTGAACTTAGTGAACTACCTTATTCATAAGGAGCACCTACCCCTAGGATGGTCAATTCCTTTTGACCTAAATTTAGTGAAATACCCATTTCACAAGGAGCATCTACCCTTAAGATGGTCATGTCTTTCTAACCTAGATGTTGAACACCCTCCTAACACCTATGATATGATTATCTCTTGATCACTTATTGCCTACCAATCTGATAGATACACCTTACAAACATAGTTCCCTTCACTTCTTCACACACTCACAAACATCCAAAACCACATTTTAGATCACTCTACACTTCTCAGCAACAACTCTATAACATCTTTAAAAATATGACCAAATGGTCATACACATAGACCACACTTTGATCTACCTCTCCAATCAAGTACCAAGCTCACACAACCAACATCTAACCTTCACTCACACTCAAGGTATCCAAAACATCCTTTTGGATCACACTAGACCTCTTTAATCATCCTCAATCTTCAAACTTGTAAGAGCACTATTATGACATAAAAATTATGACCTATAGGTTGTAAACACAATCATCAACCTATTATTCTCTATAACCCATCCACTAGGCACACTCCCTTTCTTCTTTCCATCTCTTCACAAGTCTCACACATACCCTCTATTCTCTCAATATCATAAGTCTATAAATCATAATCTTTGATTTCACTATTTATATAGCCTTCATAAATATCAAAATCTTGGTCAGACATAATAGTTTCCTTAACCCTTAAGTCTTCTTACATATATAAATAACATCCTCATAGGTTAGCCATAGGAACTATGGGTCACACATAAGGAACTACACCTTTCAATTAGGCCCTCGTATCCCTTATAGGTCTCATGGAGACCTATTCACCCATTTAACACTTCATTAAGGAAAACAAGTACACAAAATCACTTATAAATGCATTGGTACACTCAACAGGACCTCTTAGACATAATTTAATGATTACAATCATCATTACACAACTTTGTGTTTACTTAACTTACTCAAACATTAGCCTTATACACAAGAACACCATGAACAAACAAACAATCAACTTATAAACATTTGTTCATACTAAATATGGATTGTCAAACCTCAAAAATTTATACAAATGATTTTAGGTATTTTGAAACACTCTACAATAGCTAAGTCAGCTTGCAACATCCAAATATCATCAGAACAAACTCAATTATCCTTCTCAGATCACATATAGACCATGGTCAAACACAGTCAAATTTGGAGCTTAATATCTACAACTGTATAGATAGTCAAACATTTTAACCAATTTTTATAGATGCACCTTGGAGTCCTTTACAAATTTTACTTTTACATCACCTTTGATTCCATCCTATATCAAAATTTATGGCTCAAACACTACAGACTAGTTTTTCCCTTTTTAAGTTAAATGCTAATGGTCACTCTTAAACATTGAATACTTTGTCATAATCTTGTGCCCTCTCATAGCTTGAACAAATGTACATCATCCATCTTCCTCAAATTTAGCTTGGTATTTACCTTTTCTAAACATTTGTCATGTTGACCTCATCTCGTGCACCTTGGTGATATTGACCAAATATGCATTATCAATCTCTACCTTACAATGCTCACCATTGATCTAAGTTATGAGGTCCCATGATTGTACCACTTGGCAGCCCCACATTCTTTATACAAATTTAACTCATTAACTTTAATGCATGTCATTTATCTTCTAACTGAATGATTATACGCTCATCATTGATCTTCTGTCCAAGCTCCATGAATGTGACACATGTCAATAATGTGTTCAATCCTTGACATATTAAATTTTATATGAATCATTGGATCAAGATCTATGATTTAATGTGCACTATTTGATCTACTGACTAGATGACCCCAAACTTTAATGTAGTTTAACTTGATGGTCTTTGGGCCATCACAGTCTTTAAATGCAACTTTGAAGATTTAAATCTTGAGCTAGAGAACACTTTAGGACTCCAAATCTTTAGGGTACCTTCTTTCCACTAAATAAAACATATCCATGAAATCTTTTGACTTTGTTTGAATTTATAGGTTCTTGAAATAAATGCACAAACTTTTTGTTCATATATGTTTACATGATGGTTTTTGATAGTCTAGATTATCTTAAGCTAGAATATGCAATTTCCTCATTCCAAATAATCAAAAGACATATCAAGACTTCATCAAGACATATATAGATACCTCATAAGTTCTTCTTTGTCCTTAAATACCTAAATATGTGCCATATATCTTCAAACTATCAATTTGGACACTTTGTCATTAATGCATTATTACAACATGCTCTCTTTGACATCAATGACCATGATTAATGAAACTCCTCCCTCATAGCATGAAGGAGGGAGAGCATCATTGGAGAGGGTGACATAAATTAAGATTTTTGGGGACAACAGAGAAATGGATAGAACCCTACACACACCACATTAGTCGGTATATATTATATGCATACTTTGCATTGCCAGGATTAGTATAGTTTAGTCTCTATTTCATTTAGATAATTATTTATGCATGTTGGTTGTGTGTTAACTCATTTTATGGATTGTGTAATTAATATTGTATTATTGCAAGGTGTTATTATGTTTATAAGTCATGTTATTATGACATAAATCTATAAGAATAATCCTAATATTAACATATCAATCATGTTGATGACTTATTAAATAGATAGATCAAAGGAATAGTACTGAATCTATATTAGTTGTATTAAATTTATGTCATGAAAATTAGCTATTATGTTGAGTTAGTAGTAAATGAATAATTTTTTTATAATTACCAAATTTTAATATATTGTGTTGATATTAGCAAATTATAAGGAATTGTTATTATAAAAGGGAAATAAAACAAAAGTGAACTTTAAAAAGGGGAATGAAAACAAAGAAAAACAAAAAATATTAAATCAAAAATAAAACCAAAAGAAAATCTTTGAATAAAATAAAATAAAGTTAAAAAAGCTCAACATTCCCATAAAGATTAATAGAGAGCTTTAAAATAAAAGGGAGGAAGGAAATAAAAGAGGAGGAGGAGAAGGAGGGTGCATGGGGAGAAGAGAAGGTAGTTCTTGAAGATCTGGGATAAGCAGAGTGAGAGAAGGTAGGTGATGTCATTACAATTTGTGTGAATATCTATATATATGTTTATAGGCAATGAATATTTGTATACATCTAGTGAAGTGCCTTCATATATTTAAGGTCAATATCTCCTTATATCACTAAATTCAATATAGCAAGGGTTGTATATCACTTTTCACGTATTTATAGGTGATCTCTTTAGTAAACTATCACATTTATGGTCAATATCACCAAATTTAATATTCATTCTGTAAATAAACAATCCTCATAATCAGTTTATATCACTATGATGGAAAACAATTATATAAGCTCAAAAAATTCAAAGATTTAAGCTAACCCAAATTTTTTGGTAAGTATGGCAACTTCTCACCCACTCTTATAATCAACTTGTTCAATAAAAATGGGGGTTTTCAAAGCTTTCTTGTAATATAGATATATGTATACAATCATATAAATCTATATTGCATAAATAATTAAGTTACCCTATGCTCTTTGGAAGGCCACCAAATTATAACAGTACCATAGTTGTAGACTTTTCTAGATAAGTAAATTCCCAAAATGTTTTCGGAAGGATCAATAAATTGGAACAACCACTAAAATTTAAAGTTTCCTTCCATTACAGATAAAGTGCCAAAGCTATCGAGAAGACTAACAAAGATGGATTAGATTCTTAAATCAAGATTTTTCCAAAGAAAAAAGATTCCTAATAGTTTTAGGTATGTTAGTAAACCCTCCATAGTGTACCAATGTAAGAGGATGCAAAGATTTAGTTTGGGAAAGGGTAGTGGTAAGATTCACTAGTGTAGGATGATGCAAACTTATCTCTTTCAATGAAAATACATCACCATTGAAATTTAAAAATTATTAGTATTTAAAATTAACATTACCAAATAAATATATAGAGATTGCATACATGCCTCACAAAACTTGTCACCTCTATTGAAGGAACCAATGAATATTGCTAATTGCATAAACTTACTCTCATCTATATGAGAATAAATAATATGGTCTAATGAAGAGTATTTAGTTGATCTCTCTATATCCATGAATAAATAATATAGAGAGATGTTCTTGTCATTTCAATAAATATTCCATATATATCAATGGTGAATAATTAATTAAAATACCATAGTGATGGTAAATAATAAATAACCTATGAATCAATATTAATAAATACATAATATAGAGCAGTGGTGAATAATTAGCATATAGGTTGATTACATAACTTTAATTATGAATGAATAAATAATATAAAGTTAAGATTATTTTTAATGGATATACTGGATATTATTAAATAGGTGGATCGTATTGACTAAACTATCAAAACTTATATGTAGCAAGTATAATGGCTTAGGTGGGTAGTAGCACAAATATCTAACACAAAAATTATGCCATTTTTTTTTGTCAAGGCTATAATATCACAATTAGAGGTAAATATGATTGTAATAATATATCTCCACAGTTAGGTATATCAAAATGCCTTCTTTTAAAATATAATTTGCTGCACTGTCACACAAGAAACAAATTATTGATTGAAAACCAAACCATGCAAGTTAATTCATGAGACACATTTTAATAGGTACATTTTATTACAATTAAAAATAATAATTGGTATTTTGTGAAATTTGTGTTTTGTCTCATGTAGGTTTTCACATGATATCTCATTCTTTTTAAATTTATCCATTCATAGTAAAATATATGAATGAAGGGATGCACTTAGTATGAGGAAAATGGATGGAGTTCATGAAGACTTTGGACACTTCACATTGATAAAAAAATACATAAAACTTAACAAATTATTCTTGAAATATGAGCAATGTATTTTTATGGGATAATTAACATATGACATACAAAATACCCATATTTAACCCCAATATTAAAAATTGCCATCAAATCCCAAAATTTTGAATATAGAATTACCATGGTGTAATTGGTACATTTGTGTAATTTAATGACCAAGTATGTAATGTTTATGAGGATATGCATTATTTCATGAATATGATTCCTAAATTACCATGTTGATGATCTTTGAATCATCATATGTATAAGGCTTTATTGACGATTCAAAACTAAGTCATAGAAATGTGAAAAATAGAACCCTATTTATACGTGCATACAACCTCCTAAAAAGTACAATAAATGTTAAAATGGGATATTATGTGTTTTTTTAGAACTATGAATTTCTTTGTTATGACTAGGTTTTGAGATATTATGAAGTCATTTCTTAGAATTTTAGGTGATTATCAATGTCTACAGTATTTATAAATTTATGATTTATAGTATGTAGTTAATATGTACAAGGGTGTATATATGGGAAATAAATTTACAAATGGATTTAAGTACTCATATAAATATATATCATATATGGGTTTATTGGGTCATATGCCTACATTTATAGTTAATGAATTGTCATAGGAGTCTGAGGAATAGGAAACTATATCTAAATGAATATAGTCTCTTAGAAACATAATAAATTGTTTGAATTATGTTCATATGAGGTATAACCTTGTTATGAGTTGTTTGATTCTTTGAAAATATCTTGATTGACTGTTGATATATAAATACATGAAAACTGGTGAGTGGTATATATCAATTAAAATGTACAAGTGTTTAGACATGTATAACATAAACTAATGCATTGAGATGTGTGTATATAAGTTATAGTACTATGTAGTATAAACATAAGACATACCTAGTTGGTATAAATTGTACATACTTGTTTTTTATTTAGGATTATGGGACATTTAATTATTGAATTATAAGTCTAATTGTTCGTAATTGAGTAGTTGTACTCGTGAACAATAATCTATGATATTATGGGATGTCATAAATTGTATTTTTATTAAAAACTATAATCTAAATGTATGTTATGCTCGGTGATCTAAACTATAATTTTTATGTCTAGATTCATTCATAGGATTGATGAACTAAATGTATGCATTTGACTATTCCTATGTTTAGCATGCTTTATGATTAATAGTAGGAATTAATGTGTTTAAAGCTATTGGTTATATATAGGTTAACCAAATATCACATTATTGGTGTTGATTAAGTAGTGAGATGGACTTCACTAGCTTACTAACATCACAATTTCAGATGAAGGCTATCTGATCAGGTGGTGTATATGAAATTGACTGATTGTAAAGATCAATAACTATTTGAAAACCTTAGCTAGGTAATGTTGGTGAAACATTGTATTTTCATGTGTATGATTTACATGTTTGTGTGATATCTTGATTAGAATAGGTTTTTTAATGATGAACCACATGTTTAGTTTTATAAATCATACAACACATGGGTACGAGCTTCTCTCTGGATTCCTACACCATCACTATCTAATCATCTATGAAGGGAGGGCCATTATATGATGGGAATTGTGCATGAGATCTATGGTCTGTGCTTGGTGTGGAAAAGTGCTTGGATGATGCTCTCCATCCCCACAAAAATAATTATTTGGAAACAACACTTGAGATTACTAGAGATACTAGAGTTCAATAACTCATGCTCTGTGGATCTATGTATCTTGTATCTTGTACATTGTATATTGAGTGTGTACCCTTAGGAATAATCGTACCCTTATAGAGTTATTAAATGGTTGGTTATTAAATATATTGATGGTGAAGGTTTTATATGATGTTATTTTTATAATATATCTGGGTAAGTAAGTACATAGCATAGTTCTTTAGTCATGAACAATAGATTCCTACAATATTTTTGATCACTTAGATCAAACATCTCAAGAATGATTACATTTTTACTTTTTAATCAAGTCACCTTCACCATTTTTGGTTTTTGTTGTGAATGTAAAAAATCCATGAGATGTTTTTCACTTATAATAGGCGCATTTGAGATATAGTTTTATGTCCTGGGAGGGAACCCTAGAATATTGTTTTTATATTGGCACCACCTAGTGTGGTGGGAATTGTCCTTATAGTGGATTATAGGTATCTTTGTTGGGGACACCAATGTGTTAGGAGTTTGCACCCCATATGTTTATGTGGGTTGGTAAGAAGTGTCATTTCTTATTGCTAGCATAGGGGTGTGTTGTTAATCTCTTAACCTCCTTTGACATCATTATAAGCCCACTGAGTGGATCCACATTTTGAAGATGTTGATTTAGTGTTCCCTTTATTGAAAACTTGTTTCTAAAATGTTGTTTTAATAATATCCCCTGGAGTTCATGATATAGTGTCCTCTAATTCTTGTTGAGAGAGAAGTTGTAGGAATGGAATGGTTTGATACATATATGTGGCTAATATTTTTCCTTCTTATTGTGGAAACAAGTTGTGATACTACCTTTACTAATTTTCTAAGTGAGTAGTGATCATGTTAAATTGGGTTATGCTATTTTTTTCCTCATACCATATGAGAGTATTTACGATTTTTGTTACTAAGATATTAGTTCACAACTTTCTCTTTTGGATTTTTAGAATTACACATTCCAGTGCTAATTTATCTTAACTTGTGAACTTAGGCCACATAGAGTGGTGAACCTTGAATTTATATTAGTTTTAGATTAATAATTATAAGTTAACTATAATTTTTATGTTATTATTTACCCTTGACTTGATTTTTAATATTCTCATCCTACTTAAAACATGTCATTTTGATGAGACATTTATGTATCTTTCACCTGGAGCAAGTATGAAGTAGGATGTACATAACACCTTGTTAGTCTAAAGGTTTGAGATAAACTTATAACTTGTTGTAACTAACTAAGCAAGAGGGAAGGCATTGTCTCATTTGTTCCTTTTATAAGGTTTTAAGGACCATTTGATCCCTGACCTTTCTATGTTATGTTAATTTTAATATTATTTCCTCTTAACTATGAATATAATAAAATAGGTTAAGTTGTGAAATATGATACTAGTTATGTTTGGCTAGTGCCAACTTAATAAAATAATGAAATGATTGTATGATTTTTCTTGCAATTTATGTTGGTACATCTTGAAATATTTAGCATATATCATTACTTTTTATGATCTGTTAGTATGGATTTGTGATTCATTGAACCTTGTCCCCATTTTGGAAATCATTAGGTCACAGAGACCTAAAGGATGAGTGGTTAATTATGAATGTGAATACTAATATATGAGAGTGGACCCTATTTAGTCTCACATTGACTTTGTAGTTATTAATTTTAGATCTAAAAAGTGGATCTGGTCGAATCCAAGATTTGGTAGATGGGACTTGTCAAATTTAGTTGGATGGACATACACATGTATACTGTGGAATCTTTATTCCTTAATTTTGTATGCATTAGAAATGTAGTAATTCTCATTATTATTCATCATCATACTTGTCAAGAGTTATATGGAGTAGTGGTAGTATTGAAATGTTATACTTATTAGGAGCTACATGAAGTAATGATAATATTAAATTATACACATTATTTTTACCAAGTTCCCTAAACACTTTTATCCAGACTGATAGAAACAATCTCTAGGATAGAAAGATGCACAGAGGGACATGAAGGCTTTTTGGAACTCTCCCTATCCATTTTTTTGGATTTTATTATTATTTCATGTGCTCTTGATTGAAGCCTAAATTTGGAAAGTCAGTGAAACTTTCATCAAGATAGTGGGACCCTTCGAGATATTAGAAGTGGTTAGTCATGTAGCATATAGGTTTGCCTTGCCATTTATAAACCCTAGGGTGGTCATGCTAGAACCAATTAGAATAAAATACACCTATAAATCCCATTTCCATAATTGGGATATGTCAGAGTGCAAGATCTTGTGACACCAATACTTTGGGGATAGTATTACTTGGGAAGACTATGATGAGTTCTACAAGTGATTTCCACATTTATTTGTTTGAGTTGATGCTTCATACTATGCTATTTATCTATTGAATAATATTTTTAATTTAGAACTTATATTTTAATAAGTTTCATTCAGGATGATGAGTAGATTTAGGGGGGAAGGATGTTACATCTTGATTCCTCGCTAGGCAAACTTGTTTGATTATCCATGAATTTTTTATAGTTGATAACTTGATTTGATTATTACTAGCCAAGATGTAAGTCATATGCTATTATGGGTTAATTATATGTTACTTATATTTATTGATTTCATTGCTATAAGTTAGCTTTAATTTATATTATTTATCATGTCAATTTGTTGATTAGAATTATTATATGATATTTATGTCATAATGTTATTATTTAACTACCTACTTATTGTCAGTTTAACATAGAAGAAACTCTTATCTCAAATCATAATAGATGGAAATCATCATCAAAGAGGGTGAGATAGATGGAGATGCTATGGGATGACAAATAAATGGATACAACACTACACACAGCACATTAGTCAGTACATGTTAGATGCATGGTTTACATTGTTAGTGTTAGTATGCTTTCATTGTTGTTACATTTACATAATTGTTTATGCATGTTGGTTATGTATTAGCTCGATATATGGATAATGTTGAATTAATCTCATGTGATTGTGTGGTGGTATTATGTGTTTAAGTCATACTATTATGATGTAAATCTAACAGAATAAACCTAGTATCAACATAGTGATCATGTTGGTGATTGATTAAATAGATAGATCAAAGGGATATAACTAACTCTATATTATTCATATTATCTTTAACTTATGAAAATTATTTATTATACTAAGTTAGTAGTAAATAAATAATTTTGTTATAATTACCAAATTTCAATATATTATGTTGATATTATCAAATTATAAGGGATTATTATTATAAAAAGGAAATAAAATAAGAGTGAAATTTAAAAAGGTGAATAAAAATAGAGAAAAATAAAAAATATTAAATCATAAATAAAATATTTGAATATAAGAAAATAAAAGAAAGAAATCAAAACATACCTATAAAGAGTAATAGAGACATTTAAAAGAAAAGGGAGGGAGGAAAAGAAAGAGGAGGAGGAAGGTGCACAGGGAGAAAAGAAGGTAGCGCTTGAAGAGATAGAATAATTAGAATGATAGAAGTTAGGTGATGGCATTAAAATGTGTGTGAATATCTATATATATGTTCATAGGCTGAATATTTGTGTGAATACTTATATATACCTAGTGAAGTGCCTTCATATATTTATGGTCAATATCTCCTTATATCACTAAATTCAATATGTCGAAGGTTTTGTATCACTTTTCACATATTTATAAGTGAACTCTTTAGTAAATTATCACATTTATGGTCAATATCACCAAAGTGAATATTCATTCTATAAATAGACTATCCCCAGGATCAATTTATATCATTATGATGTAAAAATATTAGATATGCTCAGAAATTTTAAAGAGTTAAGCTAACAAAAATTTCATGGTAGATATGACAACTTATCACCCTCTTCCATAATCAACTTGTTCAAAAAAAGGTAGGGTTCCAAAGCTTTCCTGCAACATAGATAGCTATGTACAATCATATAAATCTAGATCACATAAAAAATTAAGTTACTCCGTATGCTCTCTAGAAGGCCCACTAAATTGTAATAGTGTTTTAGTTGTATACTTTTAACGCTAAGTAAATTTCCAAAATTTGTTCATAATGCTTAGTAAAATGGAATAGACACTAAAATTTATATTTTCCTTCCATACAGATAGAGTGCCAAGGCTATCTGAAAGACTGACCTAGCTAGATCAGACTTTTAAATCAATATTTTTACAAAGTAGATAAATTCTTAATAGTTTTAGGATTGTTATTAAGCCCTCCACAACACATGAATGTAAGAGAATGTAAATATTTAGTTTGGGAAAGGGTAGTGGTAGGATTCACTAGTGTAGCATGATGTGAACTCAACACTTTCAATGAAGATATATCACCAGAGAACTATAAACATTGATTAGTGTTTCAACTTAAGATTCCCCTATAGTGTTTTTTAAATAGATAGAGATTGAAAACTTGCCTCACAAAATGTGTTTCCTCTATTTAAGGAGCCAATGAATATTACTAATCATGGAAACTTACACTCATCCATATCTAAATAAATAATATGGACTAATGAAGAGTATTTAGTGAATCACTCAATATTCATGAATAAATAATATAGAACGATGGTATTATTATTTCAATTAATATTACATATAGAGTGATGGTGAATAATTAATTGAAATACCACAGTGATGTTGAATAATTAATTGAAATACCATAGCTATGGTGAACAATAAAAAATATAGGAATCAATATTAATAAGTACATAGTATCGAGCAATGGTGAATAATGAGCATATAGATTTATTTCATAACTTTAATTATATGGTTAACTTAACTCTATATCCATGAATGAATGAATAAATTATATAAAGTGAACAATATTTTAAATTGATGTAGTAGATAGTATTATATAAGTGGATCATGTTGACTAAACTATCAAAACTTTAGTATAGCAAGTGTAATGCCTCAAGTATTTGAGTAGTGCATATCTACAACACAAAAAATATGTTAAATTTCCTTTGTTAAGGCTTTAACAATGTAGTTAGAGGTGAAGATGACTATCGCAATGTATCTCCATGATTAGGTATAACAAAACTCCTTTTTTGAAAAGATAATGCATTGTACTGTCATTGAAAAAATAAATCATTCATTGAAATTAAAACCATGCAAGTCAATTAATGTGACACATTTTAATCTGTATGATTTATTTCAATTAAAAACAATAATTAGACTTTTGATAACTTAGTGTTATGTCTTATGTAGATTTCCACATGATATCTCTTTCCTTGTAAATTTATCCATTCATAGTGAAATATATGAATGAAGGGATGCACTTAGTACAAGGAAAATAAATGGAGTTCATAGAGACCTTGGGAACTTCATATTAATTAAAAATTACAAAACACTTGACAAATAATTCATGAAAGATGAGTAATTTAGTTATGTGGGCTAATGAATATACGACATACAAAATACCCATAGTTAACCGCAATATTGAAAGTTATCATCAAATCCCAAAATATTGATTACAAAATTACCATGGTGTAATTGGTTCATGTGTGTAATTTAATTACTAAATATATAATGTTTAAGATGATATACATTAGTTCATGAATTTCATTCTTAAATTACCATGTCGATGATCTTTAAATCATCACAAGGATAAGGCTCGTTGGAATATAGGTTATATTAATGATTAAAAGTAAAGTCATAGAATTTTGAATAATATAACCCTATTTATGCATGCATACAACCTCCTAAAAATTATAATAAATGTTAAAATGGAGTATTATGTGTTTCATGAGAACTACAACCTTCTTTGTTATGACTGGTTATTGAAATCTTATGAAGTCATTGATTAGAATTTTAAGTGACTATCAATGTCTATAGTATTTATATACTAATGATTTATATTATGTAGTTGATATGTACAAGGGTGTATATATGAAAAATAAATACACAAATGGATTTAAGTATTCATATAAATATATAACATGTATGGGTGTATTGGGTCATATTCCTACATTTATAGTTAATGGATTCTCATAGGCGTTTGAGGGAAAAGAATCTATATCAAAAGGAATAAAGTCCCTTAGAATAATAATAAATTATTTGAATTATGTTCATATGAGGCATAACTTGGTTATGAGTTATCTAATTCTTTGAAAATATCATGCCTGACTATTGATATATAAATACATGAAAACTAGTGAGCGGTACATATTAATTAAAATGTAAAAGTGTTTATACATGTATACAATACATTAATGTATTGATATGTGTTCCTAAAAGTTATATTAGTATTCATTTTAAACAAAGGATATACTTGATTGGTATAAACTATAGAAAGTTTGCATGCTTATTTGGATGATTCTTTGCCTCCCCACAATAGTACCTATTTGGAGATGACACTTGAGATTACCACATATACTAGAGTTCAAGAACTCATGCTTCATGGAGCCATGTATCTTGTATCTTGTACACTACACTATATTTATTATTATTGAAATATTAATCTGATGAGATGTAATTATTTAATTATTTGTACTTTGACATCAATGGATGTATTATTGTACCAAGTATGGCTAGGTATTTCTAATTAATTTCCATATTTGGTTATGATGTGTTTCCAATATTGATAGTGATTAGTCACTATTAGATGTGTCATGATTATTTATAGTTAATACACTTCTAGTGTTATATCTGGGTCACTAATTATAATCTCAAAAAAATTATAAAAAAAACTATTACATTTTCTGTCTAACCCAATTGGGTTGTTACATGATCATTCACCCCAAGCAATGAGTCACCAGGATCCAACACTCACTTCTCAGTATTTATGTTAGATAATATTGATCTTTGAATTAATTTAAAAAAATGGATGCCATAAAAGCTATTCATATATAATAATTAAAAAAAAATTAGATGTCATTAATTATGTTAACTAGCCTAAAGCCTCGTCTCTATCATGCTTGATTAATCATCACACAACTTTAACCAACTTGGATTCTAAACATCATGAGGTCAAAGTCTTATCCTCTTTGCATTTATATTTATATTGTATGCAAGATACAATTTATTGATGTAAAATTGACTAGAATCCTATTAAATTTAAATGTGTGTGGGTCCTTACTCATCTTCATGTTGATCTCTTGACATGATATGGAATTAAATTATAGGGCACATGTTCTTACTAGGAAAACTTTGGTGCATAATCAATAAACCTTTTGTATCAAATTATAAAATTGGCCATCTTTTAACTTTAAGTGTAGTTGGCATGCATTGGTCAAACCATTAGGCAATGATGTTAAGAACTACACTTACCAATCTATGTGAAGCTCTAATATGGTGATGACAAAACATAATTGAACATCCTCATATAGTCACTTGCTATATGAACATTAAAAATATAATTTTTTGAAAAAAAAAATCTATAAAATTACATTAAGATAAAATCTCTATAATACATACATACATACATACATACATACATACATACATACATACATGTATGTATGTATGTATGTATGTATGTATGTATGTATGTACGGTTCTTATGATTGGATGGAGCATTGGATATAGACACCTTAAACATTAATTAATGTTTTTCATAACTATTTTGATAGATTTATGCATTCTTAGAATCTTTTGGGAGATGCACATCAAAGAAACTTATAACTAATAAATTGATAATAATGTATTTATATGTAATAAAAAAAAATCACTTTAAAAAATATAAAAAATATTATAGTATATGAATTGTAAGGATAAAATAATTATAAATCACATCCATGTTTTAAGAAAACATTTAATATTATTCAAATAAAAATTGGTCGAGATTATAAAGATTTAATTAATTATATGGAGCATGATAGCATGGGTAAAGCTAGACTTGTCGACAAAAAGTAAAAATAAATAAAAGAGAGAGAAAGGAAGAATTTTAGGTAAGAATGGTTGTTATAATAAAAGGTAGTAAATATTTGTGTACCTATAATTTTAATAACATAAAATTATCTTTGGTTTAGGTATAATTTCCATTGGCCTTTACATTTTAAAAGATTAAAATAATGCATAGATATTAAAACAAGGGGTTATCAATACGAGTCTATCATAAATTATGACTATGGTAAAATTTACAATCACTGTGGGTAACAATTACAACATGCCAATGTAGATTAGAAATTAGTTTTTTTAAAACATGTAATTATCAAGTGCATTGTAAAATACATGTTGTAAAAGAAAATAAAAGTTTAAATACACATAATATAGGATTTGATATTATAATTATGAACATGTATTTTATTTCAACTAGTATTTTTTAACATGTGGATTTAGAATTTATAAGAATTATGACGTTTTCAAACTTCATAGCCTATTTGGGTTGGGTTTTAAATATGGCTTTCTAAAAAGAAGAAAAATAAATAACATACTTTAATTCATTGTAATTCAATCAAATTTCATGGTCTTCTGGCGACATGTCCAATTAAAAACTAGTGATAATGCAGAATCAAATATAAAAGCCGCTAGTAGATCTTTAGTAAGAGGCTTGATCTATGGTTAGTTTGTTCAAACACATAAATTCTACTACTTGCATAGGTAGACATTGAATCCAAACAAAAAAATAATAACCCCCTTATATGTTGGTTTATAATCATACAATCATCTCATTATTAATTTTTGCTTCATTAAATTTCAAATTTATAACTATAGTTTCAAGAAAAAGGAATTGAGAAGAGTGAGGAATTGATTAGCGCTGTGAGATGTGAAAAAATGAAGTTGTTAGGTATACATTCAAATGAGTTAGTTTTGGGTTTTGATAAAACATAATAGATGACAACCTCAATGTCTGCATAGAAATTACAAAGATTCTATTTTCCAAGGAAAGGGGCTTGCTACCCATGGTCCTTCCTAATCTAGGAAGAGTACGCTCCTTTTAAGATCTATTGTTGATCAGAGCAGATTTTTTTTTGAATCCAATAGGTCAAGTGAATTGAGCCCATAAAATAACCAAATAAACTACATTCTAAGTATGCCAAAGTGGAACCACATGCACTAAAGTAGTTTCACCATGGATGACCAAGAAAGAAATCATCTTAACTAGCCGAACCTACCTATGAACACATGAGAAAATGCATATTTTAATAATATATAATAATAACAAGTGATAAATCTCTCTTGTCAGCTCATAATAATTATGAAAATTGTACAGTAGATAAATGGAAGGCCCACAAAAATGAAAATATGTTAAAAAGTTACAATAAGTTTCCTTTCAAAACTATGGTAAGACTAAAAAAAGATTAAAAAATGTTAAGTTTATCTTTCACATTTGTTCCTAGAAGATAGCCTTCATAATGTCCAATTATTCATCCAAGGGAACACAAACTTAACAATAATATCAATTTTCTTGAAGTAATTGTTCCTCCAACCCATTCTTATTATGATCAATTCTAGTGTGAATCCAAAACCTTCTCTATATGACATTCTGACTGTTATCTCATACCATGGAATTTTGGCTATTTTATTTACTTTGATAATTGAAACAAGAGGAATAGGAGAAAATTGTGGCCAAGAGAAATTGATTTGTAGGGGACATCCCCACAAATTCAGATTTCTTGAGTATGATTATTCTCCAAACGTGCCAGCTATATGTCATCCTTATGGTATATTACCTGATAGGATGTTGTTTGACAAGTTTAGGAAACCCAAACCATCCAAAGATTTAAGATCCCTAGGGATTTTTCCTAAAAACTTATTTAGAGAAAGGTCGACTGATTCTAGCTGACTCATTCTTCCCGAGCTACTTAGAATAGTCCCATTGAAATTATTCATGGATAAATTGAGAAATCTCAACCCTTTCATGTTTTCAAAAGCATTAGGAACTTCTCCCTCCAATTCATTGTTTGATAGGTCCATAGATGTCAGGGTGGAAATAATATATGTGTAAATCAAACCTATGCCTTTGGGTGCAATCTCCAATCTATCTTGAGAGTATGAAACAAAACCATATTGATAATTTAATAACACAATACCATCTTCCTTTGCTATGACTATTCTTTCCAAGCATAAAACGGTGAGTGCAATGAAATGTTGGCAATATGATTGTCATTGATGTCAAAAGGGAGATTATTGGTGTTATGTATGTCATTGATGATAGAGGATTAGTCACAAGCAAGATTGATGGAGAGGAAAGCATATTTTTTAGTTGCACAATGCAAGGTCCTAATAAGTTGCAATATTGTCATAAAAAGTTATCATGATTTTACAAAGACCATTTCTAGAGGTTTGTGAAGGAAATAAATAGAAGATATATTATTGGTTTTACAATTACATCTCAGATGTATGGTTCATAGTTTTAGATGATAAGAAATGAGCTTAGAAATGAATTATCCTTGCTCTTAGCCATTACTAGGGCTTCTCAGTAAAACCTTAAGGGTTTCAGTCATGGAGTTCATAGGTATTTATATTTTTGTGTTGACTGGAAACAGATGGTAACTAGTTTCTTAAGTCCTAACTTAGGCCTTCTTCTTCATTGTGCAATCGACCCCTTCTACCTAGTGATTACCAACTTAGAAAAGTGTTTGAAGACTTTAATAATTCCTAAGTTCATGACTTAATATTTATTTGAGTTTGATCAATGGTGGCTCTTAAAGATTTAAGATCCAATGATGAGTGTCTAAACTGATAGATGAATATCCAATGATGAAAATTTAATTAGATGATGAAGATCTATGGTAAGTAGCAAAGTCAATAAGTTAAAGAACTTGAGAATGAATGCATTGATGACATGTGCCATAATCGTGGATCTCGAGAAATAGATCTATGGTGAGCATTCAAAAGATATAACAAATTACATTAAATTAAGTAGACAGAGATAAATGATGCAATTTAAAGTCAAATAGTCAATGATTACATGTGGGACTGCTGAGTGGCACAAGAGTGGGGACTCAAAACGATGTGCTTAGAAGGCATGCGAGGGTGCCTAGTGTCTTAATCATGAAAGTCTATGTCAAGGATCAATGGTCAGGAATAAAGAGATAAAGTCAGGAGACCTCTAAGTAGATCAATAGTACATATTAAAGGTGAAAGATCTAATCTAATGGTTTCATTTTAAAGTTCAGATGATTGAATGTTGATCATCAGATCATGGCATGAAAATTCAAGATCTAAGGCTAGTATTTAAATATCTATTTATCTCAATGGTTAGGCATTAGAACACTTAGATAAGCTATAGCATATGACATAGAGAATGATATAGATTGTTTTAATCACTCCAAGTTACATTAAATGGCATTTAATGTGTATCAAAGCTAGAGTTTGATACATGCTAAGCATAGTATAAGTTAGAGAATGATGGTGGTGGTGTCTGAATTCAAGAAGTAGGAGACTTGTTATTTAAGATAAATGGAGTCTAACAGATGAGAGTGATGTGTTAACAACCAAGTGTGAATGTAGAGAAGAATTAAGACCTGGATCTAATGTATATATACATCATATAGGATATACACTCTATGTGAAAAGAGAGGAGGAGAGAAGTGTAGAATATGAGCAGTTACAAAATAGGTCTATAACATAGAATTGGATTCATTTGAATCACTTTGTAATCATGAGTTGTAGCTCCATAACTTTTTATTGTATATATGATTGGTGGGTACCATCAGAAGAGTTGAGATGGTGCTTAGTTAGGGAGTAGATGCTTGCTTAGAGTTAGTGTTCTTATATTAGGGGATTGGTGTCTCCTTAGGGTTGGTGCCCTCAAAGTGGTTTCATGTAGAAAAGCAAACAACTCTAAATCCAACATGATTAAAGGTTCATTGTTTTTAATGGTTTCCTAATGCCCACTAAGGGTATAATCATAAGAGTGGTCTTCTTTAAAGGTACTTGTATTACAATTGTAAAGTTACAAAGAGAAATAACAAAGTGATGCATTTACGAGCTACCGACTTCTCTAAGGAATAATTGGTGTACAAGTTTTCTAAATTGATCCCAAAAATTTAGGAGATATATTAGGGTGAGATAATCCTATTTAGCCCTTGCTATTTATTCCAGTTTTGTTTTTCTTCGTATTTATTTCATGTTTCATCCATAATCTCATATTACGCAAGAAGTTTATAGTTCAAATTTCACAATTTATCTTAGTTCCGATTTCATATTTTATTCATGATTCTGTAATTCACTTAATATCATAGTTCACTGGGGAGTATTAACCCATGGTTTCATATTTCACAACATATTGAATCATCTCATATCTTATATAACACAACTATAACATTTTAACGTTATAACGTAAAAACCTTTGTCTTCAATTTTAGTGGTGACGGTAATAGCAGGGTGATGAGAAATTTGAATAAGATCAATAATAATGATGCGTATGGATCACAAAGGCTATGATGATCCAACCAAGAATGTCTTATTGTCGTATTGGAGACAATGGGATCCAATCCAGTAGATATCATTATTCTATGTGAGTGCAGACATCACGATTCTATGTGATAGAGTACAGACCACACGAAGCCTGTGTAGAGGCTATATATGTTGAGCCCTTGTTTTCTACACTAATTACACCTGTGACAATGGAAATGGTTGAGGCCACCCTTCATTTGCTTATTCCCTTGGCTATCCTTCTTGTCTTAGTGCAGATATTCTCTCTTCTTCGAAAGAAGATAAATAAATCTCAAAGCATGGCACTCATTTCTCTTTTTGGCAGACTCTTTGCACTGATAAAAAAATATTAAAGGTTTTATGATTCGGCTACAGATTTACTTTCAAATTCTCCTAGTAATACATTCAAATACCATCGTCTAGGATTAATACCAGGGTATTTCACTGCCAATCCTGCAGTCGTGGAGCACATCCTCAAAACCAATTTTTAAATTTATCAAAAATGAGAACGCTTTGACATTGTCCTTCATGATTTCATGGGCAGAGGAATTTTCAATTCGAATGGGGAGCAGTGGAAGATGCAGAGTAAGGCTGCCAGCTACGAATTCAGCACCAAGTCGCTAAGAAATTTCGAACTAGAGATGGTGCAGTCAGAGATTCTGGACCGCCACATGCTGATACTCTCCAACGCCTAGAAGAGAGGAGCCTCCATCGACTTCCAAGATGTTTTACAGAGATTTAACTTCGATATTATTTGTAGAGTTGCCTTCAGAGTGGATCCTGCTTATCTGCATCCCTCTCTCCCAGAGTTACCCCTCGCCAAATGTTTTGGGGACGTTACGGAGTTACGCTTCAGGAGATTTCTGTACAACATGACATTTGGGTGGAGAATCAAGTGTCTATTTGACCTTTTGTTCTGAAAGGCAGTTGCACAAAGCGATCGGTGTCGTGGATGAGTTTGCTATGAATATCATTCACTTTAGAACGAATGAGATCAGTCAACTTAAGGGAAGTGACCACCTTTCTAGATTCATGGTGGCTGCTAACGAATTGGAAAGAAACACTGATGAAGAAAATGAGAATGCGAATGATGTTTTTCTGAGAGACATAATAGTTAATTTTATGTTGGCGGGCAGAGATACACCCTCCACTTCCCTGGCATGGTTCTTTTGGGTGCTTTCATCACATCCGCGGGTGAAATCTGTCATTCGCCATGAAATTATGCAGGTTTTATCGAAAAGACAAGTGGAAGCAGCAGGCAAAGGGACCATTTTTACGTACGAGGAATTAAGCGATATGTAGTAACTCCATGCAGCTGTGTGCGAATCCTTGCGGTTGTATCCTCTTGTGGCCGTCAACTACAAAACCACTATGCAAGATGAATATTTACTGGAAGGTAGTGTGGTGTGTAAAGGATGGGTTGTTGACTATAGTATATATGCTATGGGCAGGATGCAAAGTATTTGGGGAGAAGACTGCCTCGAATTTAAGCCTAAAAGATGGTTTAAAATGGGGATTTTGTAGGGGAAAATTCTTACATGTTTACTGCCTTCGACGAGGGGCCTCGCATATGCCTAGGAAAAGACATGGCCTTCATTCAGATGAAATCCATGGTGGATTCCATTGTTCAGGCGTTTAGCCTGAAAATTGATAAGGACTTTGTTCCCAGGTATACACTTGACTTCAATATGCGTATGGATGGAGGGATGCCAGTTAGTGTTGTTTCAAATACTATATAGTTAATGTTATTTCGGATACATTATAGTTACTGTTGTTTTGGATGTTCTTTCGAAACCCTTATGATATAATGAGGGTGACATAGCTAATGATGATGGCATTGCCAATATCTTTGTACAACCTCCCCTCCCACTCCCCCTTCCCAAAAAAAAAAAAAAAAATTGATAAATTTTTAACTATAATTATTTTTAAGATACGATGATGGTGACATTGTCGCTTTCTCTGTACAACCCCACCCCACCCCCAAAAAAAAAAAAACATAAATTTTAAATTATATTTATTTTACATTATATTCTAATTACTACTTAATTTTAAAAAATTTGATGTTTTGAAACACTTAATAATGATGGTGATTTTATCGTTTCTTTGTTCAACCAAGATAGAGATTACATGAATTTTAACTTAGATTTTTTTTACGTTATATTTTATTTGTTAGTTAATTTAATATTTTAAAAAATTAGTTGTATTATATATGTGATAATGATGTTAAATGGTGGATTCTTTTATGGTACATTTTATAGTCCATTTTTCGATAGGGTGTGGGGAGAAATGCCTACTATTATTATTGGAGAGAGTCTAGGCAGTCTAAACAATGCTTTGCAAATTAAGTGTATTTATCTTTATCAAATTTGTATGTAATCTATAATGAAATTGCATGTTATCATGTTCATCTTAAGTTAATAAAGCTTAATATCTTGTACTATATATATTTCTTTAGTTTTTTCTAAAGTTTTATTACATAATTTTGATAATTTGTCTCCTACATATTTAGTTCGTTTATCTCAATTATTACAAATTTGTATTCTATTGATTGGTTATTTGTTGTTGCTAAGTAATTAGTTTCCTAACAAGTTGTTAACTAGTTTTATGGTTATAAAAAAAGAATATTATTATTTTCACTTTGATATTAATTTTCTTTTAAATTTGAGTCAAACTAAAAAATATATATTCTTCTTATTAAAAGAAGTATATTATTTATTTAAAAAATAAGAAAATAAAAAAATTAATAAATAGATATTTTATATTGATTGAAATATAATGATGTGATGATGTGATTGTTTTCCTTAATAAAAGGTGGTATTTTTTAATAAGAAAAATAGAAAATTCTTACATTTTAAATATCAAGGCAATCTCTAACTTAACATAAACCTCTATTTAAGAAATAAATTAAAAATAAAAAAATATAGATAAAATTAATAGAACTTATAATTGAAAACATATTGTTGAGTTTGGTTTAGGGATTATAAAGTGTAAAGAGATAGTATATGTAAAGATGAATAGCTACAAAAATTGATTTGTTTTTGTCTATTTTATTAAAAATAAGAATTAACTTGGTGATTAACTCTAACAAAGATAAAATGAATATAAAGATTAAAAAAAAATTATAAATTACTTGCAACTAGAAGAATGAAAGTAAAAAAATAAAATAGATAAAGTTCAGATGAATGAAAGAAATTAACTATTAATAACACCAGGAAACTTAGTTGTTTTTTGTTTGTAACTTGTTTGTGTGTGACTGATAGATGACTAGAATAGATCAACTCATGTTGATTATATAGGGACCATCATGAATTTAATTTATCAAAGTCAAGATTGACTTGAAGGGGATATGATTGACTACCACTGTTATCCTATACTATTTGATTTTGTCCTCTATGTAAAATTAGAGAAATTATGGCATAGTTACTTGTGCCTACTTAAAAGTGCTTGTGTGTAAAAAATCAACCTTCAGATGCACATGAATGACCTACAAATGTCTTATTTTATTTTTTAATCCTAATAGGTCTTACAATATCTAAAAACCTACAAATAAAAATGGGTGAGTGTAATGGGCTCAGCTAACCCCAATCACCCCCATGATAATTATTCTTTGCCTACATATACAATACTTTAAAGAGAGAAATCAAGTCCGCATAGTTTTCCCACCTAGACTACTTTGTGTAATTGTGCTCCTTTTGCTACATATATGCATCTAGAGATGGATTTAATACTTTATAATTTTTTCTTTAACTTGGATAAAATAATCTCTTGAATTAGATAAATATTATTTTAAATAAATAAAATTAGTTTTGGGAAGCTTTTCTCAGTATGTGATAGTGTAAGTATGCCTCAATATTGAAATTGCCATATGATAAAATAGGTGACTTAGAACATGTGCCTTCATAATAATCCAAAATGGGAAAACCTCACACTACCTATCCTAAGAATATGGGCCTATCTATAAAGGATGGTCTAAAATTGAAAATTACATGTTGGTAGGGTGAAGGATAAGATCAACTCATATGGGCCAAGACTAACTACCAATACTAACCCATATTTCTTGATTTTGTTTTAAAGCATAAAATTTGAAAATTAAGATATGGGATGTTAGTTCAAATGCTTAGAGAGGCTTTTAGAGATTAAAAACATTTCTATAGGTATAATATAACAACTTAGAAAGAGGTAGGTTTTTATAGATACTGATAGAGTGAGGTGGTGAAATAGGTATAGAATAAGAACTCAATTTAATTAAAGTGAAAGTGGGATAAAACTAACATTCTTAAGTATTCATGACAAAATTTGAGTGACTAAATTATCTACATTGTTAAACTATGATCCTATGATCCACCATTGCTAACTATTGCCTTTTTCCATTGTCTATAAAACTTATTGTGTATAAATATATATTACATAATTTATAGTTTAATTATTTTTATTTCTCGAAAGAAAAAACTTAATGTTAACCTTTGCATGAATTTAGTGCAAGTTATTTTTTTAAACATTGATTCTTAATTACTTAACTAGAATTATTATAGTTAAAATTTGAAATCAAACTCTCATATATACTCATGGGGATAATAAATTATCTATTTAATAAATCTTAGTGATAAACATATATTATAAATTACAATATTTAATTAGTTATTGAAATACAAATAATTCCCTATCTAAAACACCAATTTGAATGTTAGATTAAGATTAAATAAATAGAAAGATAATAAAACATTGTAAATTAGTTACATCTAGTAGAATGAAAGTAAAATCACTGAAGTAGATGAATTTCAAATGAAAAAAAAAAACTAAATATGAATAACACAAGGAAACATCTTTGATTTATGTTCATAATATATCTATGTGCTACTAATAGATGGTTGGAATAAATCAACTTAGAATGATTATGCTTTTACAACATGAACTATAACTACTATAGGTCAAGATTGGGTAGAAATTGGCATGATTGACTACACTATTATACTTTACTAGTCGATTATGTCCTCTACATAATTTTAAGGAAATTATGGCATAGTCACTTGTACCAACTTAAAACACATCTATGTGTGTATATTTAACCTTTGGATACCCACATATGATCTATAGATGATTTTTTTAAATTAAAAACCCTAATAGGGATTACAATAGCTAAAAACTACAAAGAAAAAGAGGGGATTATAATGGACCAAGTTATCCCAAATCATCATCATAATGATTAAATTATTGCTTATGTATCCAATAATCATAAGAGGAAAATCAAGCCCACATAATTTTTCCACTTATACTACTTTATGTAATTGTCCTATTTTTGATACATGTACGCATCTATAAATATATTGATTAATTGATAACACTTTTCTTTTAGATGGATAAAACAGATCTTGACTTAGGTAAATGATGTTTCAAATGAATAGAGACAAATTTGGCAATAATACAAAAGCTTTGATCAGTGTAAATTAGTGTAAGTATGCCTCAATATTGAAATTACCTAGAGATAAAATATGTGACTTAGAACATGTGTATTTATATCAATAAAAAATGGGTAAACCTCATGCTACCTATCCTAAAAATATAGACCAACCTTGAATACAGGGTCTAAATTTGAAAAATACATGTTGCTAGAGTGAATAACATGATCAACTCATATGAGTCAAGACCAAGTCACTACCACTACTAACCCATACTGTTCATTTTTTCCTTGAAGGGTAACACTTGAAGATTGAGATATGGGATGTCTGTACATATGCTTATAGAGGGTTTTTGTAATTAAGAATTTTTTTAGGCATAAGATATCAATTTAGAAATGTATATATCCATATAAGTACATAGGATAGAGTTAGGTGGATAAATAGGTATAGATTAAGTGTTCAATTTAGTTAAAGTGAAAGTGGGCCAAAACTAATAGTATCAAGTATTCATGACCAAATTTTAGTGACTCCAACGTTAAACAATGATTTTATAATCCACTATTGCCTATGTAAAATTGAAATAAATAATGTTTCCTTTTCTTCCATGCTCCTTGAAACTTATTGTGTAAAAATATATTATGTAATTTTTATTTTTATTATTTGTGTCAATCAAAAAGAATATTTTTTTGATGTTAACCTTTACATGAATTTAAACTAATTTTTTAAGCTTTGAATATTGATTACTTAACATAAATTATTATAGTTAATTTCTAGAAATCAAATGTTCATCTATATTTATAGAGATGATAAATTATTTAATTATTTTATAAATCTTAGTAATAAATATATATTAAAAATACATTTAATTAATTATATACCCTATGTCAAACATCAATTTCAACATTAGATTTAGGGTATATAAGATACAATCAGGAAGGTGATTGGGGCAAATATGAGATCCTCGAACCTAGATATGTGAGTTGAGAAAGTGACTTTGGGCTCAATGAGCCCTCACATCATCATAAATTTAGCCAATTAAGTTAATTTTGGTTTAATGAGTGATGTGATTTTGACCAAGTTCGTCTATGTGAACCTAATTCTTACTATATATAAAATATTTTAATTGGGAATATTTTTTTTGGTTTAGGGTTTAGGATCTACAATTTAAAGGTTTTGAGGTTTAGGTCTAATGGATTAGGGTTATATATATATATATATATATATATATATATATATATATATATATATATATATATATATATATATATATATATATATAAAATAGGGTTTAGGGTTAAAGTTAAATGGTATAAGGTTTAGGATTTAAGATATAGGATATAACATCCAATAACTAAGGTAATTGAAGAACATTTGAGCTACTTGTTCACCTATTTATGATAATTACCTTCATGTTTGCATTTATAATAAAAGTATGGTTAGTTAAGCCATACATGTTGCATGCATTATACATTTTAAAATTAGGATCAATTCATGATAGAATCAAAATTTTAATATTGTCCCAAATCATATCTTACTCTTGAAGCGGTTCAAATTGGCCGCAAATGACTCCTTGATTAAATGAATAGACTCTTTAGTTAATTATATATGACATGACATTATGTTTAATTTCACTCTAGATCACATAATATACAATTTAAAATACTTTCATGTGTCTCATTTTAACCCTAATTACCTCCACAATTTAACTAATCAACATTTGTATTCATTAGTCAATGACTTCAAGTTTATTGAGCTCAAAACTACATTTTATACATGTATACCTTACATATAAGTAAATAATATTTCTTTGCTTCAATTGAGTTAATGAAATTAGAGTTTTTCAACCCCAAAATCACATTTTGTACTCATGTAATTAGGTTGAAGGGGCTCAAAATAGCCCCAATTTATTTTAGATGCATAGCTAGATTGATACCTCAAAGGCTAAGTTTTGGCCATAGGTTTAAAAAATGTATTTTATGACATATCATGATAAAACAAGTTATATCATAAAATATATAATGATTTACACCTTAAAACCAATTAATTATAAGTAGTTAAGTTAACATATTAAAATGTGCATACATTTTTTAAAGTCTAATGTGATATCACAACACCTTAGTTCACTAAATCAGGTTAGGGACCTTTCCTATATCACATGAAATAACACCACTATTAGGGAGCTCAAAAACATATAAGATCATAAATAAAATTTGAGGTAAAGAACAAATTTTGGATTTTGGGTGTTATGAATATATAACATGATCACGTTATTAACTAATATGATTGTGTTACTAATGTGGTTAATAACACAATCATATTAATACCAAAATCATGTTATTAATGTGATCTCACTATTTTAATTTGAATTTAAAATCATGCTATTTGGCTTGGGAATGGCTTGGATTCCTGAGCCAAAGGCTTGACCATGTCAATCTATAGCCAAATATGAGAGTTCTAATTAAAAAAACAAAAAAAATCAAATTTGATCGCCAAATAAACTACAAATTTCAATGTTAAAATTCAAAAACATAATACCATCACAACAAGCACACTCTTCTCTTTCTAAAAATATAACTTTTATAAATTTTTGACTAGTTTAAGGTTTCAAACTATGTTGATTTCTAACTATACCTTTTTTATGCCACTACATGCCATAATTATACATGTATATACATGTTCATGTAATTTTTTTTTCATTGATCCAAGTGCAACAAATGTTATATGGTCACAAACTAGGCTTAATTCTATACACATTAAAAACATTGATTTTCATTTTTTTTTGAAGTAGTTAAGCACGTCACACGGACAATTATGCATGTTTTTGTCATTTTTTTAGATCTATTTACTTGAAAATTTCATTAAAAACCCTATTTATTTTTTTTAAAAAAATAATATAGATCACAATCTAGAATATCTTATCTAAATTTCCCTAAATGGTTTCAAATAATATTAAACACTATTCAAAAAATGGTGTGTTGCACGGCTGGCTATCTACTCTATTTTCTTTAAAAAATCAGATTTCCTCTTAAAATTTTAGATGTTTGACCTAGTTATACTCAACCTTTTTTTTAAAAAAAATAGAATTTTAGAAACTAGAATCAAAATTATGCATTTTGTGTTTTTACACCATCTTCAAATTTGGAGTGTAGATATCTCTAATTATCTACAAAAATTTTAATTTTTAAAAGTTTAGGAAAATCATATCCATGAATAGGCCACTTTTTATCCTTGAACTTTGTGCACTTACCCTTTATCATTCTAACATGGTATGAGAGCACCTCCAAGTAGAAATTATGTAGTATGGAGAACAAAATGGAGTATGGGTGAGGACATATGTGAATAATTTTGGTAGTATAATCAATTTTGAGCAATAGATAGTTCATTCTTTATGTTTGAAATACATTATCTTTTTTTGGTAATGGCCTATTGGAGAGACCTTGGGTGAGTCCATTAAGCACTATGACATGGTCTCAGTGTTCTTTCATGCAACCATTACCTAGTTAAATGCTTTGAATCTTTTTTTATTTTTATTAACCATTGATGGTCATACAATACTTGTTTTTATAACCTGTTGGTTGTTATTTGAATTTTTTTAAAACCCAAATTATTTTTGGCCATACATCCATACACCAATTTTAAGCCTATGTTTTTCTTTTTTGGTTATTGGTAATGTAGACTTTTTTGCTAGGTTTATCATTTGTCTATAGATTCTTATATGGTTGTACTCCTTGTTGATGTGGGTTTTATTCACACCCCAAGGATATTATGAGTTAGCCTCTAAAATTTTATGATCAGTGAAATGATTTCACTCTAAGACATGAGTTGTAGGCTATTTAGTTTTATAACAACTTTTTGGTAGAATAACAATGAGTGAAATAGATTATTTACAACATATAGGTTGGTTATAGATGAACCTAGATCTACTTTAATTGGGTGGTAGGATTATGGTTCTAAATAATATGGTTATTACTTTTAAAAGAAACTCGAAAAAGAGTGTAAAGAAGGGCATAAAATAAGTTTGCAGACCACACAATATGAGACCTTTCCAGACTAGCACATGAACTTAGGTAGGATAAGAAATAAAAAGACCAGTGTCTGTTACAAGTTGCTATAACAAAATAATAATAATAAAACATAGTTAGGAATCAAAGGGAACTAAAACATAGTAAACTTAAACATGCATAATTAAAGGTTATCATGTTTTTTAGATTGATATTGCACATCTACAAAGGGGATTATAATCAACATGAAAAAGGTATTCAAATCAATGATAGCTTAAAATGAATAATTGTAATATAAATATAACTCATTTTAAAATAAAAAACTAAAATCTAGAATGACAACACATCTCTCGTATTCCACAAAATTGGAAAAGAATCAATATCTCCACATCAAGATCAAGTTAACAGAACTTATAATTTTTTATTAATTTAAATAGCCAAAATTTTCCTCCCTTTGGGACTGGGAGGTTATAAGTATGTATAGCCTTGGTATGGGGAAGGCCTCATCTCTCAAGAGAAGTCTAATAATACAATTAAAATAGTAATATTTAATTTCATGCAAAACATGCATGTACAAAATTGCTCACTCAAGATAGAATTCATCTAAAAATACAATACATACATGTTAAATAACTCTATAACTAATAGTTCCATCTTAACTAAACCATGAAAATAGATATGTATAATTATATGGTGTTGATGTGTCACTTCTATAATAATTTAAATTGTAGTAAAGCTAGAGTCACAATTGGAGTTACAACTAAAATAGGTAATGGAACTGATGATGAACCTGAAGTAGTTTCTAGAAGTGGGACATATTCTCTCCCTATCTGAGTGTGTATTAGTGTATATTTAGATATTTGAATAGTATGAGGTAGGATTATAATAACCCCTAATATCATAGTTACTTATGTAACTACTTCCATCTGAATATTAAATACATGAGTCATTTGCAAATCGATCTCTATGGTCTTAAAATCAAGGAGAGCTCTTTTGAATAAATGAGGAAGCTTATCCACAATTTTATTATGTATATCTAATATGACCCTAACCCCAATTTATGGTGACTTAGAATCAGTAATCTTATCTCTTAAAAAATTGACCAACTCCATTAGCTAATTACTAGTTCTATAAACCATTCCCTCAATCTCTAATTTAAAGCTATCTAATGTTACTTGTAGAAGGTTCTCAAAAATGGGTCTGGACATTAGTTTCCCTTGTGGGTTACATACTTGAAGGAATCCTAGTTTTTGTTATGATATAAATAACCTCCCTTTCTTAACTGGCAAATTTCTAGACCAAAGCTCACATCTTTTGATGTTAGTCTAGTATGTTATCCCTCTTTGTAAAAATGTAATTTTGTGCCCAAACAACCTCACTTGTTGCCATTAAATTGATGTTGGCATAATCCTTATTTCTTATAGCTTAGCCTATAAAATGTAATTTTTTATTAATATATTTTATTTTATTAAATAGGTTAATAATGTCTCCCCATTTTGGCTAAGAGGTGGCCTTTGTAGACCTTATTGAGGCAATGGTGTTAAAAATCCTCCTCATTGTCCCTTGTAAATTATCTACTATCTCCTTGGGTCCCTTAATGGTACTGACCTCTGGCTGCTTTTACACATCTTGATCAAAAATCTTAATCATTTTCTTGATCACCCTCTATTGCATCTAATTAACTATAAAGATCTTTGCTGATCCTATTAGCATATGAAGGATTCACCTTCCTTCTCTTAGTTAGAGAGAAGATAGATTCTCTTTAATCTAGATCTATTTGTTGACCTTTAGCCATCATAAATTTCTATTTGACTTTTCTCAAAGTGCTTATTTTCCTATCAAAATAGAATTTAACTATAGGTTACTCAGTTATCATCAAGTCTTGTCTTCTAGTTTCTTATTCATGTTGTAATTCCCTGATCCATAAAGGAATATTTAGGGTAATTATTTTTTTTGTTTGTTATATAGGCTGCCCTTATTGAGTTATTAAATGGATGACCCCGGAGGTATCATAGGCTTTAAGAATGATGTCCTTGTTTAAATAAAATTAAAAATGACTTCCTCTAGTGAGTAACTTAATTATGAAATAGTGTGTATATGATTTATTTAGCCTTTCCTCATTCCTTGTCCTCCAAAAATTGTAGGTGTCTCTATCTATTTATATTGATCAATAGGCATTTATATTTATGTAGATTTCATGGGAGAGGTGACTTGTGTATAAAAATAGAGGTAGATACTAGGATTTCAAAATGTACCCCTTGGCTTAGGCTAGGGGATTGAGGGATAGTCCCACTAGAGAAGGAATATGTCACTAGAGTGCTTACTAGATTTTGAAAATAATTAGTAATGGTAGTATATGCAACCCTAGCATTCATATTAGTAGTGGTCATATGATCCACTTTAGTAGGTCAGATTATGGTAGGTAAATGGGCAATGTATAAAGAATTTATGGTTGCATTATTTGAGAAAAATAATGTAAATAATCTATTGTACCAATAACTATTGTAGAAATATAATAAGTAACTATAAAATGAGAATCTATAAAACATTCAACCAAAAGAGGAATATCTAGAATACTAGCTATTGTAGTTGACATCACTATGATATAAGGTGGAGAGTTTGGAGATATAGTCAGGGATGACCCATGTACTATAGAATTAAAATGGGACTCTGCTTATCATATTGCATCATCCATCTCTATCTGATAATAGTTATGTAGCTATCGAGATATCATCCTTTTAGTTGACTTCTTTATATCCTTCTATCAGCTCTATTCCCACTTAATATGCACTTTACTCAAATATCCATTCATCTTATGGGTTTGATTTTATGGTCTCATGGATCAACCATGACTCTTTAGTGTTAGTCCTTGATACCCATTTATCCTCAGTCTTCCATCTCTTATATTCTTTCTCACTATCATAGATTATGACAAGGTCTGATCTTCATGTTCACATTATTTTATCCTCCCTCTCCTTAGGCACTTATACTAGTTCTTCCTTCACTTCCACCTTTTGAGGAGAAATAGGTGGAGTCTTGGGATTCCTTATATATATATATATATATATATATATATACATATATATATATATACATATATATATATACATATATATATATATATACATATATATATGTATATATATATATACATATATATATGTATATATATATATACATATATATATATATACATATATATATATATATATATATATATACATATATGTATATATATATATGTGTGTGTGTGTATATATATATATATGTGTGTATATATATATATATGTGTGTATATATATATATATATGTGTGTATATATATATATATATACATATATATATATACATATATATATATATACATATATATATATACATATATATATATGTATATATATATATATATATATACATATATATATATATATATATGTATATATATATATATGTATATATATATATATATTAGTATTGTTTTAGTAGTAGTAGAGGCTGGCCCAATTGAAATTTGGATAGGAGATGAAGGAAGTGTAGTAGTAGCACATGGTGATGGAGTGGGAATGTAAATAACCATTGGTGTAATGATAGGTGGTGATGATTATTACCTATGAAACTCGAGAGTTTCCAATGGTGGTGACAAAGGAGAAAAAGTAATAGTAGAAACATGAGACAAGAATGCAATGATATTTACCTACTATTCTATAGTTAGTGGAGGCAAAGACAACATATATAATATATCAGTTTCTACACTTTGGCTTGTAGGTCTCTCTTCCTCAACTCTATGTTGTGGTGAGGTATCAATAACTATATGTGTAGGGGAAGTTGGAGGACTCCCCACTCTCTCTTCATCTTTAACTACCTTAGATGGGCCAACTTCTTCTTGTGTTCCTAGTTATACTTGAGGAGGGGGTCTATAAATGGGTTTTGAAACCCATTACTACTTCTCAATCTATTTAGCCTCTTCCTTGGTGATATTAGGATCATACTTGATCCTCTACTCCATAATCATGGACATGTTAGATATGTGCATCCTAATGGCCACCTCAGAATCATCTTTAACATTCATGAAATGTTGTCATGCTCATATCCCTGAATTCCATAGTTGATCTTGATTTTCCTTTCATATTTCTTGATGTGTGCCTTGAAATTAACTCTATGGTCCCATAGTATATAGGGTGCCCATGTGAATCCATAATGTGTCCTAATTTTACCAAGCATTTGTAGGTGCTCCCACCTTATGTATTACATCATGCCAATAGTGAGAGGGGTGGGATGGACAACTTCCTACTTTACTTTACCTAGCTTGGTGTCAATGATCTTCCTTGATAGAGGAAAAAATTCCTACTCATCCACCTTATCTAGCACAATACGTAGTAGCTACAAGGAGTGTCCCCTAGTACCTTCTATTTTGATTATTGTGCACTTTGGGTATAACTAGTAATCACCCATTTTATGAATAGACTTATTTATTTAATCAGATAACATAGGCATATTATTTTTATAAATTACATGATAGAGCATAGGGTAAAAGATTTGAGTTAGACTTTTTATTTTTTTCCTAAATTGGTGGATATGGATAATGTTGAATTGATCACATATCTTACTATGAGGATACTCTATGGATGGTTTCTAGGGTCCCTAAAATGGTGAGTGGACATTTGTATTTATAGCATACACTATGTATGACATCATGTACAAGTTGCCATCTGACAAACTTCCAGAATTATTGATTCTATTAATTGAGTTGGATCTAATGATCTCTCCAATTTTTATGACTTTCCTAGATGTCTAAATCGAGTCTAGCAAAGGGACCCATATCTCATTAACATATGAAATTTTTGAAAACCCATATACCCTAATCAAAAGGGCCAAAATAATTATTTACTGGGATTTCTTAGAGTCAAACACAATAAAAAATAATTCACATAATAATCATGGAGAATACACAAAGTTTATTTAACTCACTAAATATATTTCATTTACTCTTAATATTAAAACATTCAAGTGTTACATATATATAGGAAAACCATTCCTATATTTATGGATAATATTTCTCCATTTCTCTTACCCAAAAGCTCACAAATTATAGAAACTCTATATATTATATATTGTTGTAAAAATATATCTAAAAAATATTTTTTTAAACCTATATTCATAATATTATTTATAACAATATTACTACCAAATATAACTAACAACCAAATATACTATTTACCTCTCAGTAAATATTAAATGTAACTACTAATGTAAAAGCTAATCCCTAACATCCCCCCCCCCCCCTTAGTTTTTACATGATGTAAAAACATTCACAGTCTCACTTGTAGTATGCTCACCTTTTGTAGCATGTCAAACTATGTGCTTTATGACCTTCATATAAAGAGATCCTCTCTTCTCCCATGGTTTTACTAGCTTACCACAAACTTTGACATCAAAATAAAAAAATATAATTGTATGTCACTACATACACTTAGGTCTACATACTACTGATGCAATCTTGCTACATATGACCACTATTATGCAAAGGAATGCATCTCGCATTTACTTTATATGACCGTAACAAATGTGTCATTAAGGGTCATCTCCATAAAAAAAAGTAAAGTATTCATGGGATTTTTTTAGTAGCTACTCTCCTAATTGTTTTAAAAACATTGTTCACCTCCTATGGTTTTCTATATCTACCATAAACCCTTTCAAAATCCATGAACTAACTTACATTGGTGTTTTTTGTCTTTTTACAATATTTTCACCTTAGGGAATTATGTTCAAAATTTCACACAAATTACATAACTTGAACATGCATTATTATTTTTTTCTTATTTTTCCAAAACACACAGTAAAAAATAAAAAACATGCCATACTATATATGTCACCAAATCCTTGGTACAACCCTGTTGTTGGCAACTAACGAGAGGTCACTGAAAGACTTCCATTCTCCATGTATCCTCTAGCCTACAGTAGGTTCAATGATTACTCAGAAAATATATTGGTGAAGCTCAGTTACATGAATTTTCTAAAGAAAATCCCCCACCACTATGTGGGTGTCATGTACAATAAATATTTCATTAAAAAATTAATATTTTTACAATTTTAAAACATAATGACTCTACTATTATCTTGACAACTTTTAACTTGGTTTCAATATCTAAATGACTCAAAATTACTCTAGACATAATTAATAACTAACTCTTTTGAGGACATTTAACAAATAAAAATGGCCTTGAGGACATTATACAACTAACACTCAATAACCAAAAAACTATATATAATTTTTTTTTGACACTATAATTTTTGATAAATTATGACACAAACAATGATTTTACGGATCATATAAGAAAGAACACCTAATTTTAAAATTCACTAATATTAATTTTTTTGAATTTTAAAATATATAAAGAATTATTTGAGACTTTTCTAAATTCATTAATCCTAACAAAATACTTAATGAACTTAAATATATAAAGACTCTTTTGTCTCAAGTTACTATAACAGACTTATCCATTAATGATAAAACTAATCTAAACACCAAAATTACCTTCAAGTTTGAAATGAAGGCTGAGGATCATGAATAGATTCATACAAATTAGGATGAAAATAATGGATCTCTTATATTCTCTAGGAGTTGGATGATCACAAAATTGGAACTACAGCTAAATGGATCTAGGTAAAAATCCAAGGTGAAATCAAACGCTATAACAAGGCCAAAATTAATTTAGATAGCTCATTAATGATCCAAAATATCACTTTTTAACTATTAAAAGCCCTTTGTATTTTCAAAATTTTCTCAATTAATTTATAGGTTTTCTTTCCCTTTGAAATAGATTTTCAGAACAATTTGAATTGTCCAATTTTGTTGAGAAACGAGAAAGATATGACAATTTTCCTAACATTATTCCAAACTGATTTTCTGCTCTTTTTTAAACATATATTATTTCAATGCAGTCAGAAATAAGATGCTAAATGTAGGTAGATGAAACATCGATCTAAAAGAAATAGAATCACATCAATGGTAAATAATTAGTATGCAAATTTAAATGGCTCTCATCAATAAAACCACCACCTAACCTTCAAATTAATTGTCACAAAATACAAGTGATGAAAGATAAAAATCTCCAGGACACTATAAATCTATTTTTAATAAATACTCATAAAACTAAAAATAACACCAATAATTATTCTTCTCCATTACATAGACCTTTAATGACCTACTCTAATACCAGATAATGGTATTTATCAGAGTCAAAGATAGAAAAATATAATTCACATAATAATCATGGAGAATACACAAAGATTTTTTAACACTCTAAATATTATTTCATTTACTCTTATTATTAAAACATTCAGGTCTTACATATATATAGGAAACCATTCTTATATTTATGGAGAATATTTCTCCGTTAATCTCTCACCCAAAATCTCACAAATTAGACAAACTCTATATACGATATATTGTTGTAACAATATATCTAAACAATATTATTTCTAACCTATATTCATAATATTGTTTATAATATTATTACTACCAAATATACTATTTACCTCTTGATAAATATTGAATGTAACTAATAATTTAAAAGCTAATCCCTAACATTATTACCCCAAGCATAAAGATGGTGATAGGAATGGTAGATGTAGGGCCCTAGACTATGAAGTTGCTTGGGTTATTGGCCCTTTCATGTAATTTGTTTCTAACATTATTATTGAGAAACCATATGCCAATCATATATTTCTTGTATGACATCTCAGGCATAAAAAGTCTATAGTACTTAGTAGTTGTCAAAGGCATTCTCCATGATTTATGTAGTTGACATTTTGCTGAGCCTGAAGTGTAATATCTTTTTAGAAATTCTTCCATTCATAAATAAATCAAACAATAGGTCTATACATGGCATTACCTTAGGCTTGGCTACTGCATTATGGAGACCCATTATTTTTTTGGCCAGTAGGTCCTTTGTGTATCATTGTTAATCATCAACTTTATAAGGCTTGGTTTCCTTGACCACATCCCAAATGGTAAAATAATGCCTAAATTCATGGTTTAGGGTGTCAAAACAAAGATTGTATCTATAAATTCAATCAACACTAAAATAGAGTATGTTGAGGGAATTGGAATGCAAGTTGTGGTTTCCATTGAATATCTAGTTTGAATATCCTTTGCTCTCTGAAAATTTGAAAAAAAAATCATCATAAGAGAGCTCAAAATTCATAGTGTGCACTTGGATATTTGAAAGCAGTGTAATTAACTACACTTGGTAATTTGAAATATACAAATTTAATGGCATCTTATTCTATAATTCAAGGTATTAATTCATGCAAATTAATAGCTGCAATGGATTTGGTTGATTTCATATGCTTAGAATTTTCATTTTAAATTCAAAAAAACCAACTTCCATGACTTTTTTATGCCATGTGGCTTCTTCTACCTGTTCTCAGATGATTAGTCATCTTATTATGATAAATTTCTCTTTTTCACTCTTTTAGACTTACTAGTGGTGTCTTTGATGTTTGCTTATGTATCTTCAGAAGACACATGTTTGTATGTTATTGTTCCATTTATGGCTAAAGTGTGGTCTATTGTACTTTGCTTTTCGAGGCTACAAGAAAGTAAGATGGTGATAAGTGGACAAGTTTCAATGATTTTATGGCTCATAAGTATCCATATAAGGGTCCATGATGACACTACCTCTAGGTTAGTGGGATGGTGACATGTGAACAACTCTCATTGCTTCACTTGCTCAAAAGTATATGTACAAGGGTATATGTTGACATCACTTCTAGGTTAGTGACATGGTGATAAGTGGATGACTCTTGGTGATTTTCTTACTTAGAAATATCCATATAAGGGTCCATGATGACATCACCTATGGATTAGCAAGATGGTAACACATGGATGAATCTCACTGCTCTACTTTCCTAGGATCATTTGTAAAAATAATTATGATGATGTCACCTCTAAGAGGTCAGAATGACTTATACTTTCAACTTGGATCTCTAGATGAGCAAGAATATTCTACATGGCAAAGGTGAAGTTCGGTATGATCGATAAATACTTAAGTATGATTTTTTTTTTGTAAGACATGACAAAGGAAAAGAACCTACTAAATAGGGTAATAAAACAAAGGAAATTATAGAACCTAAATAATAACAGGTTCCTATTTATTTATTTTTAAAATGGATTGTCTTAGAGCACAACACTCCTCTATGCATAGTTTTGGATAAGGTCATACTCTTCTTGATTTTTTTTGAATAATTATAGATTTGTTTATTATTGCTTTCTAGGCTGTACATCATATTTGCATTAAGGTGTGGTGGGTTGATACTATAGACCTATATTGAAGGGTTTAATGTTTCTAAATCTAGTCATCATTTTTATGGATTTAAATTATTTGGATTTGCATTTATCCTTCATCCCTACTTCTATTAGCTAGTTTGGCATCACCCTCCATTTTTTTAATCTCAAATGGAATCCTATGATCTCCATGCCTCATGGCATAGGTAGAGTTCTAAGTTTTAGATTTATTCTCTTAGTCAATATCTACACATTATAATAAATTAGTCCTATTTTAATAGCTTTAGAAATGTTTCTTTGAAAATGATTGAGAATTGAAGAGATTTGGTTCTTCTAGAGCGTATTCTTCCACATAGAAACCTATTCAGTCTCCTATCCTTATCACATTCTATTCATTTTTTGATGGCCTTAGTGAAGATGTCAGGTATTTTTTATAAGCTCTACTAATTCCTATTATATGATGGTAAATGACCAAGGATCGATTCTCCTATAAATTTAAATACTAATATTTTTTATACATAAAGTCTATTGAGGATACCTTCTTGGTAGAAACTTTCAGGGGCCTATTGTTGACTGAGTAGAAGCTATGATTTGAGAGATACAGTATTCAATTCTCAAAATTTCTTACCTATGTTATAGCCTTATCTCAGTCCACAATATCTTATACTTTAAGGTATTTGTTTGTTAACTATACTTTTCTTTTTAGAAAATATTTTAGACCTTAAAACCCTACATCAGTCCCTGACACATGGCCCACTTTGCGTTGATGCTTACCTACCTCCATGTGGCCTTTCACTAATACATTTTCATTGCTTTAAAATTAAACATTAAATATAATTTTCTTTATATTTATATCCAATCCATTTATATGGGGAACAGTGACCGCATCTTTTTCTAAAACCCTTTAGACCAATAGGTCAAAGGTTTGTGGCATCTAATAATTGTTTTTTTCAAAAGAAATTTTGAATAGGGGTTTGTAACTTTTTTGAAGTGGCAAACATTTTATTTCATGGTGGTGAATTTTTTCTTAGTAGGGAACATATTAGTGAGGAAAGGACAATCACAATTAGTGGGGTGATTATTAAATTGGGATAAATTTTAAATTGGACAATTTTTAAAAGAGTAGTAAATTTATTATTTTTTGCATTTAGTTTCCATACCAAGTATTGAAGATTTTAGGATGAAGGTTTATTTTGATATGTGATCTAATCCTTTCACAAAAATATTTTATTGCACTTATGCTCATTATATTTTTACATTTGTAGATGCATTTATGTTTTTTATCATCCATTGCTCCTTTTATTACAGTTGGTGGTTATGGGCCTACTATTGCTACACACTCTATATATCCCACTCAAATAAGACATGAATATATGCTTGATTCTTTTAAGAAACATACCACTACTCTTGGCTTCTGAATGATTCATTACATGGGTCACACTACTAGACTTGTGGTCATTAAAAAGAATCTATTGGGTATTGCTAACCCTATCTAACCTTTTACATGAATTTCTCAACATAGAATTAGTTATTTAGTAGGTGTTTCATATTTAATGGGATCCTCTGATGATATAGATCCTATTTTTTTCACTCCACTCTCTATGAGGATGTTGAGAAACACATGATCTATGCCACTCAATCACTCAGGATTGAGTAACCTGAGATTAGAATTATCAACCATGATAAATCTGACACTTTTTTGTATGATACTTTACATTCTTATATTATGCAATTCATAGCTACTCATATTTAGGTATTTTCATCCACCATCTTTATTCATTTGGTATGAATCTTAGATCATTTTTGAAAGTGGTGTTGATGTTCTTTATGAGGATTTTACTATCATGGTTCCTCTTCTATTCAGCTTCTTTGTCTACACACTGATCCCTTATTTTTTGAGCAACTATATTAATTATTGATGGAATAATCTATAGATTGAAAACATTTTGTATTTTCTTACATCATATGGTGTTTTTTTTTGGGGATCATTTTATACTCGTACTAAGTTATAAAGTGCCATGGGGGGGGGGGGGGGGGGGGTGTTGATTCAGCCTTGTCTACCTTCATGTGTGTGTTCTCTATATTGGGTATATTTTCACTATTTTAGTTGCTTAAATCTACCATCATCACCAAGGCCATCTTCTTGAGATATATTTTATCTATATTTCTAACACCACTTTCAAGATAGTTGATAGTCTAGTACACCTTGAAGTGTAACTATTTTGGTGAATCCCAATATCATCTTGTCTTATTTGATAGCTTGACAGTCTATTTTAGCATGATATTGAGCTATTTTAGTACACATAATGTCATCTTGTCAGCTTTTAACTAATGGATTTAGTGCACTCATATAGACTTATTTTCATCACTCCACCCAGTTAGTAGTATGGGTGGTTTATGTGGTGTAGATTTTGCTTATTTGATTATTATGTTCCTTTCTAACCCTTGGCACACATATTATAGAATTTGATCAAATTTATTTTTGTGATATTTATTTCAATTTCAACACCTATGATAGTCTCTTTTCATAAGATCTATTCTAGTGAGTACTATATTAGTTATTTTCTTGTGATTGAGTAGTGGATCTAGACTAGTCATGCAAATTGAAATTCCTTTGTGGATTGCAAGTCCATCGAGTGCATTTGTATTTGATGTAATTAATTTGATCTACCACACCTAATTCAAATTGTGTTTAATCTTTTATTCATGCTTTCTAGGATGCCTAGCATCATAAGTTCTCTCCCCACTTTCATTATGGTTTATTGATTAGTGTTTTTTAATGAGTGAGCCACGTAAATAGTACTAGTTCCTATTTGCATTTGTATTAAAATGACTTGGCATACATGTATTCTATAAATATCAATTTTCTACTATACGGACACATAGTATTTCACTATGCATTTGTACATGGGTACCTTATTAGTTCTAGTAGTTGGGACCCATTTGTGTTGTGTGCTTTGTGTCCCTAACCTTTACTTAAGGGAGGGTGTTAGAGTAAGTTAATCTCAATTTATATTTAGTTTGATTAATGGATTAAGGCTTTGTACATGATATGTGCACATTATGTTGACATTCCCGCTTTAGGATGTCTACCCCACCTTAGGTGTGCACATTATGTTATCATCAAAACTATAGAACCCCCCCCCTCTCTCTCTCCTTTTTATTAGCACTCTTGGAGTACATTTGGTAAAGAGATGTGGAGGATATTTATTTGTATAATAATTTGGGAAATATATAGTTTGTTTGGCATTTTATGCAATGCATTAATGGCTTACAATGTGGTAATGCCTTGCTAGAGAGATCCTAGGTGAGTGCTTATCACTCTAAAGATTGTGATGTTATATTTTTTCTCCCATGCATTGAATTTAGTAGTAGATTTCAAATTAATTATAGTCAAGGTGTGTGGATTGTAAATATAGTAACATTTATCATGATCTATAGTTGGATATTTAAATTACGTATATGTTCTTTTTAATATGTGTTTTTTAGCTCTCCCTTGTTCTACTCCAAAACCAGCTACAATTTTTTTTCATTTAGTTCATTTGATTAACTTAATTTATTTAGTTAAACTCATGTGAATTAAATGAACCAAAATCTAGATATACACATTCACCAAATGTTCATCTTTATTTGAAATAATGAATATTGCATAAAAATCCATCATTAATCCTTTCAAAATAATATATAAGTTCCACTAGTTAGTCTCAGTTTGATAATGTTATCATTAGGCTAGAATCTTAGGACCTATGGGTTATGGACCCACAAAACACTTCTCAAGATTACCCTTCATCTTATGTCTACATAGTAGAACAATAATTTTCATTACTTCGTCAAGGAATAAAAACATGGGAAAAGTATTTATTTAATTTTATGCATGGATCATAAGGTTTTATGCCATTTATTACCTAGAGATTGGTATAATTACCTAATACAATTTAAATGAATATAATGGTGATTTATGGATTTTTATAATATAAGATGTCTTCAGACATGACAACCATCAACTTTAGTCACAAGTTCACAGGTTGATGTGCCATATTTACTCATGAGTCTTGTTAATTAGGTGACATCATATCCCCTTTACCTTATGCCTAATTATATATGGAATTATTTCATGTAGTCATGATTGGGATTGAGTAATTTAATACAAGCCTTGTTTTATTTTTCAAAAAAAGTGTAATGAGAAAACTTGGCACTTTATAACTTGCTCACAATGTCATGGCCTTAGGTCTCTTTTTTCATAAACATACTACAAAGTTTAAGGCCAATATAATGTCAACAAAGGACATGTTGTCTACCTCAACATATCAATGTGTCAATCTCATTCTTTTAATATGCAACAATAAAGCCTTAAAATGGTGACACATGCCTGAAATTAATTACATCACAACCTTGTAGTCCTTAGGGTCTACATATACTCAATTTTTAGTCCTAGGAGTGCAAGAGTTTGATATCATGCCAAGTGTCAAACAATTATTACATTGCAACCTCATAGTCCTTAGGATTTACACCAACTTACTTTGTGACTTGAAAGTGTGAAATTATGGCATGTGGCATGGAGGAGCAAAACAAAACTCTTACCTTATAAAAATTTGTGAAAATATGTGAAATTGCACCATGATGCAATGAAGACATGTGACAATTTGACATTGACCACTCAAAATGGATGACAAATAACAAGCTACAAAAAAATGATAAGTGGTTCGATGCACATAATTCAATGACCAAGTAAAATAAAATTGTATAAGTAAAAAATGACCAAAGCATTATAAAAAAGCACAAAGAAATGAAAGAAATTTGACATAGATGCCAAACAACTAAGGAAAGAAAATAATTTGAAATTCAATGCCATGAAACTAAGCTACAAACATGTAGGTGACCAAATATGAATGATCATGAAAATAAGATATTAAGTCGTTAAGTCCATGTAACAAAAAAAACACCTGAGACCCAAGCTTCAAAGGAAATTTTATAATGGAAACTGATAGAACAATTTCCAAATGAGGTCTTTTTTCTTCCTTGATTTTAAATGTAACCTTATTAATCATTGATAATAGTTGTATCCATAAATAATAAGCAGTCGTTAGTACACATAAAATAAATAATCCACTCTTAATCCAAAAAAATTGATTACTCAAAAGCAAGGGCTTTTAATACCAAATACAGATATATAGATAGATTAGTTAATTTGTATTCCCTTATTTCCCAAAGAAGGTTACCCTACTATTTAAGTAAAAAGGAAGCTGAGTGTAAACATTGGATATAATTTGGGGACTTAAGATTAACCATTTCTCTTATCTATAAAGAGACTAAAGAAAGAAATATTTCTTTCCCTATATAAACTTACAATTATAGCAACATAGATTACTTCATTCATCAACCATTTTACTGCAAAGGTAAAATTTTATTTTATTCCTTAATATTCATCATATTTTAGCAAAAGTAGTTTATTTTTAATGCAAATAAACATTGAGATAAATCCTATATATTAAATATTAACATTCTCTTATCATCTCAAATTATGAATTTTAATCAACCAACCCAACACATATCATATGATAATGACCATTTTGCCTTTTCTACAACATTAATTGACTAGGGAAAAGTATTACCAGTCAGATAAACATAGAACAAAAGACAATCATTTGAATGGATTAGGTCACAAAGTTGTCTTGTGAGGGTGGAAGGTCCATTGTCCATTGCAACCAGTAAAATATAGACTACCACCTTATTACTTTCAAATACACCTTGCCTTGTTCCTAGGGAACATAACTAATAGGGTACCTTATATATTTTTCTTAATGCAAGCTATGTAACCCAATTCTTCAAAATGTTTAAATATCCCTATTTTATAAAATAGTGAACTATAAAGTATGTGTTCTTTCTCTAGGAGTTAAACATAGGGTTATGAATCTTGTTCATTTTATGCCTCAAGTAAGATAATGGGATCAAGACAATTAGTTTCTTATTAACCAATTCATACCTCACATGTGATCACAGATAACATGTAGTAATCATGTCTAACATTATTCAAATTAATATGAAAATTTCCTATCAATATTATAATCTTTAAGGAAATAAAAGGCATGTATAAGTGAGAATGTACACACTTATTTATTGAGTTTATCTGTTGCTCAAGAGACTTCATCATGTTTTCTCTTTGATACTATCTATGAGATGATTTGGTTCCATGATCCACTTAGTCACCCACATGGCATTTTCAAGTAGTCTATAGGGTGAAACTAAGGAATCCATCTCACTGCTCAATCCTCTAAAGTGGTAACACTGTCTATTGAAGCATCTTACTCTAGATAAGAGCAAATGCATTAAAAAATACTCTAAAGCATTCCATCAACTAAATAATATACATGTCTGATCTAGTTAAGATCCAATGCATTCAACAATGCTCCAAAGATTTCCATTAGCTAATTATATTTGGTTAAGGCTTCCTTTTTACCCAAAACTATGTATATATTACACTAAGGTAACATTTTTTAGATAAGGGTCAATGCACTATAATAATGTTGCCAAAAACATTCTTTAGCTGAACAATTCATCTAGTCAATCTTTCCTTCCCAAGAGAAGTGTATATGCATTACACTAAAGTGGGTCAATTAGGCTGAGTATCTATATAATGTGGTACCATAGGTCAATGTGAGGCTTCCACAATGGATACTTTGTCTTCTATTAACTAACTTATGTCAAAAATTTCTTTCCTTTATCATATGTCACTATATGTCTTCCTCTTTCAAAACTCTTTAGAAATGCATGTGTTCTTAGAAGGGTTGTATTCTACATGTACTTTACTCCCTTCATTAGAAAGTCCTTGTGATGATTTATAGTATAAAATACTTTGGAAAAATCTCATTAAATCTAAGATGGCATTTTCTACAATTCTTTGCTTGCAAGATTAAAATTTTATTATTTCAAAAGGTTTTATAATGTCCACCAATGGTATAATCATAATAATGGTATTCATTAAAGATTACTAGTTTTACATTTGAAATGTTTTAAAGAGAAATAACAAAGTGACACATGTACAAACTATTGACTTTGCTAAGGAATAATTAATTAAAAAGTTTTCTAGGTTGATCCAAAAGGTTTAGGAGATAGATTAGGGTGAAACCATAACCCTATCTAGCCTCATGTGATTGATTATAATTTGGTTTGTCTTCATATTTATTTCATGTTTCATTCATGATCTCAAATTCCACAAGAATTTTATAATTCATATTTCACAATTCTTCATAGTTCCTAGTTCATATTTCCTTCATAGTTCAGTAATTCACATAATATCATGGCTCAATAGGTTATATTATCCCATGGTTTCATATTTCACAACATATTGAATCATTTCATGTCTTTGATAATGCAATTATATTATTCCTTTTATAACTTCAGTATATTTCTCCATCCACTTTTATAACACAATTATTTTTTTTCATAGTTTATGCTTATTTACCGAGTCCATTAATATCTATGACTTTTGGGAACCACTAATGGTTATAAATCTAAAGCATCAAACCATTGCTCACCAAATTGTGCTTATTGTTTATGGTTGATATCTAACTTAAGGATGAATATCAAAGCATGGCTCATTACTGAACACTATTGATGATTCATATTCCATGCTTATTGATCAAGTCTAATAACATCTGTGACTCTATGGAACCACTGATAGTAATAAAGTTGAAACATCAAACCATGAGTCACCAATTTGTGCTTATTATTTATAGCTAATATCTAACATTAAAATGATTGTCTAAGCATGGTTTATTATCAAACACTATAAGTAAATCAACATATTAGTGAACACTAACTATAGTCAATTAACCATCGACCACCAAGTGACATTGGTAAAATGAAAATCTATAGTGATATTACATTCTTGATTGGGCACCACATAACATAACTACTTTACTTTCAAACATAATTTATTTTCATTTACCCATAGCATGTGGGATAAAATAATATATGTTATCATCAATGGAGCCTCAGTGCTAAGATGGTGACTACAAAACCCTATAAACATAAAAAAAAACTTTGTCATAATTCTTAGACTTCAAAGACCTCAACAAGTCTAAGTCAGAGAAAGGGTTTGCCATGTCGTAGACTGGTTTCTAGGGACATGAATTTATCTTGTCTTTTACCTCAATTTTAGTGTGAGTATTTGAATGAAGACTAATAAGATAATATGTATAGATGACATCAACCAAGAAAGTCTAAGTGTTGTAAAGGAGCCAATGAGATTTGATTGGAAAAACTATAGAGTTTTGCAGTCGCCAGTGGATATCATGATTGTATGTGAGCATAGAAATTGAAATTAAGAGTAATAATAATGATATTTATAGATATTATCTTTTTATAATTTTGTTTTTATGAGTTTACTTATACAGCATTTGAAGTCATGTTATATGAAATTGTAAATAAAGCTAGGAAAATTTATCATTAAACTAATTTTATTTAATTTGATAGCTTTTATAAATAATAAAAGATGTTTCCAATCATCATATTACAATGTATAACTCCATCAACAATTATATAAAAATGTCATTTTATTTCATTTGTAAATTTAAATACTATTTTAACACTATTTTTAAATATAATTATATTTATTTATTCTTTCAAGGATTTGATTGCCATTAAACAAAGGACATCCCACTTTAAACAATCACTCATATATTCAATATGTATGATGACACAAATTTCATCCAATTTGTGATTGCACTTACCTTGGCATAAATTATGAAAATAAAACTATTATATTTTAATAAAAAGATAATTTACATTATAAATAAGGGCCATATATCCACTAGTTCCTATCATATTTGTTGAGATGTAATTATGAGTACATGTCTAAGCACCTGGTGTGAGATTTTTTAGTTAAAATTTATTCAATAAAAAAGATGTATAATAGATTAAAAACTTAATTAAATTCATGTGGTAATTGGAACATAGAAATGTAAATGTTTTAAACAAAGTGAAAGAAGAGTTGTGATGTGGATTTATTCCATGTTACTTACAAGAATGTTTAGAGTGAAAGAGCTTTGCAACATATTTATAAACGTACCAAAAAAGCAGTTTTCATTCACAAAGATTGTAACATTTATCAAAGCTTGTTAGTTTAATAAATATGAAAATGCATTCTTTCAAACATAAGCTTCGTGGAATCTATGACTCTATGGTCATTGTCATTTTCATGCATAGGGATTAGTTCTTGTGATAATTGTTGAAAAGTATTTATGTGAATTACAGGAAATAGCATAGTAGTTAATTTCAATGAAAAGTTTTTGAAGGAAAAAATATATGCAGGCACTTCCTTTTACACATATGTACTTAAGAAGCCACATGTCCCTTTTGTGACTTTTTGGTGGCTATCTCAACTACTATGTGATTAAGTTATCCATCATCAGTATATTTATTCCTGGCCTATTAATTTTAAATTATAATGGCCTTCAAAATGAAAGCATATAATTCATAAAAGTGGTCTAGAATCGAGAACTCTTAATTATCTTCATATTTAATGAATTTTTATTCTTCAATAAAGATATGCCAAAGCATGATGATTTGAGAATGATTTCTAAGGTGGTTGTGATTAGTGAAAAAAGTATTCAAACTTGATAATGGAGTCCACCACATCAATAATGAAAAAATATAAATAGCTAGTCAAACCTTTACAATTGTTTCTAATGTGGCCATAATAATTGCACACATGTCTTAATATATGATTTAATGGTATATTTTGGTGGTTGAAGAAATAAGGGAATGATTTATTTTAAGCTTAAATTTTTTTGGAGTTCATGACTCTCTGGCCATTGATGTTTTGATTCATAGTCTCTAGTACATGTAATAATTATTGAAAAATATTAATGTGAAAACAATCTACATGCCCTTTATTTAGTTTTGTCATAATCTGTAGTACATATAATAATTATTGAAAACTATTTATGTGAAAAAAAATCTACATGCCCTTTTTTTAGTTTTGTGGTAGCTATCTTAGTTAAGTTATAAGGTTAAATTGTCCATTGTTAGTAATATTTTCTTGTAACCCATAATAAATTGTAGTGAGTAACAAAAATAAAGTCATGTAATTAATAAAAGTGTTTCAGACTTGATAAATCTTAACTATTTTCATATTTAATCATTTTAAATTATTCAATGAAGTTGTTACTGCCATAAATATTGAAAAAAAAAATATGAACTACATGAGTTGGCATGACATTTATTGTTAATGAAAATCATTTTAAGAAAAAAAATCACAATAAAATAAAATAGTTAATGAATGTATCTCATTAATTCAAATAAAGAAATGTGAGGGTTTTAATAGAGGCATAATAAGATAGAGAAGAAGTAAAATCAAAACTTTAAACATTAATTTAGATGGAAATTCAAATTAAAATAAGGTAAAGGAAAGTGCTAAAATATTTAATTAAGAAAAACTATATAAGAATAAGTTGAGTGTACTTTTGTTGATATTTGTGATTGTCAATGTTCTTTGTATTTGTGAAAATAGGTGGTTCGAAGCAAATGAAAATTTAACTTCATAGAAAAATTAAAAGCAACGAATGTATAAGAAGACGATTTCTAGTGAAGTTGTTGCAATGCATCTATTTCATGCCATGTGTCATGCTTTTAGGATTTTTAAGTGTAGCTCACATAATAATCTAGTTTAGGCTTGAATTTAATTGACATGTGTGTGTGTGTGTGTGTGTGTGTGTGTGTGTGTGTGTGTGTGTGTGTGTGTGTGTGTGTGTGTGTGTGTGTGTGTGTGTGTGTGTGTGTGTGTGTGTCAAGAATTAAGCTTATTATGACCTCCTTTAGTACCTAAAGTTTGCATTAATTCATTTGATATGGTCAATATAAAAATAAAACTAGTAACGAATTATTCACAAATTTGAAATGTGTAACTAATATATTGAGATATAGTTATAGTTATAAGTGAATAAATATCCATACATTAAAAAATAAAAAATTAAAAAAAAAAATATGAAAAAACTACTAAACTCTTCATTATGAAAAATAAAATATTTAAAAAACATTTGTGAGTATTCAAGTCTAAGTTTGAAAATTGTAAAAACTAAGGGTGTGTAATAATGTGCCCAATAAAATATGATGGAGGCATCCATAATATTATTTCCTTAGGGCATAAGGTAAATGACTTAATAACTTAATGACGTATACACATGTGCCTTTTGTAATACCATAATAGCTCTCTTATCCAAACCATGTTAAGTTTCCCCCTATTAATAATATTTATTCATAATATTGAATAAAAATAATTTTAAAATATGTTTCGAATAAAGATTTACAAAATTTCAATAATATTAATGTCATTTATTTTACATGAATATATATATATATATATATATAACCTCGTATAATATATATACATATATTAATTATTACAATTTTTAAACCTCACCAAATATTTAATGCACTTTAATTTTTAAACCGCATACTAATGTGGACACTTCACAAATGAATCTTAGCTATGAATTCACATGCGACAATTTTATTGGGGCCCTGCCTCGATGAAGGGAATATATGGCATACCAAAACACATGTATTTCATAATTGAAGATTAAATTGTCATGTAAGTATATTTGACATGCCACAAGAAATAATTAAAAGTTTGGATTTATTGAATAAAAATATATATAACGAAGATGATGAGAAGTTTGTGCTAAGGGGAGGGGTTGATTCATGTCAAAGGATGATGTTAGTCAAGTTTATGTTGATTGAATAAAACAGTGTATAATGAAGATGATGAGAAGTTTACTCTATTCAGGGGTGTTTGTAGGGAGTGGGAGTTTTATGTCAAGGAATTATTTTAGTCAAGATTTTTATAAATCTCGTTATTTAATAAAAAGATACATGGAATGTTAAATCAAAAAGATAAGTAAATTATACAAAATATGCAATATAGTAATAATTTATAAAAACTATATTAAATAATCTGTCAATTATATATTAAATATTATTAATTAATATATTATATAAATGTAATTTTTTTAATTTTGTATTTTAAAAAAAAATTATTATAATAATATTTAAAAATTATCATGTCAGTGCCTTTTAATCATGTGTTATTTAGAAATGTGTTAACAATATTAATTAATTGATATGCATTTGATAATGTCAAAGATTTTAGATTAGTTAAGAATGTTATAAATTTTTCCACCTATTAATATTTAGATAAATTATTTTTTAAATAAATTTTATTAAAAAATTAAAAAAAATAGACATTTTTAAAATTGTAAATATATTAATATAAAAAATATAAAATAATAATTGATTCAAATTATAATATTTTAATGAGTATTTAACACAAACTAATTCTTATAATATTTTATCTCATTAAAATCTAAAAAATATTAATTATATCATTATTGTACAAATAATTGTTAATACCAAATTAACCATAAAATACATAATTAAAATATTACAATAAAAAACTATAACATTTTAAAAAAATAAAAATCCTAGAGACATTGAGAAATAAAACATGCTTTAACTTTGAAATAAGAATACATCAATTATAAAACCCGTAGATAGAGAGAAAATAGTAAGTACTTTTTAAAAATCCAACCATCACTGACATTTATAGGATCTAGAGTGAATGGGATATGGTTACATCCATAAAGAGTTGAAATGACCAAGATTTATTCATTCACAAATAGCATTTTCCACAAAGTGGAGATCAAAAAAATAAAAATCAATTGTAAATTTTCATGTGTCAAAACAAGTGCTTTCCCAATGTTCATTGATATTTGTACAGTGTGTACAATATATATTGTATTTTCCCAAAGCAATAATGCTATCCCCATCCCATACGCATGTCACATATATGTAATTATATAATTTTTAACTATTTATATATAAACACTAACAAATCAGATCAAATGAACTATGGATTGTTTTGATTAACTTATAATTTACTCTAAAGTATAAATTTGATCCAATGAAAGTTCTCAAAATATTTATTTATTTATTTTAATATTATATCTTTATATTTATGAATATAATGTAAATTATATTTTTATTTATATGTGACAAATGATATATTATTAAAAAAATTTAAATTTAAATAATAAAATTTTTGAGAATTTTGATATTTTCACAATTAATAAAATTAAAAACAATTTTTTATTCTAAAAATCTTAATTCTACTTACTAAAACATATAACATTATACTTTCAAAATATAATTTATATTGAGTGATTGTTTCTATGGAGACAATTGTGTGGGAATTACGTGCTAGAATAAGTAAAATGGAGATTTTCAAAGTAAAATGTTGCTTAGTATCTTTTGAAATTATCTTTTAAATACATTTATTGTATCATATTTCATTATATATATATATATAACTTACTTTCCAACAATTTTTCAGAGAAAAACATCTTATCCATTTTTTATTTTTTTTAAATATTGTTTCTTAAATTAATATCATACGATTCATTTATATTTTGTTTATATTATATTCTTAGTTCTGTTTTACTTTATATACCCATATATATAATAAAATCTAGATAAATATTTAAGAATATAAATAATGTAACAAACTTATGAAAACTCCATCCATCTTATAACATCAACAAAATCAAAATGAGTCATTTCATGGCCTAGTTCTAGCCTTTTTACAATTCTATTTTTATTTTACATTAAATCTTAAATATTGGGTTATATTTGAATTTCAGAATCAAATTTAAAATTAAAAATTATATATTTATACATAATAAATATGTGAAATGAAAAATGAAATTCATACCAGTTTAAATTTACACCTTCAAATTAATTCACATAAAAAAACCTTTTCTAATTAATTTAGATTTATAAAATGTGTAATTAATATTTTAAACCTATAACATATTTTCCTATATGAATGGGAGATTACTTTATGTTATTTAATTGTTTTGTATGTTGATATTCATTATCTAACTATTATTTATATAGTAATATTTATTTATTTTAAAATTTTATTTAATGAATAAAAATAATAAATAATAATAATTTAAGTATGTGATATATATTTTTTATTCCTCCACTTTTATTTAAAAAATTATTATTAAAATATTTTTTATTTCATTAAAAAATATTTAATATTAATAATTCATTGAAATTTTAAAATAATATTACAAATAAAAAATACAAAGATATCTCATTCATACTAATTGGTTTTAACTAGGTCAATAATTATATATTATTTAAAATTAGATCCCAAATTGAATTAATTACTCAAATAAGTTAACATTTTTTTTTTTATTAGTTCAAAGTACACATATCAGTAAAGTACATACTTGACTAATTTAATTAGACACATAGTTTGATAAACAAGGTCCAATTAATTATGATTAGATGCAAATGAGTTTTTAAAGATCGATTACCCTCAATTTCATATCCAAATGAACTAATCAGTTGAGAGAGTCAATAACCCATGTGATTGAGGTTAATTGGGTTACAATTTGAACTCCCTATTTTTGATTAATATGGTAATAACTTCAAATAAAATAAAATATTTAACTAAATACTAGATTTATTTGATTATATACGTATTTGAGGATAACCAAGGCCCAACATATGCCAATTAGTTTTAATAAGCTTCACAAGGGTGACTAGTTTGAAATTCAAGTTCAATTAAATCAATTTATTGAAAAATTCAATAAGGAATCTTATGAGGGTTAATTGAGTATCAATTCAATCTAATTGGTTTTTATTTTGTTCAAGGTGTTCGATTAATCTTAAATTTTCAAATAATTAAACTAAATACTTAATTGATTATATTAGATGATAGTTTAGTTAGGAATAACCAAGGGTTAACTAACGCTAAATTTTTGTGGTTGGGTTTACAAGGATAACATTGCTTAATTTTCATGCTCAATTGAACCAATTACTCAAGTAAATCAATAAAACTTGTTATTAGAGTTAATCAGGGCCTAATTTGAACTACTTAATTTCATTCAATTCAAGGGGTTTGATTACCCCATAGTATGAAATGTAAAAACTATATACTCAAGTGATTTAATTATATCAATATTTAGGGATAACCTAGAGTTAATTAGTTTCAACTAAAATTTTAAGGATATATTAGACCCAATCACATGCCTAGATGAAATATTTACTACAGTTAATCTAGTTCTAATTCACTCTATTTGGTTTCAATTGGATTCAATTTTTTAAATCAGCCACAAGTATGCATATGATTGAACTAGATAATCCATTGATTCAACTAAATGCGCATATGTGGATAACCAAGGCCTAAATCACCTTAATTGGTTACAACTTTATTTTAAAAGATGTAAAAACCCCTCACAAAATAAACACCCATTTTTTCATGTGATTTCAAGTCATCCTCCTAAAGGGTTTCCTTCATGCAATTCTAAATTGTCTTCCTAAAAGGTTTGTTGACTAATCCTAACAACACATGCACATAAATAAATTAATTGAACTAGCCCATTTAAAATTATAAAAGTATAAACAATTTTATGTTTTCATAACATCCATGTTAACAAATTTAACGTCTACAATATTTTTAATTTAATTTTACATGTTTTCATAATAATTCCATTTTATCAAAATTAGAGAGTGCAATGTTTCACAAATAAAATGGTTAAGCATAAGCAAATCAATATTTATCTTTCATTAAATCAATAGTAAAATTGCTTAGTGATATATAAATTTGTACTCATCCCATGATTTCATTGATGCTTACTATTTAAAACAAATATACATCTTAGAGCAATACAACCATGCTATGATTTCCATAAAATGAACACATCTCAACATGTGAACTATATCTAAAAATTGTGCAAAATATAACATAGAACGTGGTTGTCCCATATCACCCACATTGAAGGGTATCACTCTTACACATCACCAAGTACATATATAAAACCATGAAATCATTCAATAAATAGTCTAAATTTTAATTCAAATAAGGAAAAGACATAATTGTTTCAAATAGAATAGAATCTTCAAACAAAATTTTTCAAAATGCTTTCATGTAGAAAATTAAACAACTCTAAATCCAACATGATTAAAGGTTCACTATTTCAAAGGGTTTCATAATTACCACTAAGGGTATAATCATAATAGTGATATTTGTTAAATGTGCTTGTATTACAATTGTAAAGTTTAAAATAGAAACAACAAACTGATGCATTAATGAGTTACTGACTTCTCTAAGGAGTAATTGGTTTACAAGTTTTATAAATTGATCCCTAAAAGTTTAGGAGTTATATTAGGGTGACATAATCCTATTTAGCCATTGTGATTAATTCCAATTTTTTCTTCATATTTATTTCATGTTTCATCCATAATCTCCTATTCCACAAAACTTTTACAGTTCATATTATCATAGTTTTGAGTTCATATTTTCTTCATGATTCCCTAATTCACTTAATATCATAGTTTAATAGGGAGTATAAACCCATGGTTTCATATTTCACAACATATTGAATCATCTCATATTTTTTATAACACAACTATAAAATATTAACGTAAAAACCTTTATCTTCAATTTAGTGTTGATTCTAATATCAAGGTGATGAGAAATTTAAATAAGATTAATAATGATTATGTGTATGGATCACAAAGGCTATGATGATCAAACCAAGAAATTCTAATTGTCATATTGGAGACAATGGGATACAATCCAATATATATCATGATTCTTTGTGAGTGTAGACATCATGATTCTATGTGATGCATATAGACCACATGAAGTCAACATTAAATAAAAATAATCCAATACATAACAAAAACAAATCTAATATCATAGTATGGATAATTTGGTTTTTTATACACATAGGATACTCTGGATCATCATCATAACCCTAGTACTTATCTCACAAAATCAAATGAGTTTTGAGATTTTGAGTTGAGATCACATTAATCACATTAGCATGTTAACCATGTTCACAAGAGATACTTGTTCCTTTATTTGATGTAGGTCCTATTAATTTTTAGGATACTCTGGGATATAATGGTTATAATTTTAGTTTAACATCTCCTATATATGCCAAAAATACAAAAAAAACTAAAATATTTCAAAAAATTCAAAAAATAGGATTTATGCATTATATCTATATTTCATTTGCATCAGTTATTTCATGCATAATTATTCAATACTTATTTATATCAATTTTAATATAATATATTATTCCCAAGTGTACATGATTGAATACATATCATACAATTTTCCATACCCAAAATCAATTGCAAGTCATTAACATATCATAACTTCATATGTTTTACTCAGACAATAGTGCATTATTAGACAACAACACACTACTCTAATATCCACTTCCATCAGTGCCATCCCATTGAATATATGGTATCATTTATCAACTAAAAATAAGTCATAGAAATCCTATAACTTGTTTTACTTAAGAAAGTTCACTACAAGCATCGTTTGACATAGGGTTTATCATTATTTGTCTATCCCTTATCATTCATACTATAGTTATTTACATTGTGTAAAATTTATTGATGTTGTTCACTTACATGCATATTGATAACTACATAGATGCTCAATTTTATGAATATATTTATTTTAAAACTTACTAATGTTGACCAATTACATATATTCATGCATGTTTTCCATGTTTAGTTTCCTACTTCATATCTTGTGTGTATGCTTTGTTTGCGATTATGGACATTTAAACATTTCCTTGTGTGTGGATATAATCCTATTATATGATTCTATTATTATGTGATTAAAATTTTAATATTTAACTTATATTCAACCCCTCGGCCTTTTATTGCATGATTTGTGTGATTTACATGTACTCTTTATGTGTGTCATGGTCATGACATTTATTTACCTATTTTCTCAATTTTGGTACCATGATAGCTATCATGCACCTCATATTCCCTTTCAATGACATAATGAATATCATACATCCCCCCAAGTAGTTCTATTCAAATTCCACTACACACTTTGATCACTTATCTTTGTGTCCAATTACTAACATGTATCTATACATGACACTGTGTATATTTTACAACATGTATCATTCATTACTTATTATGCTCAAAATTATTAATATGATAACTTTATTTCAATGATTATCAATTTTATACTAGATTAATATTCTACCAT
>JARHVA010001515.1:2282500-2455000 GCA_037957365.1 Torreya grandis
TGGAAATATGGATAACATTTGAAGAGATATCTAAATCATTTAAAACTTGGTATTTAGGTGATATAGAGGTTTATTAAGAGTATATAAACATTTTCAAGAGTTTAAATATTTATTTTAAGAATATATAAATGATTGTGTGTAGACAGACCCTGTATTAGACCTAAAAACATAGCTAGATGACAAAAGTTTGATCCCTCCATGCAAGATTGAGTATTGAAAGGTTAAATGGATAATTTTTAGGTATAAAATAGAATTTTTTGAATGATACTTTAGATCATCTCAATCAAAACATAAATATATAGTCATCTTGTTCACAAATTGGGACTAGAGTAAAGAGTTTGAGCCTAATCTACTTTAATTAAAGACCCTAGTGATCTACCCTTGCATCAATTGGTATCAGATATTAGTAATATCTCATAGGAATTATTAAATATTACATGCCAATGTTAATATTACCTTGGAGAGGGTGTAAAAAAACTCATTGAGAGTCAGATAATAAGATAAAAGAAAGGTTCTTACAAACTTTGAGAGAAAAAGGAGTATGTGGTAAGGAAGAAGCCCTACAGCCCATTGAGGCTTGGAAAGTGAAAAGAAAAGAGTAGGTAGAAGCTCAAAAATAAAGTATAGGGTGAGTAGGGACTAGAGGTATGAAAATACTAGTTTTAGAGGAAGGTAACCTAAGTTAGGTATCAAAAAATAAGCATAGTGAGATAGACTTGTTGAGGAGTAAAATGCACATTGAGGCCTAAATTGAGAGAGAAAATAAAAGGGAAAGCACATTTAGGCTTAGAGGAAAGAAAAAAGTATGAGAAAATCAAGATGAGTGTCTAAGTTGAAGGAAAATGCCACAAAAAGATGAAAGATGATACTAAGAAGAAAGAGTTAGATATAGAGAAAGATATAGTAGATGTAAAAAAAAATTGAAACTCATGATGAAGCTAATACAAGAAGAATAAATCCAATTTTGTGGCTAGAAGTTGAGAAGAAAATGAAAGTGGCCTATACAGCTAATAATTTCAAAGATAACAAGGCATAGATTGATTGCGTCGATAAAGGAAGAAAGAAGAAAGATAAGATTATATAGAGGCATGAGAGAGAGAGAGAGAGAGAGAGAGAGAGAGAGAGAGAGAGAGAGAGAGAGAGAGAGAGAGATTCATATGGAAGTAAATTATCACCAATAAGAGGTCCACTTGGAAGTGTATGACTAATTTGTTCATTTAGTGTTCACTTGGAGAGATAGAATGGGATGAGATGTGTCTTTCCCATTTATCAAAATTATTTTTCATATTCATTGGCATGTTCACTGTAATACTCATTATCACTTCCCTCATTTTTAGGGAGAGGTGTAAGAAAATAATTTAACTACTTTCAAATGTGCAATAGGTTATCATTTGAAATTGGAATATCATGTGCATCAATGGTATCCATGGATGGAGTGTATGCATTATTTACATGTGCAATATGAGAAATAAGAGAATAAGAGTTTTCATTTAGACATTATTTTCATAAAGTATGGTTAAGATCATGAGATGCATCATTTAGACTATGCATTGATAATTATATTCTATTGCATTTATATTGTTGTAATTTAAATAGAGAGATAGAGAGAGAGAGAGAGAGAGAGAGAGAGAGAGAGAGAGAGAGAGAGAGAGAGAGAGAGAGAGAGAGAGAGAGAGAGAGAGAGAGAGAGAGAGAGAGAGAGATGAAAATAAGTATAATAAATAAAAGAGGCATGATAAATAGTCCTTGGAAGAAGAATAGGTAATATTCATTTGTGAAATAGGGGAAGGACCAATGTTAAGTGAATAAGAGATGGATGAGATACAAATATAAGACCTAAAAATCTTATTACAACATGAGGAAGAAATGCCAATATTAGATGCATTAATTAGGGTAAATGAGCCTCTATTTTTTCAAACTAATCATTCTAATTTATGTGTGATTATAGGTGGAATGAAATAAAATGAGAATGCATAATAAAGTGTCACAAAATTAAGATAAACATAATTATCTCTTGAAGGCAAAAGCAAAGTCATAGACCTCAAGCAAAGGTATAACGAAATCCAAAAGAGAACATAAAGATTCTCTAAGATGAGGATGATATTAGTCAAACAAAAAGCTTTATATCAAGTCCAATGGAAACTAAAAATAGGGAAAGGATGGAGAGAGGAAGATTTCAAAAGAGAAGAGTAAATTTCCCATAGAAACACCTCAAGAAGATGGATTTACAAGTCATGAAAAGGATAAAAATTAAATTCAAATATTAAATTATAGTCAAGAAGACAATCATGATGGTGATAGTAAGAGTAGTCTAATAAATTAAATCCTTATGCCTATAAACTGAAAGATATCAAAGAGTTTTGAAAGATCAATATGAAACATCAAACAATATTTTAAATAGAGAATATGTCTTGGGGAATCATTTCCTAAATATTACATTCAATGACACACAATATGAGGAAATTAAAGAAATAGAGGAAACAATGAATAAAATTCCATGGATACAATAAATACAAGGAAGAAAGGTTATAAAGAAGGAAAATGAAAAGTTGGATCCCCTAGAACAGTGATAGGGTATTATCATTTTTGAACAAGGCAAAATATTCAGCATTCCAAATGTGTTATATCAATCAATAAGTTCCTTGAAGGATCATGTGAAGAGGGAAAATCAACTAATCAGTAAGGAGGAGGATGAAGAAGATTTGGGAAAAGAAACAAGGTCTGATAAGGGTCTATACATCTTCATAATTTCACTCTAACATGTTATATTTATGATGTTTGTGTAGTTACAAATTTTAAAGGTCAAGAAAAACCTTCTAATAATGAAACATAAATAAATCCAAAACTACATGAATTTTGACGTCAATGTTAGGATAATAATAACAATGCAGTGGAGGTTAGAATATCTTCATCCCATGGAAACAATGTTGAAGTTAAGCCCAAAAACATTTTGGGTCAAATGATAGATAAAAGGTAAGGAATGTTTACCATACATGTATTTATTCAATATCAATGACAAATTAGTAACATATGAGGTAAAGATGGTCCTATAAAGTGCACTATATCAACATGTATTTGAATTATATGGCAAGACAATAAATCTAAGGGAACAAGAAGTTCATAAATCAAGATTTACTATTAATAAAATAGTATTATATGTGTAGACCTTAAAAGGTCATAAAGACTAGCATATTGGAGAAAAAAAGGTATTTAACACATTCTCAATGTAATGAAACCATTTTAACAGTAAAAAATGCATGGAAATTTAGCATAAAATAGGTATATGATGAGTCATTAAGGGATGGACAAAGTGAAATTGAGGAATCACCCATCGTATGTAGTAGTAATCTCATTATTCAGTATATAAAAGCAAGAAAATAATATAAAAGAGGGGCAATAGATGGTAGACTTGACTTGAAAGAATGTATGACAAACATATGGAGGAAACATTCACCTAGAGAACTAATGGAACATAATAATGGATGAATAACTCACCAAAGAGAAAGGATATATAATGATGGATGAATGAGAAGTGACAAGAAGATGGAATATAAAATAGAGGGCATAGAGTAAATTTTAGTTATAAATAGAAGGGTTTTAGCTGAGATATCAGTGCTTGAACTATAAGAAGGCAAAATTAAGAAATCATGATGAAGCAATAAGTTTAGAGTAGTCTAGAGATTGTTTTTTTGTGCTTTGACAAAAACAATATCATTGGAGAAACCATTTAGCAAACATACACAAGTGTAGAGCTAGAAAATATGAAAGAAGTCCAAGAATGGACCAAAGTCAACAAGATAAACTCGTATTTGAGTAATAATATTGGAAAGGACCAAGAGAAATTCAAGTTGGATAGGTAGATTAATGAAATCTCAAAAGTAATTATTACAAAAGCATCTTTAGAATATATAGGTTAGAAGAATGCCAAGAAACCTATTGGTAAGCCCCAAGATGGATCAAGGAACCATATATTAAAACAAGGGTGGAAATAATTGAGAACTAAATTATTTGAGTATGTTCTTGAGGTAAAATTACTTGTGAGTGAGGATTTTAAAAAAAAAGGTATTATCATATACATTGAATAAGGTAATAAGGATTTGAGATAGAGGAAGAATGAGGAAATGATCAACTAAGTGAAGGATAAGAATAGACCTTTTGGAGTCCATCATATAAGTCATGAAGATAAAACTAGCCATGAAAAGGAATGGAATAACATGCCCCAAAGGCATAATGAAAAGGTTATTTTATTTAATGTGTTTGCTCCATGTGAAATTAAAACAAATAAAGGTTTGGAAATGAGTAAATAAAGAATTATTATTAAGGAGGAATCCAAAACTTAGCTGGATGGATGCTTATTTATAGGAAATGCAAATATATATGATTCACTAACAGTTATAAATAAACCATGGGATCTAGGCGTATCATAAATGATAAAATTATAATGTTGAATATACATTAAAAACAATTTTAAGCAATAATGGAAATCTACAAGAGCAGAAATGAAGACCCATGAGCAAGAGCTCATGAATTTTTCAAGCTTGGTAGTCTGATGCATTTGTATCATTGTTTATAAGTAATTTATATGTATTTTTGTTCTAGGAAGGTGTGTCTAGGTGTTTATGGTCAAAATAAATCCTTGGTTAGGTTTTTTATAACGTTTTTAATCTTGTTTGGATTGTTTGGCACTTTCCCTCCAAAACTAAGAAATTCAAAAAAAATAAATTTCTTGACAAGGCTAGAGAGGGTTTAGGCCTATTTGAGTGTTTTAAATGAAGTATAATTGGTTTTTAAAGGTTAATTAGGGTGTATACTAATGTATTAATGGTAATTAATTTTTTTATCTTATGTAAACATGTTTTTACCTCAATCAATAAGTTCCCAACATAGAAAAAGGTGAATTTTAGCATGATTGAATAAGTTATAGGTCAGTTAAGAGGATAAAAACTATTTATTCAAGACAAATACAAGTTTATATATTCATTAATTACTTTATAATCCTCAAACCATGTCTTTATGGGCCAATAAAAGTGTAAAAAGATCAAATATTCATGTTTTGTGAAGGTTGTTGAGGATAATATGCTACCGTTTGGAGAATATATGAATAAACAAAGTGTTTATTAACCTTGATATGTTTTATTATGTTATATGAGGTCTTATTAATTTATTAATAGTCTCATATTTAATGTTTTCTTATGTAAGAGTTATTATTTACATGACTTTGTTCACGAAACATAGAACTTTATGTTGTTGCAGACTGAGAAACATCATAAATTACATGTTTTTAGATGCATCGGATTGGAATAAGCATTGAATAGGTAAGAAAGAATAACTTGGTACATATTTCATCCATTATCATGTTTTAATTAATTTTTATCCTATCATTTTAAGCATTTTTCTCCTCTTGGGTATGAATTTTAGGTTAAAACCCTATAACACGATTTTTATACAAAAAGGACCATATCTTTGTACAAAACCCACTAAAATGGTATAAATTTTTTAATTAGTTTACCTTGGACATAATTTACATGATCAAATTTATTTCATGCTTTTAAGTTCCTTAAAACATCTAATAATGTGACTGTGTTAATCAAACCTTTAAAAGATAGAAAATTTAGGGTTTAAGAGAATGCAAACATGGATAATTTTAAGAAGACATATACAAATACTTTGAATACTGTTATTTATATTATAAATAGGTGTATTAATAGGATAAAAACGTTTTTACTAGTTTAAATACTTATTTAAAGTATATAGAGAGGATTGTGTGTAGACAGACCTTGTAATTAGCCTAAAAATAGAGCTAGATGCCAAAAGTTTGATCCCTCCATGAAATATTGAGTCCTGAAAGGCTAAATATATAATTTTAATACCTAAAATAAATTTTTTAAGTGATCCTTTATATCATCTCAATAAAAACATAAATCTATTATCTTCTTATTCATAAACTAGGCCTAGAGTAAAGAGTTTGAGCCTATCCTATTTTAGTTGAAGGCCATAGTGATATTCCCTTGCATTACCTAAGAACATCATATAAAATTTATATTAATATCATTAATATTAACACTAGGTCACATATTTTCACCCTATGCACTCATCTCACACTCACTTGTATTCTTGCATACACTTTAGCACTAAGCCCCTTGCCATTATGTGCACCTTACATGTATCTCTCCACTGCAACCACATGTGTCAACCTAATCCTAATACATGTATTTACAAGTGGAATTATCCCATAGGGATCCTTCTAGAAAAAACATTTGATATTTAGTCACCACATACTTAGAAGATCAATCATCACCCATCAAGGAAGATGAAATAACTTGTAATAGTCTTCTTTATAACCAATAATAATTTTAACTTTTCTTGTATTCTTCACATATAAATATGTAGTATACACATTTTTCAAAGGGTCAATTCCACATGCAATCATAATAATAGATAGCATACTCTATATATATACTCTATCATACATGTATTATAACATATTATACCATTTTTCCTTATTCATCCATTTTGGATAGAAGTTGTAATTTTACAAGCATAATACTTCTAATCCATTGAATTTGCATTGATTTTTATATCTATATACTTCTTTGTGCATTCACTCTTCACAACCATACAATGTTTTCAACTGCACACTTGGTGTTGGGACCTATGGTGGAGATCAATGAATGATGATAAGGCAAGGCTATACTTGGCCCAACATAAAGTAAATTGTGCCAATAAGAGCTTAATATTAACCAATGATCCATGCACTATAAAATGCTAATAACATTGAAATTATAATGCCTATTCCAAAATTAGGTGACTCTATAATGCCCCATTTTTATGTGTATGGATATAAATTAAAATAAAATAAATAAGCTCAAATAGGAAGGCTTGTTGAAGAAGTTTTAGCCAAAACTTGTAAGTTATGCTTGAAGTAATAATAGATATGAAATTGATCTGAGAGTCAAAATTATGAGATAGTTTACCTCATAACATAGTCAAACTCTTAAAACTTGAAAAATATAAAAATTTCATCTCCTAACTATGTACATGAATGTTATGATTATCATTGAGGGTCCATGATTGAATGTTAATGTTCCTATATCCACATCTTGATTGTACTTATAGGAAAACAAAAATAGTTACAATTAAATCAATGTCTATATCAAATTGATAATAAAGTGTTTAGCATGTTTTACTAAATAGTGACACAGATGTTAAATGCCATGATGTAAATGAGTAAAATTATGGAATAAGTGTAAATCTAACTAAATATAAAAACCTAGTAAATGAGACTTGTCTAATGTACTAAAATTGAAAATTGAAGGTTTTATGATTGATAAATTTAAAGACAGTTAAAATATAGAGAAATAAATAACTAAAATAGACACACCTAGGTTCTACATTTGACTTTTTGAAGACTGGAAAATACATTCTGATATTTATTACACTAAAATATTAAAAATTGAATATAATCTAGAAGATCACTAGAATTGTGGGACCTATTTATATGGTTGGATCGAATACAATTTTTTGCCAATTATAGTTTCCTTCTATCATTGTTGTAATTTTAAACTTATGGATCTCAAACTTCATGTGATCAAAAAATGGTTTGTTTCACAAAATAATTATGTGTAATTATTTGAATCGCCTCTTCTTTGGCAAAACCCTTATTTTCCATAATGTTGAAAGAATATAGGATATGTGTAAGATTGGTGTACTAAGCCTCCTCTTGAGGGTTGAAATTACATATCCCTCATGCTCATAATCAAGGATCAATGTAGTTTTGGTGCATTTGAGTGATCATATCCCAAATGAGATAAATGACCACCTCCTCTCTCTAGATAATCAAATACAACTATATGCTTCACTATGACCTTATTTTGGTACAAGATGTGTTGGAACAAGGCTTGAGTTCATGATATGGATAAAGTTAGAAAAATGTGCAAACTCCTTGAAAAAATTTAAATGGATATACTCAATGAGAAGCTTAATTTATAATGAATAAGATTTATCAATGAACACCTAATTACAAATGGCTTAGGCTACATTTATATTTATAGGTTTCATAAGGACAAAATTCACACATAGACTAACCATGGAAAGTAGTGGGAATCGACAACCAAGGCACGTGAAATAAACCTAATATGATAGGTCCAAGAAATACAATTAAGGATAATCTTGGGGCCCATAATTATGTTCAAGACATAAAAAAAGGCTAAAAAAACATCGAGATAACCATAGGAATAATAGATAGATCATGATATAAATAGCTATGATATCTAAGCTATTTATTAGGAAATATGAATGGCATAAGGCTATAAAGTGTCAAATATGGATGGAAATGTTTAGACAATATACAAAACTAGGCCAAGTGTAATAAAATATGACAAAGATGTAATATAAAAGGATCTTGTACCAAAATTAGGTGCCTACAACATCAAATAACTGAGTAGAATAATGAAAAGATATGAAATAATACACCTAGTTGTATGTGTGCCATGTTTTCATCTCTAAATAATATATTAAAATTTCATTAGTCTTACTGATCCTTCCAAGTGGTGAAACAACTAATTCATGGGTCATGTTGACCATATCAAGTAATTAAATATCTGGAAGTTGGGTCTATTCACCCTACTAATTAGAAAATTTACAGTACCATGGGTCTTAATGGCATTTGCATGGGGAGAAATACACACTTCTAAGATAAATAATAAAACTTATTGTGGCCTCTTAAAACCTTGAGACGTCTTCAAACCTTGAAACATTTTGAAGCCTCAAAAAATCTTATATCATGTGATTAAAAGATAGAATAAGATATGATCATATGCACCCATTTTCTAGGCAAGTGATGTCCCTACATAAAACTTTTCTCGCAATAAATGGATTACATATACCATGTGTAAAATATGTAAAATAATAAGCTATATTAATCACTAGAGCCCATTTATAACATAGTTTGATAAATAAGCATATGAAGATATCATCATGAATGCTTAGCAACACTCTAAAAAATTAGTAACATATTTAAATAATTTATGAGATAAAAAATATATTTTTAAAGATATCTGAAGAGACCTATTTTACATCCAAATTTCGCCTAGTCATTTGTATGTATGAAATCACATAGATTTTAATTTAACAAATATATATATATATATATATATATATATATATATATATATGTATATATATGTATATATATGTATATGTATATATATATATATATGTATATATATATATGTATATATATATATATATATGTATGTATATATATATATATATGTATATATATATAGATGTATGTATATATATAGATGTATATATATATACATGTATATATATATATATATATATATATATATATATATATATATACATGTATATATACATATATATACATGTATATATACATGTATATACATGTATATATACATGTATATACATGTATATATACATGTATATACATGTATATATACATGTATATACATGTATATATACATGTATATACATGTATATATACATGTATATACATGTATATATACATGTATATATATATATATACATGTATACATATATATACATGTATATATATATATATATATATATATATATATATATATATATATATATATATATATATGTATGTATATATATATATATATATATATATATACATGTATATATATATATACATGTATACATATATATATATATATACATGTATATATATATATATATATATACATGTATATATATATATATATATACATGTATATATATATATATATACATGTACATGTATATATATATACATGTACATGTATATATATATATACATGTATATATATACATGTATATATATATACATGTATATATATATACATGTATATATATACACATGTATATATATATATATATATATATGTATATATATACATGTATATATATACATATATATATATACATATATATATATACATATATATATATATATACATGTATGTGTGTGTGTGTGTGTGTGTGTGTGTGTGTGTGTGTGTGTGTATACACACATGTATATATATATATATATCATATTTTTTATATAAATCCATAAAAAATATTAAATAAATAATAATTTAACTGAAAATCCATTCTAAACAAAATGGCATATAGAAAACAACCTTTTGAATGTATATTCAGGTTAGAACCCAAAATGAAATGTGAGAAACCTAAAATATTTGTCTAAATCATTTTACATTTACCAAATAATAAAATGAGCATCTTCAAGTTGACCATTGTAAACATTGCATAAAAATAAACATGCACTATTTTATTTTTCCTATGAGATAAAACCCTCATCTGATTTTTTTTACCATAATGAATGAGACCACAATGGGATAAATTTATTTAATTGACTTAGTACAATAAGTTATGACCCATTCATAATTATCGATTTGCATTATAATTAATATCTTTTGTTTCTTTTCACACAGTCAAGCCTTTCATTTTCTACGTCATTGCCAATTGAAATGCCATGAAATAAATGAAAACTTTGACCATGTCAAAAGAAACAAAAGCTATTAATTGTAATGTGAATTTTTATCTTCTAATGTGACATTTAATATTTTCATGGGGTTAAATGTTGAATGTAACTATTAAGATAGAAGAAACCATTTGGCCTTAAGAAACTTGCTCTACTAGGGTTTGCATGTTTTTTGTGTGCTTTATTAGCCTATTTCACCATATTTTCATATTGCTTATATGATAATTTGAATATAAAGCTAAAATTTATTACACTTTAATATTTTCCCATTGGGTGGATTGTCTTTATTTAAATTCCCCTTGACCAATCTATTACAACCATTATTTCTGGCATTGGGAAGGATGACACCAAAATGAGCTTGGAATTTATTCTTAAAGGTTTAAAATGAGGTATATATTCTTATATTCCTCCTAAAGCTAATTTTTTTTACATTTTTATTGATAATGTGTGTAGGTGGTATTAAAATAATTATCTTATTACTTAATATATTGGTTGTATCCTCTCTGAGGACACATTCAGTGCATGGATTTGACACCACTAAGAACTCTTGGGTTTTCATGTTACTAGTGTTTATAACCATACCAAGGGTATTTATATATTGTCTTTTAATTATCCTTCTCAAGTCAAATCCCTCATTTCTAGGTCAAGATTTTGGTTCTTGAGGTATACCCTCATAACTCTATCCCCTTAGACACAAAATTTCAAAGTGTCTATGTATACCTTGCTTAAGGTGCTTTTATAGGTTGAGTTTTTAGGTCTTCCACTTCCTCTACTAACATTCCTTGAATATATTTTAAAAACCATAAGGTTTGTTCTATGTCATTAGGTTGATAAATTATACTCTACATGCCCTAATAAGCGTGTTTATGTTGAGGTTGATTTGATAAAGTATTTGAAAGATTCAATTGATATTCAAATAAGGATGGAACACTTCTCATAAAAGGTCACCTAATTCAATCTCCAAACACATTTTTTAGATGTTATGCACCCAACTATATGATTTATGGTTGTCTTTTTATGGTTTTTTCAAAGCCATCTATCAAGTAGGCACTACCTGAAAATGAAAATTTGGCCAAAAATAATGATGGTTGGACTAAAATGGCTAACGATAAATAACCACTAGAAACATAAATCATAATAATTCCTTCATTCCCCCAATTATCAAACACCACCAATAGTAAAATAAGGATAAATTTACCCCCTCCTAGTAGTCTTCCCCAGTTGCATAGTGATCTTGTAGCCTCTCAAAGATAAGTTCATCAAGTTAATAATTTACCATTAGGTTCTTCTCATGTTGATATAGCCTCTATAAGTAGTCCTAACCGATAATGGATCATCCACTCCACCTCATAATAATTACCAATATTATCAAAAATTAAATGGGGGTAAATTCCATTTTAATTCACTTGGGAATTTTATTTTTCTAAACCAACAATCATTATTGGGAAGTCATTTTATGGCACATGGTTTAGAAGATGATTTATTAGATGGACATGGAGAATTATTTATGGAGAAATTCCTCCCAATGAATTTAATCTACTATAATGTTCAAGGCATCATAGAGTCCTCTCATAAGTTTTATGTGTTTATCACTTATCAATGGTTGGGTGTTTTAAATTTCATTTGTTTACAACAAATTAATATTTTGATATTTCTTGTATAATTAACTCTAAGGATTATATGGTCTGAATCATCTTAATTTTTCACTTTACATAAATATGGATGTGTTAACATCAGTTTTTTAGTTTCACCAATATCCCATTAAATTTTTCCTCTAGATAAAATATGTCACATCGAGTTATTTTGGTATTACTTGAAATTGATGGTCATTCCTTTAGGGTTTTCAACATTTCTACCCAGAATGATGGCCCTAAAAAATAACATTATGGAGATGGCTCAGTTATATCTTCCCTTTTCCACATAGATCATTTGTGGAAACCTTAATATGATTGAGAGTCCCGAGGATAAATTTGGTGCCTCTTTTATAATATTTTATGTGGGAGATGTGAAGCATGTTATTATTTTACATATGGATGGAGCTTAATAGACCCACTCCTTCAGCCCCATACATTAATTAATATGTCATGATTCACTTGGTCTAATTATTTTGATAATTTTGATAAGGTATTCAAATGGTTGGACCATGGCATGATTTATGGGCATAACATGTTCTTTTTAGTTTTTAATGGACAAGTTGTCATAGTCCATTGCAGAATTATCCTTTTTTATAACAATCCCATCACTTGCAAAGTGAAGTGGAGATGCAACCATATTAAATATCCATATAATCAATTATTTTTTCACACATCCCTTCTCATCCACAAGGGCACTATCTAACTCATCCCTAGAATGTGGAATTGTCTTCATGTTCACCATACATTGCCATTTCAATTGAATGGTGGAATGAGGAAATAAACCACACCACCACAATCTTCCACCACTATAGAAATTAGATTACATGAGTTCATAAATGGGTTGATGGCACTATCATCAAATAATACCAAATTATTTCTTCCATCCTTGATAAAAACCCTTTTGACTCACCCTTACAAGCCATTGTTGCATCTCTCAACCATAATTTCAAAATTATATATATCCATGCATCCAAAGGGGTACAAATAAGCCCATCTGCATTGGCTCAAGATTACAGACTATACATTGAAGAATTTATTAAAGTCACTCAAGGCCAAACAAGATAAATAAAAAAACCAAATCCATCAATATTTATGATAAGTGCCTCACCAATCTACTAAAAATCTCCTTATATTTTTTTGACAACTATAAATTGGTGTTCCATGCTTAGAAAGATTTAGTGGAAACAACACAAGATGTAAAATAGTGTGTGGATGTGCTACCCCAAAAATTAATCATTTTGGACCAAAAACATTGTGATTCTTAAATAATTTATCTATGATGATCTCTTTCACATAGTGTAATGCATGGCCAAAGACTAAGCACCAAGGATGATGGCTTTCATTGTGAATTCTATAAATCTATTTGGAAATTTATAGATCCTAACTTGTTATAAGTTTTCAAAGAATCCATGTTAAATAATTCATTATGATCTACCATCAATAAAATAAGTATTAAATTCATCTCCAAGTCTAGTGATACGGAGCTTATTATTGGTTGATGTCACAGAGGCCCTAGAAAATTTTCTTTGCCATATTCTACCTATAATCATTAGACCTAAAAAAATGAGATTCATAAAAAATACATATATATTAGATATTCTAATTGTATTTATAGAAGGAATGGATTGGGCCCAAGCCTCTCGTTAGAGGACTATCTTTCTTAAACTTGATTTTTAAAAATATTATGATTAGATAAAATTGCCCTTTATTCTTGCTATCCTAAAAAAATGGATTTTGGCCAATTTTTTCTTTTGATATTTCAAACTTTGTTTTAAGATGCATCAAATTGACTCATCTTAAATGGGTACAAGTCCAATAGCTTTGAATTTTTTTGGTCCATATGATAAGGTTTTCTCTCTAGCCCCTGCTTTATATGTTTTGGTCATTGAGGCATTTGGCTATCTTCTTTCAAATAGAGAAAATCAAGGACTTATCATCTTGGTATTGTTCTTCCTAATCACTCCTCTCAGATCATCAATGGGAATTTTTTTGATGATACCTTCCTCACTTTTGATGATCAAGAAGATTATATCAAAGAGGCACTTCAATGCCTTTTTTTTTTTTTGCAAAGTCTCAAGATTTAATTAACAATGGGCTAAAATCCATTGTTGCATATGGATCATGATTCTTTTTCCTAAATTAGTCCATCATTATAAGTGGAAGTGGACATTGAAAGAAGAGAGATTTAAATTTCTTGGTATTCATTTTCCTTTTGATATATCTCCTTTAGATTTTTGGAAATGTGTCATTGATAGAGTGGAAAATAAGGTTTCATATTAGATTTCCAAACCCCTTTCTTTAGATGGTAAATTTCATGTTTGTACCAAAATCCTTGTGGTCACTCATGTTTATTACTCCTCATGTTGGAACCCCTCCAAAGACTCGTGATAAATTAAAAAAGGTTCTTAGCTAATTTCTTTAGGAAAACATTAATTAAAAAAAGAGTCTATCAAATGGTTTCTTTGGATATATGTTGTTTACCTCATGAAAAAGGAGGAATGGGCATCATTGATATCTATATACAAAGTATTTCCATTTGTTATAGGTGATTGGTTAGATAAATTATGAGTAATGAGCTTGAAAAATCCTTCTAAGGTATTGCATTTCTATAGTTACCTCCTATGATAAAAATAGTCAAAAAATATATGGTTTACACACCCTGTTGATTAATATTGCCCCTGTGAAGATAGAAGGCTTTTTGTATCCAATATCATTTGGAAAGCTTTTGAAGAAATTAAGCCTTTTTTAAAATGTGTTGGAGTTTGATATTGCAATGGTCTTTCCTTTGATTACCATAATATTTATGGCCCCCTATAATGAGCAATACTAGTCTTCCTTTAGCATAAAGGTTAGGTATAAAAGATCTACATCTATTTAAAAAGGGTATTCACACTATTAAGTATTTGGCTTCTTATCAAGATTGGATTACATGGAATCAAATAAAATAAAAATATAATTTATTTAATATAGTATTACCTTCCATTTTGTGTATCTAAGAGTTGATGCATAATGTCATGTTGCATAATATGGGTTTACAACCTCCACATGTATGGTGGAAGGATTAGAGATGGAATTACAACACTCAATTTATAAATTCCTTAGCTGGTCTCATTTATCAAATCATGATCCTGTTCTCTTCTACACTAGATAATTAAATAGGCATTGGAATTTAAATTCTTCAACCAAAAGTTAGCTCACTAGACTTTATAAAATATGGAATGTCAGGCTTGACAAGCTTACACATTTTATCTATTGTTTGGTATATCAAGGCCTTCTTCTTGGGGAGTGAATTTTACACATTATAATTACTCAACATAGATGTTTATCCTAATCTAGACTGAATTCCTTCAAATATATCTTTTATATGTGTTTAAGAGCTCCATTTTCTTGGAACTAGATCCACAATGTTTTTTAACCATTATACCAAGAACCCTTCTTTTGGCACATGTTTTTTTTTTAGGGGGAGGGGGGAGCTTAGTGGTTTTCCTATATTTATTTTATATGGAACTTATTCATAGTTACAATTTTATTTCAACTATATAAATCTAGGAATTAAATTATAGAAATCAGTTGTATGGTCATGTCACTTCAATCATTCTTATGAATCACAATATACAGCCTCTAAATTTCACATCTCTTGATCCTCTAATCGTATATGTCATGTTTTCTATCCATATTTTCACAGGGGTTTTTTTAAAGAGGGGAATTACAATAATCTGCTTTAAGGCTGAGGATAAGAGAGATGTGTAAAATTATGGATCCAATAGAAAAGGGTGTTTGGTGGAAAGATGAAACCCAATGGGTTCCCTATCTCCCTAAAACTATTTCAATACTTATAATGGAAAAGAAGAATGGGGATACAAATATTATAGTGGGTTCTCTCAAATATTCATATTATCCAATCATAACAAGTTATATAATCGACCTTGTTGCAATGAAATAAAAAAATATTAGCACAAGCTTCTATAGAGATACCAGAATAGTCCCTACCTCCTCTCATTAGGTTAAACTTAATACTTTTATTATTGATTTTATTTTACTTGGATTGCCATCCTAATATTATAGAGTTTATTTTGTAATAATAGGAAAAAGACATGTCCAAAAAGGAAGGAGGTGACATTTTATTTATAACTCATAACCTAGTTCCTCATATCAACATCATTAAGAAAGAAATAATAAGAAAGGAGCCCATGAGCATGTTTTTGTACATTACAGTTGACTTTTAGAAACTGATATCTCACTACATAATAGAATATCAGTGTAATATAATTTTGAAGCTTATAAAGGCTATTATGTAATTGGAGTGTATTAATTCCCTCACCAAATATATTTTAGTGTCTTATCTCATGTTTTTTTAGAAGTACACAAATTTGAGTTTTCTATATAGTGTATGACATGTATATCATGGTTTTTTCTATTACAAACTCTAGAAGTGTTTCTAGAAAAGATAAAAATAAAAGATTTCATCAAGAGTATTATTGCAGGAGAATATAGAGTTATAAAGACTCTAATAAGGTGAAGAAAATTAACAAGTGTAATAATACATTTTAGGGTAAATGCAAAACATAGATATGTACTCTTTTTTTTTAAACCATGTTTTCAAATTGATAGAGGAAGAAGAGTGCATTGTAATTAAGGAACAAGACAATAATTCAATACATATAAAGGTATATTTCTATTACTAAAGGCATTTATTGAATTACATATGTTTTATTTACTATTACATAGAAAATGAGTACAAGAGAAGATGAACATTTTGAATATATGCTCAATAATTATTATACCTATAAAGTGAATTTATTCAACCTTAGTGGTAATAGTTCTATTAAAAAAAAACACTAGGTTATTGTCATTGTTAAGCGAAGGAGGTAAAGTGAGATTATATGCAATCTGACCATGCCACACTTTGTTCAATGAAAACTCTATCTAAAGGTGGTGAGATTTATTACTCTGCATATTTTCCATTTTTTATCTAGGGAATTTTGAGTGTAAGAAACACACTTTATGAATAAAGATGATCTGAAGCATTGTGAACTTTTTAAAATAGATATAACTCCAAAACATAAAACATTACAAACTATTGAAAATAAATTTATTGGGTTAATCTTATCAGATTAGGCCACAATCGAGGATCAAGGTTTGATTAGATATGAAGAACAAATCTCTATAAAATTCAAAAAGGAAATATGCAGGAGAGATACCTGTTATAGAAATAAAAATCAAACATGAGCCAAAAGAAACAAGTCTTCAATAACTAAAATAATCAATTATTATCATCAGAAGCATTAGCCAAAATGACTTTAGGAAAGATAAATATATAGGTTTAAGATATACATGACCACACATCCTCATGACTATGGGATTATCTTCCCCAATAATCTAAAATAACACCTAAGCAAGATAAATAATATTTCTTAGGAAAACTATTAAACAGAATAAAAGCATACACTAACAAACCCCACCGCTCCCCCCCCCCCCACTTAAGCATAGCTTATGTAGGTAGTATAACCTGATGAGGTACCCAAGTACATATAAGATCCCCTAAGAGGAGGATGATAGATCTTCCCTAACACCAAGAAGAGATCATAAATTAAGATACTTTCTCTCAATAAAGCTTTGGTGAATATATCAATAATTTATTCCATAGTTTGGATGTAGCACAGATCAGTGCCTTGCTCATGAAAAAGCTCCTAAATGAAATGAATGTGAATCTTGATATGCTTAGTTGATTTATGGAAGATTAGATTCCTGAAAATATAGATTGTACTTTGATTGTCACAAAATATGATTTTTAGTCAATGAAATTGGATACTAAACTCAATGAGAATCCCTTAAAGCTAAATAGCCTCTGTGGCAAGAACTCCTTTATATTATGATTTTGTAGAAGATAAAGCAATAAAATTCTAATTTTCCTTGACTAAAAAATTTGTCTTAAACCAAGGGAAAAACTATATCCTCAAGTATACTTATGATTATAAATATTACCAACCCAAACTAAATATATATACCCAATCAAGTCAATGTCTACTCTATAGTGCATCCCAAAACTATGAGTCCCATAAATGTAGTGGAGAATCCACTTAGTTAATTTCCAATGTAGCTCATATGGTTCTTTCATAAATATAGACACCATTCCCACTTCATTTGAAAGTCCAATTCTAGTCTATGTATGATATATGAGACTAGAAATAACTTGTTGATACAAGGTAGCATGAACCAAATGAGAAGGACAATCAACCTTAAACTTCACACTAGATAGATAGGGAGTTAGAGCTAGCTTGCAGTCAGCCATGTTAAACACTAAAAGTAAATCAAGATCATACTTGGATTATGCAATAGTGATTTGGGAATCACATTAATAAATTTCAATCTTACAGAAGTAATGCAACAAGCCCAAGTCAACCATTGAGAACCTATTAGATAAAGTAGTTTTCATTATTTTGATGGTGAATAAAGAACTCCTTGTGATCAATATGTCATCCACATAGAGAACCAAATTCATTATTGAATCATCCCACCATAAAATGTATACATTCATATTAGAATGGCATATAATAAACCCAACTGAAATAAGAAGTGAGTCCATCTTGGCATAACAAAATTGAGGAGCTTGTTTCAGGCCATGGATATATTTCTAAACTTTTTTAACTAAGGAAGAATATTCCACAAATCCTTGTGGATTTTCCATGTATATTTCATTTTTGAGGTCACCTTGAATAAAATCACTCTTCACACCCATCTAATAAGCATCCTAGTGATGTGTTATGCTAATAGCAAGAGTGAGTTGTATTAAGTTCATTTTGGAAACTAGGGTAAAATTATTGGTATAGTCAATGCTAGGTGCCTAAGAAAAACCATTTTATATCAAACATGTTTTGAACTTATCTACAAACCTTTATACTACAATTTTTTTTATAGATCCATATACATTGAGTAATTTTTATTTCCTTAGGATGAGGGACTAAAACCCAAATGTGATTCCTTAGAAAAGAACCATACTCTTCTTCCATAGTAATATACCACTTAGGAGTGCATGATGCATCATAAAATAATTATTGATCATAAGTAGATGTAATAAAGGCATATGGACCTTTCTAGAATTGATAAAATATTCACCTAGTGTCCAATGGATCTCCAACCCAATGGCTAGCACTTTATAGTATTTGTTTAGCCTAAAGAGGACCATAAGTTGGAGAGTTAGGATGAGATTCCTCATCGTCTGAATATATTTTTAGAGGAGGTGAGTCTTCATCACTACTCTCATAATCATAACTATAAGAAGAATCTAGACCATCAAGAATATTATCAGGTGGATTTGAATCATTACAATTATCATCAAATCCTAGTGTGTCTAAGGAAGAGAGAGAAGTGTTAAGTGTGGAGTATGAAAGACCCTCTTGAAAGTAAACATTTATCTCAATGAAAAACTCATGAGTGGTGGGATGGATAATCTTGTATACCTTAACACTCTTAATATATTCAATGAATATAAAAGGCCGACTATAAGGTTCTATTACCTTACGTTTCTTCTTAGGAATGTATGACATTGCAAGAGAACAAAATACTCAAAAGTGCTTAATTTTTAATTTTTGACCATTTTATGCTTCAAAACGAGTGACTCACTTCAATTCTTTATGAGTAACTCATTTATAGATATAACAAGCATAGTTGATGGCCTTGGCCTAATATTTAGGTGCAAGAGATTTGGAGTGTAGCGTACAAGTAGCCATTTCCTTCAAGGACCTATTGTTGCACTCTTTACCACTATTTTTTTAGGACTATATGGAATTGTGCATTGTATTTTAATCCCCTTTGAAGTGTATAATTTCTCAAAATGATTACTGACATACTCACCACCATTATGTTTATGCAAAATCTTGACAACTTTATTTGAATATTTTTATATAAGTGCCTTGAATTCCTAAAAATGATAAAATGCCTCATATTGTTACTTAAAAAATTACACCCAGTATACCTCAAAAATTCATCAATGAATATAAGCATGTATTTAGTCATGTTGAATGAAGGAGTTGTAAATGGACCAGTAATGTCACTAAGAACTAGCTCTAATGTCTATGTAGCTCTACATGTTTTACCTTTGTCATACTTCTCTTTAGGATGTTTACCAAGTATGAAATCATGGCAAACATAACCATAAAAATGAATACATGACAACTCTGAAACCATGTCTTTATGACTGAGTTGATCCAAGTAGAAAAAGTTGAGATAGACAAATCACTCATGACATAATTTGTTTGCCCCTATGAATGAATGAACCATACAATAGAGTACTGATCGAGAGAAAAATGTGATAAAGTATAAAATCATGACTGGTGATCTACTTTCCTAAATGTAAATATAAAGTCATTTTTCACTTCCCTAATAAATACAGAATCAGGTGTGGACTCAATTCTCTTTCCTGAACTGATGTGAGTGATATGATAAACAAATAAGTGATTGGTGGATAATGAGGGAACACATAAAACATCCTAAAATGTCCCTTAATTCACTTTAACATATCCTATCTCACTAACTTCTACAAAAGTATCATTAGTCAATAAAATGGAAGGCATAGGACAAGGCTCGAAGGATGAGAAAACATCATGTGATGAAGTTGTGTGGTTCAAGGTATCAAAATCAATTACCCATATGGAAGGCTAAGATGCAACTGCAATACATGTTTTACACTTATATTTTTCCTTACTACTATATTTAGCCTTAGAAGATTCATGTGCTAATGAACTTGGATTGGTTGAACTAAGGACAATGATATTATGCTTCTAAAGTCTCTTTGTCAGTTGGTCAATCTACTTCTTCATGCATTTAGGTTGATCATGCCCAATTTTCTTATAATAGGCATACATGGGTCTCTCTTTCTTGGGTTTTTTATCTAAAGAGGAGGACTAATTTGATGCTTTAGACTTAGCATCATATTTTTGACTCTTTCTTTTCTCTTGGTCCTTATTTTTCTATTTATTCTCTTTACTATCAGAATCCTTTTATTTATCATGACTCATAATTAATGCTTGTGATCTAGATAACTTCAATGTACCCATTTGAATAATCATGTCTTGATCTCGAGTCAAGTCAACAACAAAATAATTTAATGGTGGCTTGGTCTATGTAATACCAACGGCAAGCTTGGTGGCATGGAAGGTAGAAATGAATTAATAATAGTCAAAACCCAATTTGAAAAGGATGGAAAGAATCAATTGGTCATCATTTTTTTCTATGTTGCATAGTTTCAACTATACCCTCAGTTATTTGAATTTTATGAATTCTTGTATAGTGTCAAAATTGCTTGGGCCCAAAGTAATGAACTCATTTTTCAGTTCATGACCTCTCATTATGTCATGTTTCCCAAAGAGTTTTTTTTAAATGGTCCAAACATGATTAGGAGAAGTTGCAGATTCAATATGAAAGATCAAGTTAGGAGACATTGATAGGCATAATATATTGTATGCTTCGTCACTTATTTCAAACCACTTCACCTTCTCTGCATTAAATGTCAGTTCTATTTATGTACATAGTGATTTAGTGTAAGCCTTTACTCCTAAAAATAATTGTTTTTTTTAATTTCCACTTGTGATAATTGAATGGTGTAAGAAGATAAACATAATTTAGATCAATTGCAGTAAGTATGTGTGTGTTAAACTGATTAGTGATAGAAAGATAAGGATATACAACCCCCTTGAAACTATAAAGGTTAAATTTTAGAAAGCTCTAAAACAACACTAATGTGTAGAACTCAAAAAAAATCCAATTTTAAAAAAAATGATGCCTTGAAAGGAGTTGTAGGCTGAAAACTCTGCAAGGTTGATGTTCTTACTCATAAAATAAATCTAGACTTTGCATAACTTTTTAGGTGTGTAGTAGTTTGACTCAAATTTTCATGCAAAATTTAAGCCCCTTTGAGTTGGTTGTAACCAAGGGATAAAATTCCATATGATCAAGGGCTATGCCCTAGGATGAGGTCTCTAAGAATCATTAGAACTTTAGAGGTCTCTAATATTCATTGAAACTATGGAGGTCTTTATTAGTCATCAGAACTTTAGCCGCCAAAAATAGGAAGCCCTTGAGTAGTTATCAAAAAGGGGTGAGTCTCTGACAATTAGGTCATTAAAATAATCAACATGAGTAGTCAACTTGTTGGTAGTTGGAGCGTTAGACTGAGAGAACCTAGAAGTAGGCAACTTATCAACAACTAATGCATTAGAGTTTGAGATAATTCTGATAAGTTCTAGGATTGCATAAACTTTTGATAGGTACCAGGACTAGGAAGGCTAGAGAGACTTCCAACATGGTGATAAAATTATTAGCAACTTTGGTAGGTGTTTAGATGGTTGAAAACTCTGACAAGCTATACATAGGGGTAGAAACTCCATTTTTGTAGAAAATAACAAATTTGCTACCCTTCTAAAAAATCCAAAAAAGACCCACCAAATTTCTCAATAAATCCAAAAAAATTAATAATGGTTTTTCCTTTGGAAAACTCAGTGGTATGGAGTTACGCATAATCCAAGATAATACCTTGAAACCCTCCAAAATAACTAAAATTGACTGTCACAAAACTAGGTCATGTTTACAACTGATCCTAAAGTTTTGACACCTTCTGAATCAAATGACACAAGTCATTTTTTCTTGAAAATACTAGATGAAATATGACCAATAAGACACCTCTTCCACTTATTATTTTCCTAAATCTCGATCAACCAAGGATCGTAGAAGAAGATTGAATTTTGAGAAATGGTGAATCTTTAATATACTAGGTCAATGAATATTAAATATATGATTTATATGAGCTAAAACTCAATATTTCACAATAGAATCTTTGATATTTTTTGCCAAAAACTATTCTCTAATACCATGTCAGATTAGGCCACAATTGAGGATCAATATTTGAATAGACATAAAGTATAAATATCTATAAAATGTTAAAATAAATTATGTAGAAGTGATCCCTATTATAGAAATAAAATATAACATGAGCCAAAAGAAGCAAGTCTTCAATAATCAAAAAATTCAATTATTAGCATTAACAACATTAGTCAAAATAACTTTAGAAAAGATACATATATAGGTGGAAGATAGACATGACCACACATCCTCATGAATATCATATTAGCTTCCCTAATGACCTAAAATAGCATCTAAGTAAGTTACACAACATGTGTAGGCAAAAATAATTAAATGAAATAAAAAGCTAAACTAATTGATCTCATAGTATGTTATATGGAAGTACTTTATCCTTTTTTGGTTTTAATGAAGTTGAGAACTTTATTGCCTAGTTCATTCATAGTTTTCTTTTCTACATAATTATGCATATCAAGGAAACCACTGTATGTATAGGTCACAATGTATTTTAAGGAATATATATATATTAATACTCTATTTTATCCTTTCGATTGATAAAAAAAAAAATTATTTATTTTTTATTTAGAGAAAACCATATATGGATTGAAACTATATCTTGTTTGGAATCTCATTGAAAACCCATTAGAATGTTTGAATGATATGCCTCCAATGAGATCCATAATTGATTTATATATTTATGCAAATTTATCTAAAAATTCATTGTTGTATACTTATGAAACTTTAGAAGCTTAGATTATTTGACCATTTAGTAGTTTGATTTCCAAAGTTTGGTAATCTAAGTTTCAACATTAGTTTGTGAGAGACATGATTTTCCTTTTATGTAATTCTATAAATTCATTGACCTCTTTGAAATGGATTTTAAGTTTTAACAAATTAATTTATATTTTTTCGAGTTATTGGAGGATAGAGACAAAACATAATTAGTATAAATCAATTAAATATATTAATTGTCAACATTTTTTAAACTAACAAGCATAATAAATTTGTGACTCCGAGGCTGGGGTGAGGAAATAAAAAACATTAACTTAGTAATGTGCAAGTACATTCACGCAATGAAATGATAAGGTAATTAATTAGCTTCCACATGCATAGATAATTTTATATGACAACCATCTTGAATTGTGTTTGTGATTTGTGTCCCAAATGTACAATGCAACTACTCTTGAAGTCAATTTATTATATTATTTAAAATTTTAGCCTTTATTCAATGTCTTCATAATTTGGATTTTTAAAAAAAGCATATATGCATGTAAATCTTTAAATAATTTTTTTTTAAATGTATTTTATGGATACCTTCTTTCATGGGGTGAATTAAGTAGTTTAATTGGATTAATGTTATTAGATGTTTGTGTTACAAATTGATATAAATGACCCAAAAAGTATTAATACATGTACAATCAATTTTGCTATGCAAAACACAATCACGTGAATAATGCGATCAAGACCAAAATGATAAAGTTGAGCACATATAGAAAATATTATTTGGCTAGGAAAATATTAGTTGTTTGAGATATGCAATACATGTGGAACATGTAAGCTATATAATTCACATCTTTTTCTCAAAAAAATCCATCTCTTTTTTGTTGAGTCATGGAAAAGCTAGTTGTTGGCACCCTTCAAATGTCGAACAAGTTAACGGTGCTTACTGAGTGACTAACCCCTCCATCACATTAATACAATGGCATAATATAAAGTTATTCTTAAATTTAAACATTTATTATTAATTGCACTAATGTTAGTCATTGAAGTGAAAATTGTTTTCTACGTGGATATTTCATGAACTACATCATTATTAAATTTCTAAAATATCGATAGTAATGTGTTGTACAAGTTAAACATTATATTTTCACACCAAAAAATATAATAAATAGACACACTACAGTCTCTTAATGCATGTAAACCTTCATAGTGGCTAAGTTATTCATATTTGACACCATCAGTGTGACTTAAGTCATATGAATATTTTTGATATTAAATGCAATAAAATGTGAAATACAGTCTCTAACGCATCCGCACATAGAGGGAAACTTACTTTAAATCATTAAATCAATGAAGATTCAATCAAAAATACTATCAATCATACTAATGTCAAAGTATATTAATATTATAATTACCATTAATTTGTCAACGTTCACATTTAATAAAATTGCTTTTACATAAAATATTCATTTCTCACCTTCAATATCATTTTAACTCTCATAAAGACTTAGGCACTTAGCCCTTGTAATATATGAAAAGAAAAAAGCATTTTAATTTTTAGATTTTATAGTGAAGAAGTGCCAATCAGTGAACATGGACCAATATTTAAAATGTATTTTAAACACATAATATTATATAGTTAAATGGGTATTACTTATTAATGTGTTCTACCTTAGGTGCTTCTCCCCTATTGTCACAAGGCTAGGCTTTCTTGTTCACTAGAGTCTAGCATGCAATGCACTCATGTGGCATTAGAGAGTTTAGCCTTGTGACACCTATGTTCATGTTTAGAAATAGAATTTTGAACCCTACAGGGTATGACTCATAAGAAGTGGAATGATTTAAATGTACAGAGAGATCATGCATCAATGAAAAATATGAGAACGTACCTTTTTGTTTTTATTAAAAGCTTACTTTTTATACATATTAGGTGTATAGAATGGGTCTTCGGTTTAGTGGTGAGAACTGAAGGATATCCATATCATCAAATTCTCATAATGCACAATCTCAAGTTCATCCCTTTTCTGGTATCCCTTACTATTTGTACTGTATTAAATAACTAAGCAACACCTTTTACACCATTAAACTACAACCCACTTAATGAATGTACTTATATTTTGGGTTAAACTATTTCAAACAAAAATCAATACTATTTAGAGTGCAATGGTAAAGTTGGAGGCCTACCACCCAACCACCTTGGGTTCGAGCCTTGCTCTCCATCGACTACCTCCCAGATTTAAAAATAGCATTAACAATAGAGGGGGATAAAAAATCCATACCATTCCATCTTTAGATTTTTTTAAAACAGCAAGAATTTTGTTACACGGTCATCAATTTTAATACAGCAGTACAGACTGTCGGTGTCTTATATTTTTGGTTTCAATGGCTGTGAGCAAACGTATTGTCGTTATCAACAAGTCTAGTCTGTCAGAGACAGAGAGAGTCTTTTCACAGTCATGAGTCAAGAAGCAAGTTTTTCTGGTAAAACGATAAAAACTTCTCACATGGTTTTACCACGAAAAACTTGCTTCTTTTAAGTCTCGCCTGTGTTAGATGTGGCAGCTAAAAAAATACGTCCTGACGTTTTCATTTATTGCATCAAATTCTGCCTTTAAGCCGTTCCGCTTCTCATAGCATTCGGAATTCCATAGCCAAACATGGCCGAAAATGTGAAGAATATGAGGCCTGAAAACCAACTAGGAGTGGATGGCATTATGAGCAAGCTTCCTTGGCGATCGCGATGGCTGTGCTGGGCCGTTAAACGGACGGGTCATTTGTACCGCAGAAGCAACGGAACCCTTAACCGCGAGCTGTTACAGTGGCTCATGCCAAAAGTTCCCGCCAGCGAGACGCCCAGCCGCGGATTTTATACCAGAGACGCCGTCATAGACCACATCAACGGCGTTTGGGTCCGTTTGTTTATTCCGGTGCGAGAAGACAATGATGAGGACGTGCCGGGGCCGGGGTCGGGGCTGGCCGTGGTGATGTATTTTTACGGCAGGGGTTTCTGCATGCTCCCCGCTGGCCAGGAATCCTACGACGTGTTCTGCCGGCTGTTGGCCAAACGACGGCGGGTGGTGGTGGTGTCGGTGGAGTACAGGCTGGCTCCCGAGCACAAGTTTCCCGCCGCTTACGACGACTGTTTCGCCGCTGTCGCGTGGCTGCAGAGCGAAGACAGCAAAAATTATCTGCCACGTGGTGCTGAGCTGTCGCGTTGTTTTCTGATGGGGGAGAGCGCGGGAGGTGGTGCACTGTCACCAGACTACAAATAGGCTTAACTGCAATATTGACAAAATATTTTTCCAACAAATATCATCTGGATTCTTCTGAATTTTGGACAGTTTACTCACATGATATAAGGCTAAAAACCCATTAAATCTTGGAGAAAATAGAATTATAGATTTCAAGATAAAACGCGATCTTCAGACCTATTTGGGTAGATTTTGCATACACCCTGGGCTGTATTATCAACAACATAGAATGCAAACCTTAAAAATTATCATAATATGTTCTTATATCCATCCCAAGAGCTACACCACCACCATTCTTCTTATCTCAGCTGTTTCAACTCAATCGGAACCGCTTTCCATTTCAGTCAAGGAATTCAACGAACTCTCTGCGCTTTCAACAGACTACAAATATGAGTTATCTCCATCGCTGGGCAGGGCATAAATATATAATGTATATGTATTGTGGTCGTGTTTCTTTGTGGGAGCCTCTTCACTTCTGCATGGCACCTTTATCTTTTCCTATAACCTATTGAACCACACAGTGGATTGTAGATGTGTCTTTGAGTAAAACAAAAGATTGAATGGAGCGTCCCTGTACCTCGTCCAACTACCCGAATTATATAACACCAGTCTCGCTGCTCTTGCATGTGATCGATACTCGACATAGAGATCCTTCTTACCTTATCATCGCCCTCCTTGCCATCACATCAACACTTCTGGTACACAATCTCCAACAGATGCTTGATGAATTCCCCCATTGGACTTCTGCAAGTCCTCTGACTCAGACCGGCCAGCTCTCTCACCAACATTTTGCCCAGCGATAACCTCTTCTACCTGAGAAGCATTGGAATTCTCCTCAGCTCCCTGTATGCCATCTGTCTCGGATTTCTCCTCCCGAGCACCAACAAACTCCCTTTCTACAGTTCCTCCATTCTCGCCATCATTGTTCTCAAGCAAAGCGGTGCCATCTACAGCCACCTCTCGGGTTTATGTACAAAACAACCATCTTCCAAAATTCGAGACCACGTTCCATGCAGGCTCTATTCATATATCGACCCCCATTCGGCCTATTTATCTTCCATCCTTAGCTCAGTCTGCATGCTTGCTCAAATAGATAGTCATCTACCTACTATTCGATGAGTTCCTCCCAGACTGTATTCGAGACTCATACAGCGACACCTATATACCTGTAACTATTTTCCATCGCTAGAAAGGCCATATCAAATAGAAGAAAAACATAAAAATCCAACTCAGGTTGTGTATTCACATTCAGGACTGTGCGTGTATTTGAAAGCCCTGTCACATACCCTGTTTAAGATCCTTTATTTCATACAGAACAATCTTTTACAAAATCTATTCATAACACATAGAACTTTCCTTCAAACACACCATAATCATTACTCTCCTCAAATCTATTACAATCCATCAATATGCAGTCCTTTTTCCGGACATTCTACCCACACTTGGTCTCACATTGTTGAAATAGTCCTAATTTACTACGAAAACCATTCAACCAACTCCTAAAAAAACTCAACAAATGTTTTTAAACATAGAATTATTCAACTACCATCTAACCTACGCCACTTATGGCTTGACTCTCTTGATTTTACATAGTAACAAGGTTGTCAATCCTCTTTTTAGTCCAAAATAACTAAATTTGACTCAAATAGGCCTATCCTTCTCCTCTTGACAAGTGTATATGATTCGAATTACAATGTTTTTGGAGGGAAACCTTTATCCATATTCCTAGCACATCTAAGCACTCCCAAGATGCTCCTGCATCAGATTCCTAGGCTTAAAAAGTTTCATGAGCTCCTGCTCATGAATTTCATTTGTTTGCCCATTTACAAAGGTAAAACTTTACAAAAAAAATGTCTTCTTCATTCAATTTTTCATACAAATGTGCATGTTCTTGACTACCACACTTGTGTCTTGTTTTGCTTGTTGTCTTTTCCTTCCAAAGTATATCTTGCTGTCTCTTCATCTTCTTTGCAGCGTTCTTCTTTACATATTCATCCTCTTGAATGAGGATATCAATTTCCATTCTCTCTTCTTGAGCTCTTAGAAGAGCTCTCTTCTCCAAGTACTTGACCTCCTTATCAAGCAAACCTGTACAATCACCATTCAAAGTAAAATTAGAAGCAAAAATTTGAGACCCTTGGGTCTCTCCAAATTGTTGAACCCATACTTGTTGTTCAAGTATGACTTCTTGGCCCTTTGTCTTCACTTCTTCTTCACAACAATGTTCTACCTCCTCAAATACTGTTATAGGACAAGTTTTGTTCTTCTCTTCATGGTTAATGGCATATTCTAAGACTGCCAACTCTTCCAACAATTGCTCTTTGTTTTGATAGACAAAAAGTTTGTTTGGTTGCTCAACTAGAAACTCTCCATCAAGGTTTTCTATCTCCTTCAGGATATCTTCTTCAATTGTCAAGGCTAAGCATTTAACCTTCTCTCCATCTTCTTCTTGCAACTGTTCTACCCCTTGGTATACAAATACCCATTCTTGTTTCTTATCAAGAAACTCTCCTTCACCTGCAAATTCTTGATCAAACTGCCATATTTCTTTTAAGAGATCTTCCTCATTAGTGATTAGTACATTTTGATCAAAATCAACTATATCAACATTATGCAACTAAAAATTGTCATCTTCAATCTTTTCCAATTCTGAATTTTGATCATTATACATTTGTTCTTCATCAACATGCAGCTCTTCATTTCTTTTGTCCTCTTGAGTAAGGACTTCTTCTTCCTGCTTGATCAATTCTTTATGTTGGAGTTCCAACTGATCCTTCTTCATGTCTTCATCACTTGAGGCATTACAACAAGCCTCTTCTTCTTGTCTAAGCACTCTCTCATGAGGTGCTTCACCTCCTTGATCCATGAGCATCTTCATTGGATCATATGTTTCTTCTTCCTCCTTAACTTGCTTTCCTGTAAACAAAACATCAAATGAAATGTCAGATACAAAAACATTTGGCCACTTGATCTTTTGAGTGATTATTTGCTGTTGGTCTATTTCTTCAATGATGAGATCCATCTCATCTACCAAGTATTGATCCTCTTCATACTGAAATTCCTCTTCAAACTGAAACTTTTCTCCAAGCTCTTCATTCTTGAGCTTATCCTTTTTTATATACTTCTTCATCTCTCTCCTTAAGGCAACTCTTAGCATTCTTCTTCTTCTTCTTTCCATCACTAATCTAACTGGCCATCTTACTCTTTTCCTCTTCATTACCCATCCTTGCCATGGGTTTTCCATATTTTCTACCATGATTTCTATCATGGCTATCCTTGCTTTTATCTCATTCACTTCTCTTTGGTACTCTTCTTCTCTTTGTCTCTTTCTTTTGTCTCTTTCTTGTTTCTCTCTTTATCTGGTTCATGTTTCTTCTAGGTAGTCCCTCTATCACTCTTCTCAATTCTTCAAACTCCATCATTTACCGCACCTAAGTCTATTTCACCTTAGTCTTTTGGCAAACTATCCAAGCTTCTTCTTGGATCTTCTTCTTTTTGAGCAATTCACTATGCTCTTCTTCTAGAGCTTCTCTTGGCTCTTCACTAAGCCTTCATTGGCTTCTTCTCCTCTTAAGCCTCAATGGCTTGACTGCCTTGAACCTGCAACTTCTTCACTACAACAACAATTAGTCTTTAAAAAGCTTGAAAACAACTTGTCAATAACTTTCTTATTACCTTCTTCACTTGCTTCAATCACTGCAAACTTTTTTTTTCTTTTTTTTAATTTGCAACTTCACAAAGTACATTATCTCTGCAAAAATTGATTAGAAGAGCACAAAATTTTCCTTTTTTTTCAGGAGCTTACTAGTTATGATACCAAAATGGTGCACTGTTACCAGACTACAAATAGGCTTAACTGCAATATTGACAAAATATTTTCCCAACAAATATCATCTGGATTCTTCTGAATTTTGGACAGTTTACTCACATGATATAAGGCTAAAAACCCATTAAATCTTAGAGAAAATAGAATTATAAATTTCAAGATAAAATGCGATCTTCAGACCTATTTGGCTAGATTCTGCATACACCCTGGACTGTATTATCAACAACACAGAATGCAAACCTTAAAAATTATCATAATATGTTCTTATATCCATCCCAAGAGCTACACCACCACCATTCTTCTTATCTCAGCTGTTTCAACTCAACCGGAACCGCTTTCCATTTCAGTCAAGGAATTCAACGAACTCTGCGCTTTCAACAGACTACAAATATGAGTTATCTCCATGGCTGGGCAGGACATATATATATATATATATATATATATATATATATATATATATATATATATATATATATATATATATATATATATATATATTGTGGTCGTGTTTCTTTGTGGGAGCCTCTTCACGTCTGCATGGCACCTTTATCTTTTCCTATAACCTATTGAACCACTCAGTCGATTGTAGATGTGTCTCTGAGTAAAACAAAAGATTGAATGGAGCGTACCTGTACCTCGTCCAACTATCCGAATTATATAACACCAATCTCGCTGCTCTTGCATGTGATCGATACTCAACATAGAGATCCTTCTTACCTTATCATCGCCCTCCTTGCCATCACATCAACACTTCTGGTACACAATCTCCAACAGATGCTTGATGAATTCCCCCATTGGACTTCTGCAAGTCCTCTGACTCAGACCGGCCAACACTCTCGCCAACATTTTGCCCAACGATAACCTCTTCTACCTAAGAAGCGTTGGAATTCTCCTCAGCTCCCTGTATGCTATCTATCTCGGATTTCTCCTCCCGAGCACCAACAAACTCCCTTTATACAGTTCCTCCATTCTCGCCATCATTGTTCTCAAGCAAAGCGGTGCCATCTACAGCCACCTCTCGGGTTTATGTACAAAACAACCATCTTCCAAAATCTGAGACCATGTTCCATGCAGGCTCTATTCATATATTGACCCCCATTCGGCCTATTTATCTTCCATCCTCAGCTCGGTCTGCGTGCTTGCTCAAATAGATAGTCATCTACCTACTATTCGATGAGTTCCTCCCAGACTGTATTCGAGACTCATACATCGGCACCTATATACCTGTAACTATTTTCCATCGCTAGAAAGGCCATATCAAATAGAAGAAAAACATAAAAATCCAACTCAGGTTGTGTATTCACATTCAGGACTGTGCGTGTATTTGAAAGGCCTGCCACATACCCTGTTTAAGATCCTTTATTTCATACAGAACAATCTTTTACAAAATCTATTCATAACACATAGAACTTTCCTTCAAACACACCATCATCATTACTCTCCTCAAATCTATTACAATCCATCAATTATGCAGTCCTTTTTCCGGACATTCTACCCACACTTGGTCTCACATTGTTGAAATAGTCCTAATTTACTACGAAAACCATTCAACCAACTCTTAAAAAAACTCAACAAATGTTTTTAAACATAGAATTATTCAACTACCATCTAACCTACGCCACTTATGGCTTGACTCTCTTGATTTTACATAGTAACAAGGTTGTCAATCCTCTTTTTAGTCTAAAATAACTAAATTTGACTCAAATAGGCATATCCTTCTCCTCTTGACAAGTGTATATGATTTGAATTACAATGTTTTTGGAGGGAAACCTTTATCCATATTCCTAGCACATCTAAGCACTCCCAAGATGCTCCTGCATCAGGGGGGAATATTGTTCACCACGTCGGATGCCAGGTGGCAGAGGCGATGGAAGATTTGAGTGCTATGAGAATTGTGGGGCATGTGTTGATACAACGCTTTTTCGAAGGGGAGGAGAGGACACCGACGGAGATAAATCTGAACGTGCCGCTCATTTTGGTGGACACGTGCGATTGGTTCTTGAGCCCTGGCCTCATTTAGAAATAGACCAAGGTTTAGTCCACCAATCAGGGGGAGAATCCTTGATCCAAGCTCTTTCATTTAGGATCACAGCTCATTTCCCTTGTTTTCTGGCGTCTAAAACTTTTTTCCTATTTTCATTTACTTCTTTTTGTTGTAATTTAGTTAAATCTTCATTTAGATAAATTTTGTCAACACGATCAAATGGCTTTTTCTTTGATCTAAGAGCCTCAAATCTATTTTGTGTTGTGAGAAAGCGAATAACTAAAGAGTCATCTTGATTGAACCAAGCACTATTCGGGGATATATTTGGCAGTGTTAAATTAATAGAAATGAAATTGAACATTGTTTGGATGGTATTCTCTTGTTTGGGTAATCCTTTGCCTCTCAGATTAAGGGTTTTGGCTTGCCTTTGTATATCTTCATCAAACTTTGCTTGAATTATAGCTTCAACCAATGGAGGTGGTTTCTTGTTATTTTTTACAACTTGAACCCATGTGTTTGGATTTATAGAATCCACTTTGGTAGCTAAATCCTTTTGTTTTTCTCTATTAACGACCAATTCAATACGAAAATGAGCAAGCTCTTTAAAATTGTTGTTGTTAATAGCGTTTAAGGTAAAAGAGGATTTAAATTATACCAAGGAGGTTTCCAAAATGTTGATATGATCAGACTATTCAGCAATCAATTTATTTTGCCCCATGACAACTGGGGTTAATTCCAATACTTATGGTTTGAGGCCCTGCAATTGTTTTTCAAAGATTGTTACTCTATCAATAGAAGCGCTGGTCATTTTATTTGGAGATGCATTCAAATCAATCAGTGCTTTATCCCCTGTTATTGACTACTCTAACATTGTAATTTTGTCAAACAGTTGACATGTAAACTCGGTGCCCCTGTTTCTGATGTCATCCTGTCCTTGTAACTGTTGATGCACTGTTCATATTCCTTAGATGTGCAAGTAATGCTCCGGTACCTGCCCCTGATCTTGTTCTTGTATGAGGTTGTAATTTGACAGATTTCTTCCAACAAAAAATTCTGTCAAATAGTTCACAGACCCCTATGTGCTAAATATAATCTGCTGTGAACCCCAATAGCGGTCTGTCAAATACTCTGTTGTGGACCCTAACGATTGCTTGTCAAACCCAAATTCCTTAGTTCAAAGTGCAAACTGGGGTATTCCTTATCACTTTTATGATCTGTGAGCCCTGTTTGCATTGGTTTAGTATTCCCTATCGCTCTCTGTCGTCTCTACTGCTTCTGTCACCTCTGTCGCCTGTGTGCTTCCCTACTTCCGTCATGGATATCAACACTGTGCATAATTCATGTCCGTTCTCGTGTTTACTCGAGATGAAATGTATGAATGTATGGTAGGTATAACAGTAGTGCAGTAACATGGTGACTTGATAGGTGAATGTGTTGATACAACCCTTTTTCGAAGGGGAGAGAGGATGCCGACGGAGATAAATCTGAATGTGCTAGTCATTTCAGTGGACGCGTGAGATTGGTCATGGAAGGCATTTCCGCTGGAAGGGGCGATCCGGATCATCCGACAGCCAATGTGAGGGAGCCCAATGCTCCCGACATATCGGCGGTGTCGTTGCCGCCAAGTTTGGTGGTGATCGGAGGGTTGGACACCCTTCAGGATTGGCATGTGCGATACATTGAGCATACGAAGATGGAGAAGGAGGTGGAGGTTTTGTTTTATGAGGATGGGTTTCATGAATTTCATTTCATGGCCTATCATTTGGCTTCTCAATTCATTTATGATATCTCTAATTTTATCAGTCTCAAATAATAAAAGTGAAAATGAAAAGTAGATAGGTGGGCAGGTTAGGTAGAGCGTGCAAACTTTAAAGTCATTTATTTTTTATTTTTTTTAAAAAGGGTGTTTAAAGATTTTTAAAAAAAATTATTAAGATTTACAATATTAAATGTTTTATTTAGGTTTATAAAATAATGTAAGATTTCATTTCTATTTTTATTTTTATTTTTGTTTTTATTTCTATTTTCAAAACAATGGTATTATGATTTAAAATAAGAGTTAGTTGTTAATGTTAATTATGTTTCAATTTCTTAGTAAATATTTGAGAGTTCATAATTTTAATTAATCAGATAAAATATTATTTAAATGTCATTTTATTTTTGCAACAATAATATGTTGAAAAGGCTTACGAGAAGGTCAAATGCAAAGTAAAATATTGAATTCTGCAAAATAGACATTCCACATAAAATAACTCAAAACATTTATGTACAACAAACAAATCTATCTATAATACAAAGAAAGAAGAATGAAACACTTTCTTAATAAAATAATATTAAAAAAATTAAAAAAAAAAAAAAAGCACTAAGAAAAAGCAAAGCAATAATCCTCAAAAAATAAAGTTGTAGCTAAATACCATAAGCAAGAAGAAGGCACAATGATGGTTTACCAAGCAATATGTCTAATCAAATATGTTGTAGCACTAGCTTTTATTTTTATAGTTACCTTATAACTTTTTATCCATTGTTTGATTTTTATTTTAAACGTATAATAGAATCTAATTTTTTGATCAAAACAATCAGATCTGTTATTTTGATGTACAATATTTTACGAATAGAGGTGATTAAACTAATAGCAATCTTTCTTTTAAAAATTTTACTTAAGAAGCTAACCATCTATTTGATTTTGTAGTGCACCAATAAATGGTTAGCCCCATGAAGTTGCTTTCAACATACCTAAAAGATGGGATAGTATGGATACAAGTATGGTGGAATCCTCTATAATGTGTTCACTCTTTTATGATTAGGGTCAGTGTATCTGAGACCCTACAAATCAATCAAATCCCTTATTAGTTTACCTCCCTATCTTTGTTTTTGTAATTAACTAGTTTAATTTATACTTACTTTTTTATGTGTTGTATCGTCCAATGCGATACAATTATGTGTTATGTTTGTGAATTATATTAGCAACTTTGATATAATTCAATGTGTTTTAAAATTGTATCGACTAGCCCGATATAGTTCGATGTGTCTCCTTAACTACATCGTCCATCCCAATAATGTCTAATTTATACCATCATTTACCCAACAGCATTGACCAACCTAATATAATTTTTTCCTACCTTTATATTATACCAACTACATTGATTTAGACTAGTTTTTCTACTTTTAGTGCCTAACCAAATCGGTTAGGCCCATATAGTATGTTTCTTATAAAATAACTGCACCGACCAACCCATTAAAGTTAATCATTTTATTCTACTATGGAATAAATATTTTATCATTCTAACATGAATGCAGAGAACTGACCAATCCACTTACAGTCTATATAGCTCACATGCCTTATACATTTACTTTGACTGGGGACCAAAATCCAAGTAATTGTCATGTGACTACTCTATCTAGAAGTTATGATCCACTTAACAACCCTAAAACCATTGTAACCATTATAATTATTTGCCCAAGATCTATATCTTTGGGAGCTCCTCCTGAACCCTGCCATACACCCAATAACCCATGTTCTAAGCTTGTAACGAATTACCTAGATGTCTATGAGATTTTAATGAATAAAAACATAAAAAATGGCTAAATAAATTCTTACATAAGAAAAATCTTTACCTAGATTTTACTAAAAAATTACTAGATTCTTACATATATATTACATAAATGAAATATTTTACAGAGTTATATCAGGGAAGACACATCAATGCCAAAGATTTTGTTCATATACTTTGAGAAGGTTGTTCCATAAAAAATTATCACAAAAAGCACTGAGCACTCCTTTTAAAATGTGGTCTTTATAATTTGGTGAAATGATGGCCATTGCTTGTCACATAAATAAAATAGACCTTGTTAATATGGCAGTCATAGGGTCTATGTATGCTAAAATCGTGGCCATTGTTTGTTGCTTAAACAAATAATTGTGTAGATGAAATGAGCCATAATTATTTTATTTTTAAAGTTTCATGTGTTATATTATGGTAATTATAAAGTGTTATAGTGAATTTTTTAAATATGAATATATTTTGTACCTAACTATAAATGGAATTTTCATTCTCAAGTATAAATAGTTTAAGGGTCAAGTATTGGTACTCCAAGGGTGCTTAGCATCTAGGATTTCCACTATTTCCCTGACATCTAGATAGTCATGTGAACCCTTAAACTTAAAAGTGTTCCACCAGTGATGCTTCTTCCCCTAGGTTCATGTTTAGAAATGTAATTTTGAACCCTATGAGCTATGACTCATAAGACATGAAATGGATTAAATGAAAATAAATATGAGAACATACATTTTTTGTTGCATTGTTTCAAACAAAAATATGTACCATTTCATACCTTAAATTTATAGGCATCATTAATGCAATATTTAAAAACCCCAAATATTTTCATATGGTCATCAATTTTAATAATACAATACATACTATCAATTTCAATATTATAACACAAAACTTCAATTTCAATGCTTGGTGTTGAAGTCTTCTTTTTTGGGTTTGTATCATTGTAATAAAATGAATTACATTATCAACAACTCATTTTTTTTTAATTGTCACTGATGTTCAAGGTAAAAATATATGTCTTGACATTTTATTTTATTGCATCAAACTCTCCATGCCTTAAAGCCATCATGCTTCTCACAGTTAGTTTCAATCCTTGTTTTAGACCCATAACTCAAATTTTTGGTTAAATGTTTAATTATTGCATACTTTCCTCTTTTATCTACTTCCCTAAATTAACAAGTTCCAAATCAATGATTGTTTAATTTATTGATATATTATTCATCCTGATTTTTCTCACTTAAATTTGTCTAATTAGGGTTGAGTATCACCTATACCCAAAATTTAGTCAAACATATTGGTGAACCTATATTTTTTTGCTTGAACATTATCAAAACCCTAGATTTCCAACCTTATTTCTAGGATTACAAAAAATTATCTTAGGGTTAAGAATATGAACACTCATATTCCCCCTAATCTTTTATTCGAATAAGAATTTATATTTTCTACCTTAAGGGTTCACTCTTATTTTGTTATTAGGGCTCCCTTTCCTAGGCTATAAGCTCATTTTTAATAAGTGTGGCCTAGGGGAAAATGGTGTAACTATTTTCACATTTATATCTAGGTTTGGTATTTTTACTAATTTTAATAAAAAAACCTCTTTCGAATCTCAAAATTGCCTAACGAATCTATTGTAGTATTCAGTTATTCATTATGCACTTTATATAATGGCTATATGGGTTACTTTTGCTATATGATTTTTAATTCAAGAAATAAATGTTCTACTTACATATTTTCAAATAACTATATTCAATATCTTTAATAATTATGTGATAAAATGGATAAAACTAATGTATAATAAAATCATAATTGATCTTAATCATAATACATCTTCTAGGTCTATAGTAATCATCCCTCCTCAAGGTTAAGATAACTAACATCCCTTTAAAAAAATGTTGTCACTCTCACAAGAAGTAAGTAGCCCATTATACAGTGTTGAATAAAGGAAACTAACATATCCTTCCTCAATCCCCTCCACATCCCATTTCTCCTCTTGATGGTGTGTATATGCATATTTAATCTGAAGTACCCAGGGTTTGTGCTTGAGAGTCCCTTAATTATCATATCATCACTATGATAAATATAATAGAAGAGTTTCAAAATAAAAATTAGTTTTTAGCGTAATTATCACATTATTGGAAAATTATATTACATATGCAAATAACTCATAATGTGCTAGTGTTAGTCATGCATTTGTATCTACATCTAGCAAGGTTATGCCTAACAAGACTTCATATCAAAATGGAAATCTACAAAAGAATACATATACAATTAGAGATGAAAAAATATATAAAAGACTAATAAGAGATCAAATGATATTCTCGAATAAATGCTTAGCAAACAATTGATCAAGATAACACCTATACAACCTTTAAGGAGATGAAAAGATTATTATGAATATCATAGAATGCATGGGCATCATACAAATATATGTTTGGATTTGAAGAAAAAATAGACATTATCTTTGACAATGGTGATCTTATAATAGATACATCAATCAGCCATCCCACTTATACCATGATTTCATCTTTATAAAAAAGTCAAACACAACAAATACAAGTATGGATATCAAAAGATAATTTAGAGAAAAAATAATTAAAAATAAAACAATTAAAACAAGAAAATATTCATAAGGATAATATAGAGCAAGAAAATATTCAAAAGGCAAATTCAAATCAAGAAAACTTACAAAAATATCAAGATGACAAAGTAAAAATTATAAAAAGAACATAAACAATAGGCACAATTTGAAAAAAAAAAAAGGTTACAAAAGCTACAACAAGACAAAAAGACGTTATCAAAAGATAAATTTCTAAAACAAGTGCAACCTAAGAAAGATAATATATTTAAGAAAGGGTTTCTAACACAATAACTTAAAAATTAAGTGATGCCTAAAAAAGCTAATATTACAAGTGTGGTTTCAAATAAGTCAACTAAAAAATGCTCATCATTTCTAGAGAATTTGATTATTAAGCACCTTATAGATGCAAAATAATGTACCAATTTTGTGGTCAATAACATTATTGAATTGAATATTTATACCTTGACACTCCTACACTTTCTTGGATATGATAAGGAACACTTGAGCAATACTATTACATCCAAACCATTTCTCAGATCCATCAAGGTACCTTGTACAATTGGTCCAAAAACATGTATTATGTTATTTCATATATGTTATAGTCTAACCCAATATAATACTAAATTAGGAAGATCATGGATGACTACAATATGGGAAACAATGGGTAAATATCATAACTATGTCAAATTTGAGCATGACAGTGTAACAATTACAATTTCAAGAGAACATGAACCTCTTGAGAGTAAGAAAAACAAATATAAATCATATCTTTAACAAGTATATAAACAAATGGGTGGATGCACAAAGTTGGGAGACAAAAAAGGTGACATTCATGGGGAGAGGTTTTTTTTTTCAAAGGGTGTATGCCCTTTGGCCCACAAAGGACATACACTCTTTATATTTATAAAAGGGCATACACCCTTTTTTATTTTCAAACCTTGCTCAAACCTGTGAATTAATTTTTTTGCCTTGAAGGAGTTCCTGCATTTTGAAAAGGATGTGCATGCTTTGACATTGCATCCTATCAGCATGATTTAATATTTTGATTGTAATTTCATGTATTTTGATTTTTAAATTATAATTTTAGAGTTCTAATTTATATGTTTGTATGCATAGTGTTTTGAAAATAAATTTACATTAAAATTTGTCACATTGCCCAATAAAATTTGTATTTTTATAAATATAAATATAAAATTCAATAGACTAAATTTATGAAGAAAATGTAGAAAAAACCATGATCAAAACCCTCAACAGTTTGACTTCATAGAAGAAGAAGCTAAATTGTATAAATAATATAATTCAAAATGTCAACAATCATAAATTATTATCAATAGTTTTAATTACTTCAAATCATAGTGGATGCAATTCTCTTGCGAGTACATTGGAGGTTCATTAATGAAGTGGGAAATGTAACTTCACAACTTCATGGAATGTTACATAAAAGAGAGGTCATGAAACAATATTATTTTGATAAATTGTCATATGATGACGTTAGAAAAAAAGACAACAAAATAAGATGTGTGTTCTTTTTTTCTTAAGCATGAAACCGAAAATTCACCACCAACACGCTGCAAACATATTAGCATTTATTGGTGTGTTCATGTGGAGATAAAAAGTAACTTTTAGGATAGATGGTGGATGGTGTTTGATGAGCCTCCATGAAATAATAATGAGATTATACTGTAATCTTTGATTAAATTTATTATGATTTTATGCTATAATAAATATCAAATTATTTTTTCATGAAGGCCTCCCAAGGTAGGGGAGGTGGGTCATCATTTGATAGACCTGGTATTAAGCAAAACAAAAACTACCCTAATTGAATTAAGAGAAATCAATAATAATGCATGATCCTATCCTCAAAATTTTACATCATACCACATAGATGGAAACCCTTGAGGCAAAAACTAGTCTCACACTTGTTATTATTGACCATGGGATGCATACACTGAGGACTTATACATAAGCTCTAGGTGGTGGGATATATAATAATGTCCCTCCTATTATTGGTTCTAGTGGTATTGGTGCTAGTGTCCCTAATACTATTGGTGCTAGTGTATCTCCTACTATAATTCATCCTAAAATTTATGTACATCACTACAACTCATGTGGGAATAAGTGTATTAGACCTCCTATTTAGGTGTGACATATATAAGTTACATCTATGGAGACTAGATGTACATTTGTGAAAGACACTAGTACCCAGTAGTTTATTACATTTATAGTAGCTTCAATATTTCTGTACATCAGTACATAGAATTATATTTCATATATAGCTTCTTTAGTACCTCATGACACCAACACACTTGTGTATATGCCATATATAGTTTCTTTAGAAGCTCAAGAGACTAGCATGTCAGAATTAATGTAACTTATAAATGCTTCAACACCTCATGACACTAACATGCTAGAATTTATGCCATCTATAGTTACTTCACCACCCCCTCAGCACACATTATCCTATTATTTGGGACTTATCTACTTCACCGTCTATATTTGATACACATGTTTAATTTTAATTAAAGTTTGTTTATGTATGTAAAAAAAAATTAAGTTTATTTTTAAGTATATATTTACTTAATTGACTAATATTTGACTTAATTTTTAATTTTTTTCTTGTATATATGATCACTGATATCTTAGGTACCTCATATACCTTATATTCTATCGTTGAGGATGAAATCAACACTGAGGTGCCATACACTTAGTTTTAGAAAGTTATAAATTACATAAATTTTTTTATTTAATGTTAAATCACAACCTGGTGTATTATGCTTGAATTATAGATTTTTAGTGATATATATTTATCCAATTAGTGTAGTTCTTAAATTTTATTATTTTTTATAGCCACATATTTATCATAATCATAGTATCCTAGATAGAGTTGAAACACTTTCATAAGTGTAGCGTATTTTTGTTTCATTTTCAAGAAGTGTTTCTTTAAAATCTTGTAACTCTATAAGATGTTGCATTTAATCTAAATTTAAAATTGTGCATATTTGTTTCTTTATTCACTAACATTTTTATCTCACATTCTAATCTTAATCCAAAATAAATATGAGCTTAGTTTAATGTATAAAAATTTATATCAACACAAGATTTCTTTTTGATCACAAACAAATTCCCTATAGTGATTTTTGTGCTACTAGCCACATTTTTATGCTTGATATCCACATGTATTCATCAAAATAATTATTTTAATTGTTATTACTAGTTGGTTGTTTCATTATGATATTATAAACTTACTTATTTTTAGGCATCTAAAAAATCCATGCATGGTTAGTAAATTAGAAGGTAACATATTGGTGCAAAGAAAGACTAACTAGAAGACTTATCTTACAATTTGAATATCCTTAGAGGTTGTTGGGACTTTTGTATCAAAAATTTACATGATCATGTTTTTATTGGTAAATTATAGGTGATGACACAGGCTATGTATACCCCACATGGATTGGTAAAATGTCCACTATCTCCCTCGTAACACCTAATTTAGAGACATAGATTGGTGAGAAAACATAGTAAAATTATTTTTTAGATTCGAACTATTATACTCTATCATATTTATATTTATTTGAAAATATAGATCTAATGATATATGTATGATCCATATAATTATCCAACATGGATATATTTGTTGACATGTATATATTCATTGTCACGCAACCCAAAATAACCATTTAGGTGGCATACAATGAGTACATCCAGAATCATCTTATTGTAAAAAAATTTTCATGACAACTATATCATATTCAATATAAATTTTTTATTTAATATATTTTTAGATGCCATAATTATCTGAGGATGAAAAAGAGACATTGGATACTTCACACGTTAAGAGGAGAGTGTCTCCCCATAATGAATCATGGAACACCCCTGGTTCTACATCTATGGCGAGGAAGCAAAATTTATTTGGAGGCAATGACAATCAAGAGAGCTAGTTGTTGTGCTAGGGGTCTAGTTGTAGGAACAATCTATTTTGTATGCCAACATGATCCACATTATATGCCTATATGGTGCATTTTTTATATGTTCATGTTATGGTCTAGATTATATCTTGATATATGTCATATTTTTGATGTCATTATGACACAATTTACATACACATATATACTATTTGATATATTTACATGTGAATCATACATTGTTATAATTTGTGTATACATAATTACTTATTGAATATGTCATTATTATTTTTTTAACATGTTCACAGATAGTTCAAATTATAACTTTCATGAAATTGTGGTACTGATGTTATAATGAGTATAATTAATTTATTTTGTTGTGCATGTCAATGTGATGATTGTTGATTTATGTGATAGTTTCTTATCATTATCATATATTTCATTGATAACTAAATAAAGAACAAAATTATATCTATATATTTTACTAACATGAATCTGTCTAGTTTTTTAGAAATGTTTTTAAAACATAACCACTTATTGGAACCACATTTATAAGACAATTATAAGAGAAAATCTAGATAAATACTCATTGGATTGATTGGAACACAAAATACTACCTCTTTTATCCAATTTGGAAAAAATTAAAATAAAATCCCCTCCCATAGAAAATATCTCCTTAGAATGAATATCCATACAATGAGAAATTTCATTCTAGCATCATCTTTAATGAGTTAAAAGACTAGGATCATCCACATTGAATAAATAAAAAGCAAAATCTAAAGAGAGGTTAGTTACCTTGAAAATTTTCAAAATAAAACCTTTTTGTAGGGTTAAACCAATAAATTTTCAAGAGATTAGATTATTTTCAAACATCTCAAAGCTCCCGTTGAGGCCAAAAATTAACCCTTCCAACAATTTGAACTTCTATTCATAGTAATCTCACATTTTCATTACTCGATTATTTTTATTATAGAAATCAAATGTCTAGTTTTAGTGACATCAACTAATGTTTGACCAAGCATCATTTATTAGGGTCATTTATATCTCTAACATGCCATAAAATTATATTAATTGCTCCATATATTGGAATTTTACCCATCAATTTTCAAAACCAAAGAAATAATTTATTATTTTTTTCTTACCAATTGACACTGCTTCTATCATCCACACTTTCATGGACTTATTCCCCCTCTTTCCTTTCCTCCCAAAATTAGGTTGTGAGATGAGAATTTTAGATTGATATATGGTTATAACTTATCTAAAATTGAGCTATTCCTATGAATCAATATCATCTTGTTCTTTCAACACTTCTACCATATCTTAGATCATTTCTTATTATAACTTGCCAAAATCCCCCATATCCAGTAAAGGAGTAGAGAGATTAGGGGGAACCTTCAAGTTGAGAAAAATGGCAATCATATTATAATTATTTGAAATTTATTCACTAGCCTTTATCATTGTGTTCCTGGATAGCCTTTATCCTTGTTCTAAGGTCTTCCTTAGCTCAAAGATAGAAACCATATTTAGGCCTTGAAAGTGTTTAACTTAAAAAAGATGTGGTTATCCTATTTTGGAGTAGATAGGGTTAATAATATAAAAATGAAATGGCACAAGGGTGATAATCAAATATATTATAGGACAAATAGATTATAAACTCAGATATACACATATGTTAAATTCATAAAATTGAGATAGTCTAAATATGGAAAGTATTGCTAAGCTATATAAATGACATATAAAACAAGGTACTTATCTAGTTTTGATGCTAACATAGTGTTAGATCTAGAAAAGGTAGGAAGAAGGTTTGTTGGGAGTCAGTTATAGAATAGTGTTAGATTCTAGATTTGATGCTTCTAGAACTTTGGACACTAACATTATCCTAGGATAGTTATGTTGATGCTATTATCTAGGTTCGATGTAAGTGTCTTATACAAAATACGTGCTAGAAAAGGATAAAACCACCTAGATGCTTATAGGTTTTGCTTCACCTTTGCTTTATTGGAGGTTTGCCAATGATCTCTCCAAGGTAACCAAGGATGTTGATGATGTGTCATGTGTGTTAGAATGACAATGAAAAAGTGTGCTTCAATGTGCTTCAATGATTCTTGTATGGTTCTTTAGTGGTTAACATAGTGAGGAAATTAATGGATGATATTGATGGTATATACATGTTACAAAGACCATATGGGGTGTTATGAATGCTTGTGTAAGTGAAAAGAATTCATCAGAAAAGTCATATGAAGGTTTAAGTTCAAGTAGTCATCTTGATAGATAACGCTGAGTGAGCATATTAATGATGTCAGAATTCACATGTGTGAAGGTTTCAAGATTAGTTTGATATATGGATGGATTCCCCTATGAAAGGCCATCATGTGTTTCAAATTTTAGGACTGGACATGGTACGTATCAAAATTTATTAAGTTGTAAAGTTGGATTCTCATGTAGAGTTAACTAAGTTCCCATACTTAGCCAAATTTTTGATATCAAAGATCTACGGTGAGTATTTAATCTTCATGATAAAGATCCAATGATGATCATCTAAACTAACAAATGAAGATATAATGATGAGTGAGTGATTAGGCAGATAAATATCTATGATGAGTGATTAATCTAACTATAAAAAGATCTAATGATTAGAGTTAAACTTTTAATATAGTGATCAATGGTGAGAGTGAAGTTAATAAGTTGAAGATCCTAAGAATTAACATGATGAAGATGTGTTATAATAATGAAGATCTAGCAAGTAGATCAAAAATGCATGTTTGATCAAGCAGATCAAAGATTGATGGAGTAAGTTGAATTATGAAAATAAAGATCAAGGGGGAATATTAAGTCAATAAGTCAATAGAATTATTAGAAGGCATGTGGGGCTATCAAGTGGTGAAAGATAATTGAAGATTGACTATAGGGTGTGCAGAAGGCACATGGGGCTGCCAAGTAAGACGATCTCAGAAGTGAGAATCAAAGATCAACAAAAAATGATGAGAGTTAAAGCTATGAAACTCTTGAGGAGATCGATGGAGTTTATTTTATCAATATTTTAGGGAGCACAAGATAAAGACAAGTGTCAGATGATTTTTCATTAACCAGTGACCATTGGTATTTGAATTTAACAAAGGAAAAACTAGTCTATAGTATTTTGCGTATATCTTTTGATCTAGGAAAAATTTCTTAATGGTGTTAAAATAAAATTTTAAAAGGACTTAAAGTTGAATATATAAAAGTTGATTATAATATTTAAATTTTTTTATAATTATATATATTTAGCTCTAAATTTTACTAAATGTTTGACTATATTTTGTAAGTAACTCAAGAAGGATAATTGAAGAGTTATTGATGAGATTTTGATGTTTAAAGATGAAATAAATATTATATAGTGTTGTATACTCAATTATAACCATATATGAGGATTTTTGAGATTTGACCAATCCATATTAAATATTAAAAAATGTCTAAAAATTTGACTATGTTTGTTGGAGGCTAAAAATAGTTTGAGTGACCATCTTACAAAGGTAAGTTGAAGGTGTTTTGTGTAGAGTTCAGGACAAAAATTAACTTGAAGATGTCAAGGAAGTCTAAAAGGTTCATGAGAAGGTATTGGAAATCTTATTTTTCCCATATTATGTTATGGAGATTCAAAATATCTTGACTATATTTTTAATGTATATGACCCATATGAGTGGTCATTTTGAGAGAGTTGGTTTGAGTGCTTAGAACTTGTGTTGAAGTATCCAAAGAACATGAAGGTGTTGAAAAGGTCTTAAAGTATTAACCAATGTGATATAATCATATAGATATGTGAAATATTTGATTTTTTGCTTTAGAAGTTTGAGACCATGTTTTATGTGTTTGAAGGCCCAAAGAGTGACGAGACCAAATTGGTAGGTTCAAGTGTTGAGTTGGTGTTATAGGTAGTATAGACCTATGAGGGAGTTATAAAGTTTATATTGGAGATATTTTTTATGTGTTAAAATCGTTGGTATAATTTGAAAGTGGCCCAAGAAGTTGAATTTGTAACGTATGGGTTAGTAAGCCTAATTATTTTAGGTCTCATCAAAACCTAATGATGGTTTGGGGTTAATGAGGTAATGGTCAACCTAAATATTATGAGTTTATTACATGTAACATGTATGAAGACATATTTTAAATGTATAATAGGTATGGTTAGCATCTTGTCTGACCAATATGGGTTAGATGAGTGTATGGTATAAATATAATGCATAATTGGCCTATTTGGAGTGGAGTTGAGAGAGCATTGTGCTAAGCAAAGGAGAGAAACCTTTGAAAGAGAAGGTACATGTTAATTAAGAACATAAAATATAAAAGAGGATCATTCATTTTTATTTGATAAAGTTGATGTAGGAGGACACATACGTCTTTGGACCTAATGAGCCTAGAAGAGGCAGATCGAGTGAGTAATCCCCAGAGGATGTTTGAGAAAGATGGAGCAGGTGTGTAGATGAGAAAAAGATATGTGAAGGATGTGATATCCATGAAAGTGTATTGAGAGGTAGATAAAAGTGTGGATTTCATGTATGACCTTGTGGTCATAATTCTAATGTTGAATTTATAGGTTTGATGCATGAGAACAAGCAAAGGTGTGTAGATTGATCCAAAAGGTGGTTTTAGATGCTTTGATTGTGTTTTAAGGTTTGAATGAGTGAATTGGATTGAAGGAATATTTTTTTTATGGTTTATCCATTAAATTTAGAAGCAATTAGAGTTCTTTATTTCTTCATTTTATAGATTGTGCTGGTGCTCAACATCTTAGGCAAGTTAGTGCTTGTCATCTTTAGGGGTTGGTGCTCCTTGTGAAGTGGGTGCTTCAATAAAGTATCATGTTATTAATCATCTTATAGGATAAATAGTTAATTTTATTATAGTATTGAGAATGCATTTTCTCCCCTAAGAGGGTTTCTCACATAGATCTTGTGTTATCATGCTTATCTTTCATGTTCATTTTTATGAGTGGTTTATTTACTTCTTGATTACTTATGGTGTATGAATAAGGGTTTGAAGTATTTAGACTAAAGTTTTTAAATATCTTTATTCATTAATTCACCCACATATCTTAGTGATTGTACCTCTAACTTGCTCTAGTGCATTTAGATCTAGGTCATGTACTATCACTCCTTATGAAATAAATAAACCCTAGTTTTCCATATTTTTAGTGAACATGGGGGAAATAGGTTAGTGGGCACATGGTTTTGAGATAACCCCATATCAGCGAGAACTACCTAAATATTCAATGCTCTAGAAGAGGGCCTCAAACTCATGTAGTTATCCTATATATGTTGGTTTGTGTGTGAATCATGCAATTCTTGTAAATCAAGTACAATAATGACCTAGCTTGTAACCTATAAAATTGAGCTCTTGGGATGCTCCTTTAGCAATTCAAGCCTATAAATGTGTTATCCATATGATTGATATAGAAATAGGAGAGAATAAGTAAGCTTTGCTCAATTAAATGATTGATATAATGCTTTTGATAAGTTTCCTTGGTCTCTTTGGTATTTTGCTAGGTGAGGAATGATTGAGGGTTAATATTGTATTTATATCAATCCCTTTAGAGAATAAATTGTGTTATGGTACTGAAAACTTGTGTTTGATCAGGATACTAATGTGAAGGCTAGTGTTTATTCCAAACATTAGTGTTGAAGGAGCAAGAAAATAGGTAAAATCTTAGGACTTGTATAGGTGGAAGATAAGTACATTTTAAGAATTATAAAAAAGATAGAAGTTCTGTGTCATCAACATAAAATTGGTCAAACTAAGATATAGGCCAAGAGGTATAACATAGATCAAATGCAAGATTTTCAAAAGTGAGAAAGGTCTAGAAGTAAGAGGAAAAACCAAGGTATGATTTTGCCAAGTGTATAAGACTAAAGTGCTATATAATCATAAAATAGTGTTTATGTCCCCCCCCCCTTAATCTATAATGAAATAATTAGTTTAAAGGAAATAAATATGCACCTAGGTGTGTATGCACACCTTATTTTTGCATGTACCCAACTTGAGTGTTTTTCTAGTGAGTGACCTGTAACAAGATCAAGTTACATTGTATAATGAATTCATATAATTTGAAATTCAAAGTAAGTTTGAAAATATTACAATTGAAAGAGTAAGGCTTAGGAGTACACTTGTTTGTGAATGTAACTACCTTGCCTATTGGCAAGTTGATTTGAAAATGATGTATCATTATAAGGCTCTATAACTAATATTAGAAAAAATATAGATAAATATATAAAGTACATATATCCAAGGAGATAGAGAGAGAGAGATATTGGAAGGCCCATACCCCTAACCCTAGTGAAAAGGTGAGTTGTCACCTGGAAATTAATATTATCTCAACCGTGCAGCCCAATGATACTTATAACTTGGTGAGGTTGGCTGATATAATAAAACCCAACATAAAAACTTGGAAATATTGAGTTATTTAATCACCTCAACCATACCAAAAATTAAACCATCTACTATAGTATAATGGCTCAATAAAAGTCCATAAAAGTCCTCAGGGTGTTAGTATGTAAAAATATATGCTATGGTAACAATACATAGAATAGTTTTTAAATCTAAAATTGATTTAGATTTTTATAATATGAGGCACATATTACATAGATATGTCACTCAGATATGTCTCATGTTGAAACTATGTATAAAAATGATACCAATGTATAAAATTATTCAACAACTATGAATCTAAATCATATAACTATGTGCTCTAGTGAAATCAAAAAATTGTGTAAGTGTGGAGAACATGATTCCAAATAGTGACCCCACTATATATGGATAAATATAAAAAAAATTTATAAGTAATAATGTGGATTACATGTTTCCAAAACATGCCTCCACTATAATCTATAAATCTTGAATACTGAATAGGTGTGGAGAATATGCTTCCAAGGCATGTCCCCACTATATCTAAAAACTATGAATGTGTGTGGAAGCGATGCCTATATGAAATGCCCCCACTAAATCTAAAAAGTATGCCAAGTGTGTAAAACATGCTTATATGACATGACCCCACTGATATACTTCTCCTTTGAGGTGATGGAAATATATGAACTAGTAGTTACCTCACCTTAAAAGGATAAGACAACAATATAATCTATGAATGTAACCAAGTAAGATATAGTGAAACATGTCTAGGTAGATATATCATTAAAGCAAATAGAACCAATGTGATCACATGAAGGCCTAAGATGAATGATACAGATCATGGAAATGTCAAATTAGCAATAGTACAAGTTCAACAAAAAAAAATGAACACACATAAGAGCACTCAAAATTAAGTCAAAATCTAATATTCCAAGGAGACTACAAACAAGGGGCATGTTAAAATGCTTCAAAATTTAATGGACATGACTCAGTCAAATGCCCATGAAAGAAATAATGTATTCAAATATTCATACATAAATAATGACATATGCAAATGTGAAATAAAGCATAGATAGGCACAAGGGCCACAAACAAAGGAGAATATTCTAATACTCAAACAATCAATTCAATATCAAGGAAATACACTCAATAAAGTGCATACATAAAATAATAATAAACCAACATAAACATGTCATATTAGCCCAAAAATCAAGTGTGTTAGCAAAAATGTCAAGTGTATATCATATCAATTACATTGTGTAAGATGTAATCATGCATAATGGCATGTATAAGTATATATATAATCTCAAACATGACTATGAAAGGTGATCATAGAACCATATAACATGTGTATATCAAGATCAAATAAGTGGATTCCCACAATGTCCACATGGCATGAGTAGAGGGAATGTTAAATGCCTAAAATATGAATAATTAATGTATATGTGTATGTATGTATTGTAATTCAAGAAAATTATGAAACACACATGTGTGTAGAAGTCCTTGAATATGCCATCGATCAACATAGATTCCAAAGATCCAATAGAACATGTAGACGCCAAAATATTTTTTGATTTTTTGATTTTTTTTAAATTTTTTTTGGTATTTTTGGAATGTTTTTAGAAAGAAAGATCATCCTATGATTCCACCCAATGGATGGTCATAAACATATCCTCACTATGAAACTAGTGTAATAATATTGCGACATTGTCAAGGAGTATGTATAGGTGTAATATCTATCATTGTAGCATTAGTGATTCTCTATGTATGTGAAATAGGACTCTATGGTTTTGAAGTAATAGGAGTAGGGGTTCATAGAACCCATCAATGAGTGATTTGTGGTTTGTTTTAAATGATAGTAATAGGTACATTTGAAGGTGCTCTATATATCTAAACATGATGTATAGTAGAATATGGGGATTCCATGGAATCCATTATATGTCTCTAATGTAATGGTCTCTCAAGTAGTGGCCAACTAGTAAAGGGGATTGCCTATTGCATACCCTTTTTTGGTGAATTATCTTTATTAGGATTGATAGCTAGTTTCAAACAATTATTTTTTCTTGTTCAAGAGGATGCTCATATGGAATTCCATAAAATGTAATTACTTGATTGGCATGAATGTATTTAACACACTTATGCACTATAGAAGGTATAACTCTAAGAGTGTGTAATGAAGGTCTTCCCAATAACATATCAAAGATGCCCATGGAATGGATAACTAAAAAAGTAGTAAGCACATGTGTGGGACTGACTTATAAAGGTTGATTAATCTCACCAATAACCTTCTAGAGGTCTCATCTAATGCTCTAACTGATCTAGTAGAGGGGTTTAAATCATGATGAGTATAACCCAAGTGCGTAAGCAATGTCATGGTGTAAACATTTTTTCTTGCACCATTATCAATTGTATCACTGATTATGTGGTGTTTATCAAGGTATGATCAAATGAATACAAAATGAAGATTAGAATTATCCCTAATTTCATGAACATCGAAGGAGATAGATGATCTCTTAACCATAAGAGGTGCATGTCATGTTTAAGTACCAATAATCCCATCTAGTGGGTGCCCATAATAAGATGGAGTAGGATGTGCATTATATGCCATTTACACTTTTGGTTCTTTTTTAGAATGGTCTTTCAAATGATTATTAAATATTTTATATTTATGGTGATCACCAAGTTATGAATTTGATTCCTTTGGAGGAACCTCAAATGTAGGTATTTGGTCATCAATAAGGTATTAGATCTTATGTTTTAAGGTAAATAATCTATTTTTAGAATTTCCTATTCCTTGATGATAATCTCAATAAGCATTTACATCATAGCCTTTAGGGAGAGGTTGAATTAGTGGTTGACTCATATCAACCTCTACAGGATGAGGGAGAGATATAAGCTGACACTCGATTAACCATGTGAGTAATTAAGATACAGACTTAGGAAAATGTGAGAACTATCTCCTTAGTACATTAGATAAAACAAGTTGATTAAGATGTTTTTAAATTGCATTAATCATGGTGGTTTTTTCCTTCTTAGGCTTAGGAGGTTTGAAATTATAACTTGGTTTGATTGTAAACTTATTACTAGATGTAGATGCATATGGTGTGTTTTCTACATACTTGAGATTATTTAATGAAATAAGATTCATTTCATAGTCATGTACAACATGGTACAAGTCATCAAAATATTGAAAATAATAGACATATGTAAAGGAGGAAGCAAACTTTGCCTAAATATGTCTTACAATTCTTTATCTACCATAGGATTAGTAATTTTAGCTGACATTGTCTTGTATCTTAAGACATATTCATTCATAATTTCATTGGTTCCTTGTTTGATTTTGGTAATTTGAGCATAGGAAACCTTTTCAGAAATGTAAATGGAAAAGTGTGCTAAAAACTGGTCTACAAGAGGTTTGAATGCTTTCATAGATTGGAGAGGTAAATAATAGAACCACCTTAAATAATAGTACTTTAGGATTCTTGGGAATAATTTGGTCAAAATTTTATCATTAGAAGTATACTAAAGGCATGCTGAATATAAGGATTGAAGATGTTGTTTAGGATCACCCTTGCCAACATAAAATGGAAATTTAGGTGTAGTAAAATTAGTTGATAAAGGGTGTAAATATATCTCAGGTGAAATAGGGTTAAGCAACACATCTTGAAAATCAATAGCATGAGGGGATTTTAAATTATTTTGTTCAATGTGAGTAACCTTGTCCTATAATTTCTTTATAACTTGAAGGAGTGTTTGAACTATGGACCCATTGGGAGTTAGATTAACAAATTGAGTAGTCACTAAAGGGGATGTAAACATGGTTTGAGTAGTAATAGGTATGTAAATTGGTATATCCATAGTAGATGTAGGAAGGTTGATAGGTATGGAATTAGTTGTAGTACCTTTTAAGAATTCATCATCATGATGTGAGGAGGCCTTAGGTTTATTATTTTTACTGATTTCATCTCATGTAACATACAAAAATGCATCAACTAAGCTTTTATTATTATTGAGATGCATTATCATGTCCTCTTTATCTTCTAGTTAAAAATGAGTATTTATTTTATCATTTTCCATTGCTTCACAAATTAAAAAATTAAAATTTGGTAAAAAAGTAAAATAATCAAGGATCAACAATAGAAAAAATTAAAAAACCCAGGTAACCTAGGGTTTGGAATTCAAGGGATGGGTTCATTAAATGTTTAACCCTAAAAAGGATGTGGTTATCTTATTTTAAATTAGATAGGATTAATAATATATAAATAAAATTACACAAGGGTGATAATCAGATCTATAACATGCTAAATAGATGTTAAACTCAGAGATAAGCATATGCTAAATTCATAAAACTGAGATAATATAAATATGGAAAGTAATAGTAAACTATGTATATAAATGACATATAAAACAAGGTACTTAGTTTTTTTATGCTAACATAGTGATGGATCTAGACTAAGGATGAATAAGGCTAGAAGACAATTCTAGAATAGTCATCAAATTCTCGATCTGACACTTCTAGAGATATCGACACTAATGTCAGCCTGGGATGGTTGCATCAATGTTATTATCTAGGTTCAATGCAAGTGTCATATATAATATACCTATTATAAAAGCATGCAACCACTTGTATGGTTCTAGGTTTTACTTCACATTCACTCTGGTGCACTAAAATATAGGTCATGGATTGTTGTTCCTCATAAAATGGCAAAACCCTAGTTTTCCATCTTCTTAGTCACCTTAGGGAAAAATGGGTTACTATGAACATGGTGTCAAGTTGACCCCAAAGACCCTATTATCAGTGGGCATTTCCTACATAGCCAATGCTCCATAAGAGGGACTTAAACTCATTTATTTTTCTTGTACATGTTATCTCATGTGGGAATCATGCAATGTGTGTAAAAAAAGTACAATAGTGACCTAGCTTGTAACTTGGCAAGTCAGTCTCTTGGGATGATATTTGAGTACTTTAGACCTATATATGTGTTATCCCTATGAATTATATATATGAAAGAATAGGGAAGTTTTACTTAATTTAATTTTTGATGGAGTGATTTTGATAAGTTGCCTTGGTATCTTTGGTTTTTCACTAGGTGAGGAATGAATGAGGGTTGATCTTGATTTATATCAATCCCTTTGGAGAATAACTTGCATTAAAAGTAATTAGGCTGACCATTAGGATACATTTAATTTTTAAATTGGATGAATTTAGGGCATTGGTCACTTATGTTGAGTTAGGACACAAACATTGACACTAGTGTCTATCTCAGATGTTAGTGTCTGAGAAGTAGGAAAATGAGTACAAGCTCAAAACTTGCAGAGGTGGAAGATAAGTAAATTTTAAATTTTTTGGATAAGATATAAGATCTATGTTATCAACATAAGATTTTTCACAATAAGAGATAATCCAAGGGGCACAAGATAGAGTAGATTCGATACTTGTGGAAGTAAGAAAAGTCTAGAACTGAGAAGAATAGCCAATGTATGAGTTTTTCAAGTGTACAAGACTGAGGCGTTATATAATAATAAAATAGTATTTACAAAAAATCAGGTTTTTCATATAAATATTTGGTTCCAATAAACTTACCTAAAAATCTTATAAAAAATTCTTTCTATGGTAGTCCTTTCTTAGTCATCCACACCTTCTTACTTACCTTCCTAGATTTATCAGGAGAAATCAAGGGTCAATGTTTCTTCACGTGCTCAAATATGTGACATTTAAAGTAATAAAATGGGATATTCTACACATAAATTTGTTGAAACCAATTTTTGACATGATATTTGATAATTATAAATTTTGACGTAATTTTATCCAAATCTAAATAAATGTAAATTAATTTGTATGGTGCTAAAAAACATTTTTTTTGTAATTGAATCTATTAAAATGAAATCACCCAATAATTATCCAATTGATGTACTTATGTTTCATGGTGTAGGATAATAATTAGGGTTAGAAATAAGATACCAAATCCTATAGTTTCATGGTTTATTCCTCTAATTACCCCCCAAAGGATTCTTACCATAGTAGGATGAGCAAGACATGGTTGTGAGTTTTCTCTCATAGCCAAATGTCTCTTACGAGACTAAAAATTAATTTGTGGGAGGCATATATTATGGCTCGTTATTACAATCAACAAATAATATTTGTAGACATATTTATATTGACATATTAACACTATAATTGACACCCTCTACTTTTTTTGGGCCCCAAGACCAAAATTTATAGTTTGCCAAATGCATCCCTTAAGAGATGCTTCTCATCCCTGAGGAGGAAAAATAAGTGAATCTAAATTAAAAATTACAAGATAACCATGAGGGTATATATGAGATATAAACTCTTATATTTTCATGTTCTATTACTCTAAGCACCACCAAGAGGATTATTGTTAGCTAAGGATGAACAAGACACAATGATGAGTTTTATCTTGCAACCAAATGTCTCTTAAGAGACTAAAAGTTGGTCTATGGGAGGCATATATTCTAAATAATTAGTGAAATTAATGAATCATATTTTAAAACACATCCAAATGGGAGTTTTAATGATATAATGGCCACCCTTTTCTCTCTGTCAAACCTTAGGACCAAAAGTTACAATTGACTAGATGCATCCCTTGAGACAAGCTTCTCATCCATGAGTGGGAAAACTAAGTGAAGTTCCACCACAAATTTCAAGATAGTTATAAGGGGTATAGATGAGCTATCAGGTCTTATAGTTTCATTTTTGAGTCATCTAAGCACCCCCAGTAGGATTTTTACTAGCTCAATATGAGTGAGACATGACATCGATTTTTATCATGCACCCAAATGTCTCTTAAGAGACTAAAAGTTGGTATGTGGGAATAATATATTATAAATCATTATCATAATCAAAGAAACATATTCATGGATACATTTAGATGTTAATTTTAATTTTATAATGTCTAACCTTTAATCTTTGTCAGGGCCTGAGACCAAAAGTTGTAGTTGGCCAGATGCATCCCTTAAGAGAAGCTTCTCATCCTTGAGTGGTAAAAGTAATAAAATTTTCATCAAAAATTATAAGATAAACATAAGGGATATATATGATTCATTATATCCTATATTTTTATGGTCAATTTTTTAAGCACTCCCAAGAGGATTCTTTCTAGCTTAGGATGAGTGAGACACAGTGGTGAGTTTTTTCTCATAACTAAATGTCTCTTAAGAGACTAAAAGTTAGTATGTGGAAAGCATATATTCTAACTCATTATCCCAATAAATAAACCATATTTTTAGATGCATTTAAATGTAAATTTTAATTTTATAATGGTCACCATCCACTCTCTATTAAGCCTCAAGATTGATATTTATAGTTATCCAGATGCATCCCTTAAGAGAAGCTTTTCATCCTAGAGTGGGAAAAATGAGTAAAGTTACATTGCATATTGGATGAGGGTTACAAATAAGAAATTATATTTTATAGTTTCATTGTTAAGTCCTATAATCACCACTTTGAGGATTATTTTTATCTCAAGATGAGTGAGACACACCGATGAGTTTTCTCTAGCAACCAAATATCTCTAAAGAGATTAAAAGTTGGTGTGTGGGAGAGATATCTTGTAACTTATTAGCCAAATCAATGAATCATATTTGTGGACACATATAAATGGGATTTTTAATGTTATAATTCTCATATTACACTCTTTGTTAGGCCCTAAGACCAAAATTTATAGCTAGTCAGAGGCATCCCTTAAGAGAAACTTCTCGTTCTTGAGAGTGCAAACTGACCAAACTTCCACTGTGCATTAGAGGAGAACTGTGAGGGATAGAGTGAGCTATTAGATCCTATATTTCATGGTAAATTACTATAACCACCCCTATAGGATTATTTACATCTTGAGATGAGTGAGGCATGGCAATGAGTTTTCTCTTGCAGCTAAATCTCTCTTAATATATTAAAAATTAGTCTATAAGAGGTGTATTTTATGACTCATTTTCCCAATTGATGAACCATATTCATAGACAAATCTAGATATAAATTTTAATTTTATAATTTCTAGCCTATTATCTTCTTTAGGCTCAAAGTTTAGAATTTATAGTTGCCCAGTGCATCCTTTAACATAAGCTTCTTGTCCTTGAGATTGAAAATTTATCAAAATTATGTCACATGTTTCCTGAGACTTTGAATTGTAGAAATAAGTTATCAGATCCTATAATTTCATGGTTAATTAATCTAATCACCCCTAATTGTATTTTTTCTAGATTAGGATGAGTGAGACATTATGATAAGTGTTCTCTCGTAGCTAAATGTCTCTTAAGAGACTAAAATTAGGTCTATGGGAGGCATATCTTCTGACTCATTAGCCCAATCAAAAAACCATCTTCATAGACACATTAAAATGGTCATATTAATTATATAATGTCCATCCTCTACTCTCCATCACACCCTAGGATTTAAAGCTATAGTTGGCTAGATGCATCCCTTAAGATAAACTTCTCATCCTTAAGTGGGAAAACTGAGTAAAGTTACACCATGTGCTGCAAGAGAATGATGAGGGGTAGAGAAGAGTTATTAACTCATATAATTTCTTGATCAGTCATATAATCACCCCAAAGAGGATTATTTTGATATTTCAATGAGTGAGACATGCCAACTATTTTTATCTCACAACCAAATCTCTCTTAAGGGACTAAAAGTTTGTCAGTGGGAGGTGTATCTTATGAATTGTTAGACTAGTCGATGAATAGTATTTGTAGACACATACAAATGGGTTTTTTAAATCTATAATGGCCACCTTACACTCTCTATTATTCCCTAAGATATAAATGTATAGTTAGTCAAATGCAACCCTTAAGAGAAGCTTCTCATCCCTAAGAGTGTAAACTAAATGAACTTCCATCACATGTTGTAAGAGACCTGTGAGGGGTAGAGAGAATCCATCAGCTCATTTAATTTCATGGTTGAGTCCTATAAACACCCTCTACATTATTTTTTTTATCTCAATATTAATGATATATGGCAATGATTTTTCTCTCATAGCCAAATCTCTTTTAACGAACTAAAAGTTGGTCTATGCTAGACATATCTTGTGACTCATTATCCCAATTGATGAAATGTACTCATATATGCATCCAAATTGGTGTTTTAATTATATAATGGCCACCCTTCACTCTCTATCAAGCCATACTACTAAAATTTATAGTTGTCAAACACATCCCATAAGAGAAGCTTCTTATTATTGAGAGTACAAACTGGATAAACTTCTATCTTAGATTGCATGAGAATTGTGAGGGGTAGATGAGCCATCAAATCCTATAATTTCAAGGCCAAGTCCTCTAATAAATCACAAGAGGATTATTTCCATCTTAAGATTATTGATACATGACGGTGAGTTTTTTATCATACCCAAATGTATCTTAAGAGGCTAAAATTTGGTCTATGGGAGGTATATCTTTTTGACTCATTAGCCAAATCAATGAGCCATATTCATAAAAACATATGGATAGGTGCATTAATGATATAATGGACACCCTATACTCTCTATTAGGCCCCAAGACTAAAAGTTACAATTGGCTAAATGTATCCCTTATTCATCCCTGCGTGGGAAAACTAAGTGAAGTTCCACCATACATTATAGGAAAACCATGAGGGGTATAGTCATAATGTCAGCTCCTATAGTTATATGTTTGAGTAATCTAATCACTCCTTTTGAGTATTCTTACAATATCAAGATGACCAATACATGTCAATGATTTTTCTATTGTAATCAAATCTCTCTTAAGGGACTAAAAGTCAGTTAGTGGGAGATGTATCCTATGACTCGTTAACCTAGTTAATGAGTTGTCTTTGTAGACACATTCAAATAGGTTTTTTAAATATATAATGGCCACCTTCCACTCTTTTTTAGGACATAGTATTAAAATTTTATAGTAGGTTAGATGCATCCCTTAAGAAAAGCTTCTCATCCCTAAGAGTGAAAATTAACCAAACTTACATCACACATTTTAAGAGAATTGTGAGGGGTAGAGAGGATTTGTCATCTCATATAATTTCATGGTCTAGTCCTCTAATCACATCCAAAAGGTTTGATTCTATCCCAAAATTAATGAGACATGGAAATGATTTTTCTCTCATAGCCAAATATCTCTTAAATAACTAAAAGTTGATTTATATGAGGCATATCTTATGACTCAGTAGCCCAATCAATGAAATATCTTTACATATGCATCTAAATGGGTGTTTTAACATTATAATGGCACCATCTACTATCTGTCAAGCCCTGAGACCAAAAATTATAGTTGGTTGGATGCATCCCTTAAGAGAAGCTTCTCATTCCTAAGAGTATAAACAAGCTAAACTTCTATCATAGATTGCATGAAAATTGTGAGGGTTATAGATGATACATCAACTCTTATAATTTTAATGTTGAGTCCTGAAGCACCCCCAAGATGATTCTTTATAGCTTAGGATTAGTGAGACATGATGGTGAGTTTTCTATCGTATCAAAATGTCTCTTAAGAGATTAAAATCTATTTGATGGGAGGCATATCTTCTGACTCATTAGCCAAATCAATGAATCGTCTTCATAAAAACATATGGATAGGTTTATTAACTCTATAATTTCCACCCTCTAATTTTTGTTAAGACCCAAGACTGAAAGGTATAGTTGGTTGAACTCATGCCTTATTCATCCCTGAGTGGGAAAACTAATGAAGTTCTACCATGCATTATAGGAGAACCATGACAAGTAAAGACAAGATGTCAACTCCTATAGTTACATGGTTGATTCATATAATCACTCCTTTATATGATTCTTATAACATCAATATGAGTGAGACATGGCAATGAGTTTTCACTTACAACCAAATCTATATTAAATGACTAAAAGTTGGTTAGTGGGAGACATATCGTAAGAATTATTAGCCCAATAAATGAACCATATTTACAAACATGTTTTAATGGGTATTTTAACACTATAATGGCCACCTCTTCTCTTTGTAAGGCCCCAAGACTAAAAGTTACAGTTGGTTGGATGCATCCCTTATGAAAAACTTCTTGTCCCTAAGAGTACAAATTGGCTGAAATTATACCACACATTGTAGGAGAATAGTGAGGGGTAAAGATGAACCATAAGCTCCTATAGTTACATGATTGAGTCCTATAAGAATAATAGGGGGATTCTTTCAAGATCAAGATAACTAAACCATGACAGTGAGTTTTCTCTCACAACCAAATATCTCTTAAGGGACTAAAATTTGGTTAGTTAGAGGCATATATTGTGACTCATTATCCTAATCAATGAGTCATATTCATTGATGCATATGAATGGGTGTTTTAATTTTATAATATCTACCCTTTGCTCTCTATTAAGGCTTGTGATCAAAAGTTGTAGCTGATTAGATGTATCCATTAAGAGAAACTTCTTGTCCTTAAAAGTGAAAATTGACTAATTTTATACCATGTGTTTTTTTTTGGAATTTCTATTTTTAGATATTCATTAATTTCAAATTGATATTTAAACTAAGCATTTAATATTGTTTAATTAGATAATTCAATTTGATTAGCATTTTTGATCTTTCAATATTTGATCAAGTACCCTACTTAATGGGTATATAGGACAAATTGATAATTGTTATGTTGCAAGGTGATTAGAGATGAATCCATGAGAGGTTATTGTTGCATACAAGATAGTATCCTAAATATGGATTCTTCAACATGATTCTAAAATTTGATGAATGATGCATGAATAAATTTTAGAATTTAGTGACTCATAGACTTAATTTGTAATGGTTGGTAGGAATCAATCTAAAGTTTGATTGAAAGCTAGTTGTGGCCAGAATTAGATGTCTATAGTTTAATCCTATTTGAAAAGGAATTACAAGCTATAAGTATAGTAATGTCTTCTCAAATAATAAAAATGCCCTATATGACCACTACTTCAATGGCATGAATAAGATTTGGATACCCCCTCGAGGGAGTAGTTGGAAAAAGGGTCGATGATCAGTCCCTAAAAATAAGTAAAATTATGGGACCAAAATGTAAAGGGGGTGGAAAAGGATTATTTACCCATAAGTTTTTATAATTAGTGGCACACTGAGCTACCCCAATTGGGCAGACAAATGAGATGATTTTCCCATAAGTGGTTATAATCATAGACATAACATGATAAAAAAAAAATATATATAATGATTTTCCCAATGATGGTTATAATCATTAGAAAAAAATGATAGGGTAACAAGAGAATGATTTTTCCAAGCATGGTTATAAGCATTAAAATAGAAAACAATGATTTGCCCATAGGTGGTTATAATCATTGATAGGATAAACATATTCCCCAATTGGATGGATAGAGATATTGGTTTACTCAAAGGTTGTTATAAGTATTATCAAAATGAAAATTTGCCTCAGTTGGGTGGAGAATGATAATAATTTTCTTAAAGGAAGTTATAATCATTAACATCCAAATAGATTAAAACATAATGATTTACCCATAGATAGTTATAATCATTGGTTGTGTAGGTGGGACAATACGCAATGATTTGCCCAAAGGAAGTTATAATAATTGGTAGAATGATGGGAGTAAAAATGAAAAATTAGAATATGGTGGCTTATATAATGAATCTGTACTCATGGAGTAAGAATAATCTAGTATAAAGGATAAAATGAATTTTGGTAACCTGCTAGTGTAGAGATACACGTCTTAACTAGCAAGGATTTAAATTATTTCATGATTTAATTACTCTATATATGGGTAATGATTTGGATATATTAGGATTTTTTAAGTGCTAAGTGTATCCACATAATATTTTCATCTATTATCAAAACAAGATGTTTTACATCTTGTAGGAATCCATCAAGACTCAATCTTTTTGAGTGCAAACCATAAGGGGTGTACTGGGAAAGGTGTGGGTATACCATTGGTTCTTTACAAGATTATTATCCCTTATTTCCAATTATTACCAATCCAAAAAGATCCTAAAAACCATTCCCTAAGCTACTACTCCTTTTTTACACACTCTTCAATATTTTCCCACTTTCCATCCCTCTTTTCCTCACCTTAAGACCGTTTTGATAGTATTTTGTACTAGGTTGACTGGGTTGACCCTGTACTATTTTGGGTAAAATTCATTTAGGTTCTAAGTCAGCTCTTAGCTGACCTAATCTATGACCTAGTGAATTCTTATCCATAATTGTGCTAGGTCAACTAGGTCAACCCTATCAGCCAAAATTTTTAGAAGGGATTAGGGTTAATCCACCTATATATACAAGATCATTTAGTCATTATTTACATAATGAACAAGATTTATTATTTTATTACACTTATTTACATTATATTCTTCCACTATTCTACTTGAGGAGTCTTAGCTTAGGGTTTCTACTTAGACAAGTCTCAGATGTTTTGGCCTTTCTTTGTGATTCTTACAAACCAAAAAAACCTCTTACAAAGCCCCTTTGGCCAAGGGAGAGATTAAATCTTGATGGGTTAATCTTTTAGTAAGTATTCTCTAACTTTTCTCTTCTCTTTAATAGATAGAAGTAGCATAAGTATTGGCTTCGAATAATATTACTCTTCTCTTTCCATGTATTAGGGTCTTAATCATACATAGCTTAATTTAGATTCTCTTATGAATGTTTGTTTTGATTAATAACCCCCATATTATGCCATAAGCTTTAGTGATCACTATATTAGACTCTACTTTACTTGTTATTAGTTGAGTGAGTATAAAATGTAGAACTAGATTAGGTTATTTCATGATTGTGATTAGCTGGAGGCTTTGAAACCCTCTCTAGCATCATTTTTTATGTTAAGATATCCCCTAATTGGCTATAGTAGATTCCCATATTGGTCATGTTCCTGATTATGTAATGTATCCCCAATTGAAAGTGTAAGTATGAGCTATCTTTTTCAAGTAAGGATTGATTTATAGACATGATGCATTTTTGATTGCATATATTCTGGTGAATCTAATGTGAATCTAACCCTTGAAGGTTTATTTAACATTTTTCATTATTTTATCATTTTATTTCTCTATACTTGCAATACTGGGTTGACAGTGTCAGTAGTTCTAACTTATATGTGTAGGTTTAACACATAGTCACATCAATACAACTCTATTATGTTTAGTTAAGCTTTTCATCAGGTACAGGCTACTAGGTCAACTCTATCAACACAACACATTTTATAGACTTCCAGATAGACTAATAGGTCATCCCTATTGACACAAATAGTTTTTAAACTTTTAAAAAACATATGAGGTCAACCCTGTCAACATAAAATACTTTGTAGGCTTTAACGACAAGGTTTTATAGAACTAGATTGACCCAATCGACTTAGTTGGTAGAACTTTCAATCAAATTAAATAGAAATTTTACAAATTCTAAAGATCTTCCAACCCACCAAGGTTCCTTTATCTCCTCTATCATTTTTATATTCATTACAGTTTTATTTTTCATAGTTTACAGTATTTAAAATTGCCCCTATACAACAAACTAGGTCAACCCTATCAATGTAGTTTTGTGTTCTATTTTCTATTTGGAAAAATAGGTCTACACTATTGATGTAGTTCTTTTTCAAACCCTTACGTCAGTAGTATAGTAGAAACACTATTGACTCTATTCTATTATCTATAAATACATTGTCATCTAAAATGACACTATATTATGTTTTAAAGTTATAATTAACACTTATATGCTAGTAATTAGCTCACACTTTAATTTTTATTTGCTTTCATGTTTAGAATAGATCACATAGTCTAATTAGGTGTTTTTTTAATATACCATTTATTTAAACTATTTTTATGTTTTATGCACACACTACCAAATCACATAATCTTAAAACACATTTTAACAATTATCTACCCAAGGCCTAAATACTTGGATTTCATCACCAATGGGGATGCTGATTTGGTTTTCTAGCCAAATATAAATATGTGGTTAATGGTATATTTTGGCAAAGTACCCATTACCCTTATCACTACAGTGTGTGAAGTGAGGGGATAGGCCCTAATACCAAGCAAGTGCCATTACCAACACAAATCCTTTTCAACCTAAATGTCCTAAAACCATCCATAGATTACTTTCTATTTCATTTCTTATAATTAACTTCTTATCATATCTAAAATAATATTCTAATAATCTAATAACATTTAGGATGATCACTTAGTTAGCATTTACTTTCCAAGTTGATTGCTTGTTCTTTGCTCAATTTTATGTTATATTACAAAATCTTGCATTGTCCAACATTGGTACAAGGTTTTATGTTGTGTGCCTCAATTGGATCATCCTCAATGACCTAATTGGTCATGTTTCCTTTCATTTCTTGCTTTCAAAAGTGCTTTTAATTTTTTTATTATTTTAGTACATAATCATTCTAGTTGACATAGTCTCTTATAGACTATCTATTTTTCTTGCCTACCATATTAGGTTGACCCTGTTGACATAATACTCTTTTATGCTTCTCAAGATACATAACTAGGTTGATCTTGTGAACTTTATATCTTTTTTCGTGTATTTGTTTCCTAGGTTATAGAGCTAGGTTGACCTAATCAACTCTGTATTCTTTATTTCTAAAATTTTAGCCCCTATTTTTTGTACTAGGTTGACCCAGTTGACTTTGTACTTTTCTTGATTTCTTTGTTTATCCAACCTAGTTCTCTATTTCTCTTCCTTAGCATTTTGTTCATTTCTCTCAAATAATCATGAGGTGCCCTATCATAATCTTCTTAGACAACCTGAATCCATTTAGATATTATATGGGATATTCATTTCTCCCTCTCTTTTCTTCCCAAGAGCACCATCACTCTTGGGTCACCTTTTCCCCTCCTTCATCCATGACTTGTCACATGGTGAAAATCACACCTCAAGATGAATTTGATGGGTCTGACCCTTTCTATACCTATCAAAACACTTGTCATCTTCAAAAAATTCAAACTAATGTAGGAGTAATTGACACAAATTTAATCAATAATCTCACTAATAATCCATCTTCTAATAGTTTTTTCATTCATACCAATTTGGGGAGTACTCTTACCAACACCAACCCACTTATTGATAAAAATCAATTTCTTGCATAATTAATACAACAAATAAACATAATGCAAACTTATAACACCTCTCAAATGATGCAACTCCAACATCATTTGATTAATATGGATAATCAACCTCCAACTATCCATCCTCAAGTAAATTCCAATTATATTCCTCCACCTCTTAGACATGCTTAAGGAAATGTTATTCCTCAACCCATAATGAATGACAAGATACTTCAAATTATTCAAAATGAACCTTTACCTCCCTTCATTATGTCCATGGATATTGGTAACATATCTCCAACTATTAAGTATGATAGAAATAAAGACCTTTCCTTATTTATAAAATCCTTTGGTAATATTTACAAAGAGTAGATCAAAACTAATACCTTTAACACAACTAAACTCTTAGTCAAAAAATTTACTAATGATGTATTAGAATGGTACAATCAAATTTTGCAACATTCAATTTATCATTTAGAAGATTTGGTCAATCCTTTAGTTAAAGAGTTTCAACATAATTATCTTTATAAAAATTATCTTAGCCACTTCATCAATGCTAAGTAATCTCCCACTAAATCAGCTCATGACTTTATCAAGAGATGAAAATCATTAGACCATAAAGCTGATCATAACATGACTTATGATAATTTGTTTAAAACATTTGTAACTACTTTGACTCATTCTATTCAATATGAGGTTCAATCTTTTGCCTCCCAAAAACTTAATGAATATCTTAACCAAACTAAACATAAATACTTTCTCATGAAGCAATTTGAACCTAATCCTAAACTTGTGAAAGGATGCTTTGAAACATTTACTAATGCTATCACTTGACATACTCCACAAACAAAACTAAGAGTTTTCAAAGATGACATTCCTTCATATTCTCATAGACCACTCTCTGTGAAACAAATGAATTTTTTCACTACCCTCTAAACCTTTCACCTATCCTAATAATCTTCCTAAGTGTTATGATCATGATCAATTCTTTTGGTTCCATGCAGACATTGGTCACTCTCATGAATCTTGTAGAGGGTTCACTAAATTTGTTGTCTGCTATATGCTTGGTGATTTATTTAATTATAAAAGTATGATAAACCTTCATCGTCAAGAGTACATTATTATTTCTCAAAAATAACAAGTTTTCAAAGTGTCTACCTCAAATAACAAAAAAAAAAATTTAACCTCTAATAATCAACAAACTACCAAACATGTTTGTGCCATTTATGCTAATTATGAACAATACTATAATAATTTTCAATATGTTAGGACTGAAAATATCAATTATCATCATAATTTGGACCATAAATATCCTATTACCAAACCTAAAAAGCCATTTTTATAAGAACAAATTCTCAAAGATACTACAACTACTAATCTCACTTTGAAAGCTCCTGAGGAATAACTTCCTCCTTCCAAACCCACAACCACTTCTATTACTTCAAAATATACCTTACCATCTAAACATCATGCTAGTTCTTCTTCTAAATCTCATTGAATTTTTTTTGAAGAACTTAACTCTATGACTTACAAGATTCCACTTATGCAGTTAGTCTATAATTCCCCTATCATCATAAGTTCCTTTTGTAAAAATTATAAGAAATTGAAGATCTATCTTCTATAGATGAAGAACCACCTTTGATTGAACCTCAACCTACCAACGTACTTATTATTGAAACCATGTGTCCTTATTCTAATCTTTCTATCAAATTTATTGAATAAGACATGATCAATGATGAAATTATTTTTTGTTGTTGATGATCTACCACTTTTAATGAAAATAACCATTAATATTACCCTTATCCATAAATTTCTAGTTGATTAAGGCTCTATTATTAATATGAAATCTTTGTGGCTTATCCAAAAACTTAGTTATAATAAAGATAATATCAAATAAACCCATCTTACCTATCATGGATTTGATAAAACTAATCATAAGCCACTTGGTTGTATTTGGCTTCTCCTAACAATTAGACTTAAAACCGTTCAAACTAAACTTATGGTCCTTGATTTGCCCTTATCTTATAACGTACTCCTCAGTCACCCTTGGACTCATAGAATGAGTGCTATTACTTCTTTTGGTAGCCAATGCATTAAACTCTTAAATAATATAAAATGATATAAGCATGAAGATGATCCCAAACCTTAGAGTATTCAACTTCCTGATACAAAATCTCAGTATTCTAATCCTACCATTCCTAAGATCAATAGTGCTCCTTTATCCAAGTTTATCAACATAAATCCTAATTTACAAGTCACTATTCTTGATTCACATGATGATGAACCTAATGATTTTCATTATAGTTCTAGTATTACCAAGATACCTCCCCAAATTTTAGAGTGGCTTCTTCCTTATTTATTACCTAGGGACCCTACTATTCCTCTTATTGATGAGATCACTAATTTTTCCCTCCATACAATGCTCAGGAACCCTCTTTACTAGAAGATGTCTTCACTTGAAATTACTTTGGATTGGCTAAACTATTTCAAGATCCTCTCATCATGTCTCCACGAACATTTAGTAATGTTGAGATTTGACCTTATGAAACTCCTCTTGAATCTCAAGCATGTAAAATTTATCCAATATATGATAATAATTATATTATGGCCCAAGCTTAATCTCAAGACTTGGATGTTCAACATTATCAAAAAACCTTAGCTCAAATTTAATCTTTTAATCGAGAGGCTGATACCATTTTTATAGATCATAAATTAGATCTCGAAGGTTATGTGCCTCCTACTAATTCTCCACTTTTTGATAGTCCTTAGGTGGTAGAAAAAATTATACCTTCTAAAATTTTGACAATTCTTGCAACTCCTTTACCACCTATATATCCCATCATTACATTTTATCCCTCCCATATCAATGAAACCATTGACACACCAACCCCTTTCAATTTTTCTACTTTTCCTACTCTTGATGTTACACTAGATGCCAAGGCCACCCATGTTCATCAGATACATTCTGAATATGATTGCCATGGTAATCAAATTTTAGATCTCAGAGTAGATGTTGAGTACTATGGTCCTCTTCCCACATTGCCTAGCAATGAACTTATTCTTAAAATACTTCATGCCAGAGAACTTCAACTTCCTTGGCAACATCATAAACTTGGGAATTCTAAAACCCAAACCCCTTGTTTCAACAACTTCATTTCTAGTATTGATCCCAAGGCTAATCCAATTTATACTTTACCTAATGCACCATATCACTTCTAAGATGACAATGCTATGCTTATAAAATTAACTAATCTCATTGAATATGGTACTCCATCCTATCCTCGATAAATTATAATTTTTCATGAACTCTCACCTATCCAGTGTGATAAATTTATCTTATTCTTTGATAAATATCATGAGATATTCACTTGGTCTTATGAGGACATGCCTGGTATTGAACTTAGCATAATGGTACATAACATCATTACCTATTCTAATATCAAGCCTATCATCAAAAGTAAAGGAAATTTCCACCAGAGGTTTCCACTTTATGTCACAAGGAGATCATAAAATTACTTGATGCTAAATTTATCAATTCAGTGGACTATTCTAAATGGGTTTCTAAAATAGTTCTTGTTTGTAAAAAAAATAACTATGGTTATTGACATCTATATTGATTTCTATAATCTTAATATCTCTTGTCCCAAGGATAACTTCTTTTTAACTTCAACAGATCCCATTATTGATTCCATAATTGGTTATAAAATGTTATCTCTTATGGATGGCTTCTCGGGATATAATTAGATTCACATCACCTTTGAGGACCAACATAAGATTACTTTCATTAAAAAATGGGTCACCTATTGCTATGTCAAAATGTGCTTCAACCTCAAAAATGATGGAGCCACCTATCAATACGCAATGATTCACATATTTCATGTTCTTATCCACAAAATTATTGAAAAATATGTGGATGACCTCATTGTTAAATACAAAATTTTTAAGACTCATCTTTCTGATCTTGCTATCATCTTTGACCATGTTCTTAAATACCACATTTAACTAAATCCTTAAAAATGTGTCCTTGGTGTCACATCTAGAAAATTGTTAGGATTCCTAGTCTCTCTCTATGGTATCGATGTTGACCCCACTAATATTAATGCTATCATCAACATGTCCATTATTCATTTCATTCCATATATTTGCACTTACTTAGGCAAACTTGGGATAATTAGATGACTCATCCCTAGAATGGCTTATCATATCTACTCTATCAATTCTCTTTTTAAGAAAGGTAATGCCTTAGAATGGATGGACCCTTATCTAAAAGCCTTTGATAATATGAAAGAATCATTACTTCACCCACATACACTTCATCCTCATTCTAATGATCAACCCTTGATCCTATATACTTCTTCCACGGCTATATCAATGGGGGCAATGCTTGCTCAAAAAGATGATACCAGAAGAGATTACACCATTTAACAAATTAGTCGAGGCCTCATTGTTTTTGAGAAATAATATACCAAAGTCGGACGTGATTGCTTTACAATATATTTTGTAGCTAGAAAACTTTGACATTACATGCTATACCAAACCACTTATGTCATCATTCATTTCAACCCCTTTCATCACTTCATCTCCAAAACCTTTCTCCCTAAAGATATAATTGGCAAATGGATGGTTCTCTTTATAGAATTTGATCTCCATATTGTAAATTAAAAAGCTTTCAAAGGACATGTCATAGCTGATCAACTTGTCATAACTCTTATGTCAGCTACCAATCACCTTCAATATAGTCTTACACATGACAATATTCTCCATATTACAGGTCTCAATCAAGCTATTTATCTCAAATATTACTTTCATAATTTCAATTTTTTATCTTAAAGCAAGCAATCTTGATGAATTTGCTATTCCCTTGATATTACTAAACCAAAAGTAGTTAATAACTTCCTAAAATTAATGTCAACTTACATGAGGATATTTGGACCCTTCACTTTGATGGTGATAAATTCCTTCAAGGAACTAGGATAGGTTACATTCTTAAAATTCTTCTTGGAAAAATCATTCCTTTAGATTTTTTTTTTACATTTGATGTCATCAACAATATGGTTGAATATGAAGTTCTAATCTTAGGTATGAGAGTTGATCTTGATTTAGACATCCAATACCGACATACTTTAGGTGATTCTCAACTTATTTTATACCAAGTCAATGGTGATTACCATTGAAAAAGTGAGAATATCATTACTTATCATTAAATTACAACCACTCTTGCTAAATACTTCATTTATTTAACCATTGAGCCTATTCATTAAGATCAAAATTCCATTATTAATTCCCTTGCTTCTTCAACCTCTCTCTTTCATCCCCACTAAGTTCTCTCCAATCCCACATTTCTTATACAAATAAGAAAATTTTATTACTCTACTCAATCACTAGATTCACTTATCTTCCACATCGAGGATATCACCATTTGACAACACCCATAATATAAAGACACCATTTAATTTTTAGAACACCAAACTTATCCTCCTCAATTAGATTCTTTTGAAAAGACATGTATTCATAAAAAAGATTTCAAGTATGTATTTTGATACATATTTATTATCATAGTGTTGAGGTTACCTTGCTCCATTGTGTTATTCAAGATGAGGCCCCTCCTCTTCTTGAACAAGCACATGGGGGAATTTGTAGCAGTCACTATAGGGGACATACTACTACCCATAAATTCCAATGTATGGGATACTTTTGGCCAACTCTGAAAAAGGATGCAATCGAATTCGCTAAAAAGTGTACCCTTTACCAACTTTATGATGATCTAATTCATTTACCTCCAGCCAAGATTCAAACTATCAAATCTCTCTAGCTATTCTCCAGGTGGGGATTAGATCTCATCAAAAAATTACCTTGATCTCAAGATGGGCATGTTTTTATCATCACAACTACCAAATATTATATCAAATGGGTTGAAGATATGCCCCTTGTTAATGTCACTAGTAAAACCATCACCAAATTCATTTTTAACCAAATCATTTGTCACTTTGGTGTTCCCCATACTATCATTTTTGAAAATGGTGATAATTTCAAAAACAAGGATGTTAAACAACTTTTTGATAAATTTAAGATCAATCACAAATTATCTACATTTTATCATCCGTAATGCAATGGTCAAGATGAGGGCACTAACAAAATTATCAAAAAAATCTTCTAAAATATAATTCATGAAACTCACATAGATTGGCATCTTCATATTTATCCTACTCTTTGGGCCTATTAGACTAGCATACATACTACCATTGGAGCAACATCATTCTCTCTAATTTATAATTCTGAGTTAGTCCTTCTATTGGAAGTTGAGCTTCCCTCTCTCCATATATCTCTTCATCGTATCATTCCCAACAAAGAATTATGTGAAGCTCACCTTCATTCCCTTGATTTTCTTGATGAACATAATTTTTATTCTTTGAAACATAATCACCAATACAAGGCTTGTTTTACCAAACAACATAATAAATGTGTTAAAATTTGCACATTTAATTTTGGTGATCTTGTCCTTAAATTAAACTACACTCATGATAAAAAAAGGTAAATACATCCAAAAATGGTGGGGCCCCTATTTAGTCAAAGATATTCTTAGTCCAAGTACCTATCACCTTTAAACCAATGAAGGTTATGTTTTCAAAGAGCCCACCAATACACAATTTCTCAATACATATTTTGCCTAAATCCTTCCTTTCTTTTCATGTTTTTTATATGCTATCTATTTCACACTTTTTTTCAAGTTAATTACACGGGTCTCACCCTCTACAATAGTTATTCCTCTTTTACAAGCCTTAGTCCTTATTATTTTGTTTTCTGGGTTTCTCATTTTATCTCATGAGTTTCATTATAAAACTATAGATAGGACCTAGTCTTCCTCATGATGTAACATAGTCTTCTTTATTTTTAATACTCTTTTTATATGTTTTTTGTCACTCCTTAGGTTTTTCTTGTATGACTTACAGTGTAAGACCATGGATAAGACTTAGCTTTCCTCACAAACACCATCTTTTGCTTATCTTATTTTTTTTTTCTCATGCTTTTTGCACCCTCATGGTTTTATCTTTTATGAGTTGTAATCTAAGACCATGGATTGGACATGGCCTTCCTCATAAAATTATGTTTGAGAACTAATATTAATTTTGGTCTTTTTATAGGTTTATAAGTTTATCCCATGTCTTAGTTGTGTGTGAATTTCTTATATTTATAAATACACTTTATTCTTACCTTTATGAGGTGTCACTCACCTCTCTAATCCACTTGTTATATTTATAGATACCTGCATGTAACTCTCCCTTCTCAACATAGCACACACTTCTTTATCTTTGTAAGGGATTATGACACAAGTGTTACACATTTGGAGGGATTGTAAGGTCATAATGGGGTTCTATGTAAATCTCATTTTCCTCCTTTAGCTCTATAAAAGAGCTCTTTCTCTCCTCTTTTTTTCACTACAAACTCATAGTTCTCTCTCTTCTTCTCTTGTGTTTTTGATTCAATCTTGTACTTATGCAAATTTTGGTTTCAAGCCTTCTAATAATATCATATGGGTTTATCTTTGATGAATTTATTTTTTTACTTTAAAATCTTGTCTCAACTTATGGTTTGTACCTTGAGAGGTAACCTAGTTTATTTATTATTTTTATTTATGCACATTCAATGTTATTTATAAATGATCTTGGCATAATTCCTAATAAATTATCATCTTGTCATTCTTTTTCTATGTTTTACAACAATTACAAATTTTTTATCTTTGTTCTCAACTTTCACTTTTGCTCTTTTTGATAGATGGAATTTTCATAGCAATATATGTTACCATGTTTTCCTTCATTTCCCTCATTCTTAAGATAATGGATCACACGTTATTATCATTAAATCCCTTTATCACATTTTTTACGATTTGAAGTAATTCAATTTGTTCCATGTATCATTCATCTTTATTTCCTTCCCTTCCATTCATCATTGGATAAAACAAGATCGAAGTCAAGATAACACTTTTATTTCACTTGACTTTATGCCATGTTATCTAAAGTTATCTCTCTTAGCGACCAAAGTCCCAAGTATTCAGATTAAAGTCATATTTAACACCCATGTTTGGTTTTCCAGATCCGTATAGAGGAGGAATAAAAAAACAATCAAGAAAGTTAAAAGCCAAATCATTTGAAACAAAAAGAAATGATATTAGGAAGGCAACATGCGAATCTTAAAAAGTCAAATTCACACCAAAATATGTTATTACAAGCAAATATCCTATCTCTAATCAAAGATCAAACTCCACAGTTGGCCTCACATAGAGCTGAGGTCTATTGGGGTATGGTAGGCCAGTAGATTAGAATAATAGAACTCAACAAACTCTATAGTGCTACCTACGTTCTCATGTAAGAACCCAATCTTCATAGTAAATTGATGTCTCTTTAAAAGGTCCTAAATAATGGGGAACCCATTATGGAAAGATAGGTCCATTTTACTTTTCATGCATATAGCCTTTATATTATGATCTATATATTGTATTTGTTGACATAAGACTTGTGTGGTTAAGAGAATTTATTCAAATTCCTTAAGGTCAAAAGTCCTCTTGTTTTGAAAAAACTAATTTGAGTATCTTGACTTCGATAAAGAGTTATTCTACCTTAGTTTTTTCTTCATTATCCCCTCTATCCATTTCATTTCCCCACTTGGCAGGAAAATTATGATTCTAAATATATTTTCCCTCTTCTCTACTTCCTTTTTATTCACATCTTAAAAACATGCTAGCACTACTTTTGTTTCAATTTTATCTATTCTTATAACAAAACAATATGCTTGATAAATTATGGATTACTTTCTTTACAACATAGATTTACATTCCTAGACTTGTTTTTCTTTCTTTTACCATTTTTCATTTGTTGTATTACCTCTTTTTATGCACACCTAAGTCTATTTCTATATTTCATGTACTTTTTCCATTGTTGAGTGAGATTTACTTGTTACTTCTCACTCATCAATGTTGTTTTCCCCTTTTATACACCTTTTTCCATTATTGTGTGAGATAAGGATTGTTATTTTTCCCTCATCAATGTTGTTTTACCATTTTTTTCTTACCCATATTTTTTTAAATAAGGTTTGTTACTGATTTCACATTGTTGTTTTACCATGATTTTTTTAACACGTATCCTTGGTTTGACTTGGTGAGTTTGTATTTCATACTTAAGGTTTACTTATTTAAGTTTTTAAGTCTTTAGTAGCTTTGAATTTTCGGTTACCTAATTGACTCTAAAAATTTGATTTGGTCATTTGGTCTAACATAGCACATATCACCCCATCTTACCAAACTTTCAAGTACACCCCATCCACATAGCACCAATTATCTTAGATTTCTTGCATTTGTTTGTTTTTGCTCTTTAGTCAGATACTCTTGGGATTGTCAAAATAATTCTCTATACCATACACAATCAAAACTAACACAACATACAACCATCTAATGATAAAGGTAAGTCAAGGTATGCATTAAATTTACTTTTTATTTATTTTCCTTTCAATCATTTACTTTTAGATATTTTTGATTTAAATTATTACAACCTTTTTTAGCCTCAAAATTATTTTTTACTATGTTATTTCTCAAAGGAACATCCCCTATTGCACCTTAGTGACACATGATGAGATTTGAGTGGAGCATATGTATACACATAATATTTTCAGCTTTTATCAAATACTTATGCTTTACAGCTTGCAAGAACCCGTTGAGACTCAATCTCTATGAATGTATGCCCTAAAGGGTATACCAAAAAAGGAGTAGGTATAACATTGGTGATTTTTAGGATTATTATCCCTTATTTCCACTTATTACCAATCCAACCAACTCTTAAAAACCATTCCCTAAGCCACTATGTTTCTATTGCACACTCCTCAGTCTTTTCTTAAATTTCATCTCTCTTTTCCACACTTTAATCCCATTTTGATATTATTTTATACTATAAAGACTAGGTTGACCTTGAAATATTTTGAATAAAATTCATTTAAGGGCCAGGTTGGCTCTTGGTCAACCTAACCCATGACCTAGTGAATTCTTGTTCAAAACTATACTAGGTCAATTAGGTCAACCATGTCGATCAAAAATTTCATAAGGGCTTAGGGTTAAATTTGCCTATATATACAAGATCATTTCATCATTATTTACACAATGAATAAGAGTTATTATTTGCTTGTGCTTCTTTACAATATGCTCTTCCACCATTCTATTTAAGGAGTATTAGCTTAGGGTTTCTACTTGAAGAGTCTAGTCTTATAGAGAAGTCTTGGATGCTTTTGATTTTCTTAGTGATGCTTACAAACCACAAAAACCTCTCATGAAGCCCCTTTGGCCAAGGGAAAGATTGAGTCTCGATGGGTTCATCTTTAAAATAAGTATTCTCTAACTTTGCTCCTCTTTTTAGTAGATAGAATTAACATAAATATTAGTTTCAAATAATATTACTCTTCTCATTTCATGCATTAGAGTCTTACTCATACATAACTTAATTTATATTTTTCTATACATGTTTTTTTTTTAATAACCCCCATATTATGCCACAAGCTTTGGTGAGCACTAGATTAGAATTTACTTTACTTTTTATTAGTTTAGTGAATATAAAACATAAGACCTACCTAGGGTTATTGTATGATTATTCTTGATTAGAGGATTTGGAACCCTCCATAGCATCATTTATTATGATAAGAGATCCCCTAATTAGGTCTAGTGAGTCCCCATATTAGTCATGTTCTTGATTATCTAATGTATCTCCAATCAGAAGTGTAAGTATGATCTATCTTTTCTGACTTAAGATTGATTTATAGACATCATTCATTTTTAATTGCATACACTAAGGAGAAGTACCGCTATTGCATTTATTTTAATAATTTTTAAGTTAATGTTTTTTGTAGCATATAATAGTAGTCACCATGATAACTAAGTTAAAATGTGTATAAGGACTGACACATGATCCAGTAAATAATTGAAATCAATGTATCAATGATAAAAACCATTATGATAATGTTGATAAATGAATATGTATGGATTAAAGAATATGTGTAAGGAGTCACCAAATAAATGAACATAGACTAAATCAAAGCACAAAAAGAAAATAAACAAACAAAAAATAAAACAAAACACCAAGAAATGAAGAGTGAATAAAAGAAACACAACAACATGAAACAAACATACATAATGGTTAATCACAATGTTACCTAAAATAATGAACAAACAAGATGATTAACATTGATCATAATTTATAGGAAATAATGAAACAAACACAAAAAATATGGGGAATGGAAGAAAATAAAGGGGTAGCCAAGATGACTCCAAATACACTAGGAAAGTGGACGTTGCTTACATAGTTACATGGATGTAAGGTCTAACATAAAATTCAGGCCAAATGTAGTTCTTCTAGGATATGAGATAGAATAAAATAGTGATGATAAAAAAAAATGATGATTATGTTGTATAATAATGTGATAATTCACTCACAAAATAATGAGAGTGTGGGATGTTAGGCTAGTAAGGATGGGGAAACTAAATGACTATTGGTTTCTTAGGACTTAACTAGGGGTTCCAAAATCCTTAAGGCAAAGAAGTGGTTGATGTGGTGATTTTTATAATTTTATAAGTCTTTGACCAATGTTTTTGGTATTTATAGGGCATTCCAACTCAATCTAAAATGATAAGATACTAAATGGTTCAACTCAAAAAAAGATGAAAGCATTTAAACTTATATTTGCTCATAAAATGGCAAGATCATGTAAACTTAAAAATTGTTTACAAAATGATGAGAGTGTGGTAGAGGGTGACTTAGTTGACCTCAATGTGAATAAATTTCTATGTACATAGTCCTAGGATAGGACCTCAAGTCACTGTAGTTTTACCTTACAGTAGAGGAATTTGATTAGGTAGCAACAAGTTTGTCAAAATAGGTAAAATAGGAAAATGACATAGTATGGTAAGGTGGCACTTCAAGGCATGATAAAAGTGTTTCTACTAATTTGCCCATCGGTGGTTATAATTAGGAAACAAAAACATAGGTCAATTTTATACTTTCCCAAAGGAGATTATAATTAATAGCACATTGTGAGACACTGATTTTCCCAAAGGTGATTATAATCAAGATTACTAGATATAAAAAGAAAAAAGAAAATGAAGGATACAACTACTAAACTACTATCATACTAGTCCAAAATGTGTATTATATCTAGAATACTAAATCAAATTCTAAAAATTGATCTAAATCCCTTCATTGAAAGTGCCTAAAGAACCACTAGAATAGAACCAAGGTCAAAGGGGTTGGGTAGGAAAGGTAAAAATAACTATGGTCAAAAGGGAAGGCATGGTAAAATGGTAGATAGTATGGTACAAAGAATAATGTTTGTATTATGGTACAACAAAAATAGGCCTCATAGACAATTATTAAGGTCTCTCAATAGAAGTAACGATTGAGGCATATGATGTTCATCGATTCATCAAATTCGTCTCCATCTAGTATAGCTATCTTGTATGATCTGCAGCCATAATTTTCAACAATGATATACGGGCCTATCCAATTAGGTTTTAACTTTCCTTTTCACTTCTTATTAGCTTTGGTATTCTATTAGTTTTCTTTCATAAAAAGATTTACAAGTTCAAAATCTCTATGTTTGACCTATTAGTTATAGTGTCCATGGAGTCAGTTTTGGTATGCTTAAAGGTTGTTGACAGTGGCCATCCATTTTTCATCTAGTAACTATAGCTCGTGTAGGTGAGAAAATCGATAATATTCATCATCTAAGACATGTTTTAAGGATATGCATAAAGAATTTAACTCCACTTCAATTACAAGAATGGCCTCAGTGCCATAAAATAGGGAATATAGATTGGCTCCTATGGGGGTATAATAACTAGTATGGTATGCTCAAAAGGTGTCAAATATTTTGAGGTACCAATCATGTCGAACATCATTGATAATAGTTTTATGGATGTTGACAATGGTTTTGTTGGATGCTTCAACTTGGCCATTACCTTGTGGGTAATATGCAGTAGAAAAATGTTGAGTAATGTTATAATCGACACATAACATTCTAACATACTTGATCTTAAATGATCCACCATTATCAGATATGATGTTGGATGGGATACCATAATGGTAGATGAGATTGTTGAATATGAATTTAGAAATCTATTTTCTAGTCATGTAAGTGAGGGGTATAGATTCAAACCACTTAGTGAAATATTTGGTAGTGATAAGGATGTGTTTATGGCCATCAAATAAGGTTAGGTTTATCTTCCCATCGAGATTGAGGCCCCATGTGGCAAATGATCATGGTGTAATCATTGTTTTTATATTTTTGGTTAGGGCATGAGTTATATTGGAATGTCTTTAAAATTTGTCACACCTTTTAACATAAGAAATTGCATTTGCATCCATAGTTGGCCAATAATAACTTATATATATATATATATATATATATATATATATATATATATATATATATATATATATATAATCTTTTTGGCTAGGATGACCCTGCTAGTTTGCACTCCACATACTCCATGAAATTTTTGTAACACTAATGTTGATTCTATTGAATTTAAACAATGAAGAAAAGTTCCATCAAAGTTGTAATAGTAAAGGGTTGGTCCAAGTAAGGTATAACATGTGACTTAGTAGGTAAATGCCTTTTTTTATTTGCATGATAGGTCTAGTGGCATGATATGGTCATGTAGATAAGTAAATAGGTTAGAATACCATATATAGATGGGACCAATAGTATCAAAAATCATTGAGATGGTTAAATTTTGATGAGTAGGCACTAGAATATTTTTAATGAAGAATTGATATTCTTTTTCCTTATCTATATGATAGATCAAAGAGGCAAAGGTGTTTATGGCATTTGTTGTTCTATAACTAATTCTTGGTATGTGTTTAAACTATATGTCAGCAATATACTATTTTAGAGTGTTAATCATGGCCTTATATGGTATCATCTTATCATTTTTGGTCTAAACATGATCTATATCCTGATTGATGATTAATTAAGAATCAACATAAACTTTGAAATGCTAAATATTCCATTGTAATGCCTATCAAAATCTTGTAATGAGAGATTCATATTTAGCCATGTTGTTAGTATAAAGAAAGATAATACAGAATGACTTAGGAATGAGATCACCCTATGGTGCAACAAACAATAGGCTAGCCCCTGATCTATGTGATGTGAATGAGCCATAAAAATATAGCTTTCAATGTTTCTTCTGAAGAGGTTCAATGGTGGTCATAATGGACTCATCTAGGAATTGAAAGATCAATGGTAAAGTATCTACAAGGGGTGCTTCAGTAATATTATAAGTAAGGATATGTCCCTTTATGGATTTTTGGTTGACATATTTGATCTTGAACTCATTTAGAAGCATGATCTATTTAGCCATGCATCCTTGTAAAGTTATCTTGGATAGTAGATACTTGAGTGGATTTACTTTATAAATAACCATGGTCTTATTGTTTAACATGTAATGCCACAACTCTATGTTTCAAAGACCATATCTAAATAAGCTTTTTCAATAGGTATATAGTTATGTTCATATGCAACCAATGTATGACTTAACTAATATATAATATGTTATTTTCTACTGTCATCATGTTGATCTAGAAGTTCCCCCATGGCTTTGTCTATGCTAGATAGATACTGTAAGAATGGTTTTCTTGGCATAGGTGGCAAAAAAATAGGTGGATTTGAAATATAATCCTTGAGGTGATGAAAATCTTTCTATCATTCATCATCCTAATGAAATATGAGACCCTTCTTCAACAAGTGTGTAAATGGGTGTAATATATCAACTAATTATGATATGAAGTGTTCGATAGATTGAATCTTTCCCTACAAATAATAGATTTGCTTTAGATTAGAAGGTGGTGTCATATCTGTAATGGATTGGACTTTGGTAGGATCAACTTGAATGCCTTTATGAGAGATGATGAAGCCTACAAATTTTTCTAAAGTAACACCAAAAATACAGTTCTTTAGATTGAGTCTAACTTTGTATTCATGAAACCTCTCAAATATTCAGTGTAGTCCAATTGAATGATTGACCCTGGTCTTTGATTTACCTAGTATGTCATCGACATAGTCTTCAATAATGTCATGCATCGTATCATGAAATATGATGGTCATGGCTCTTTGGTAAATAACCCCAGCATTCTTAAGACCAAATGACATAACTTAATAACAAAAAATTCTCCATGAAGTGGTAAATTCTATTTTGTGTTAGTTTTCTAGTGTGATCTAGATCTGATTGTATCTTGAAAATCCATCCATTAGTGAAAGCATTTCATACCCCACTGTGGAGTCAACTATCATGTCAATGTTTGGTAGAGAAAATTCATCCATAGGGTAGGACTTATTTATATCATGGAAATTAGTGTAGATTATGATTCCTTCTATCTTCTTACTAACTAGCATAACATTCAAGATCTACTCTGAATAGTCTATTGGTCAAATACATCTTGATTTTAAGAGTTTCTCCAACTATTTATTTACTACTACAATAATCAAAAGATGCATCTTGTGCAATTTTTGCTTCATAAGTTTAGCATCAGATGTACAATAAGGTAGTGTATAATCAAAGTAGGGTCTAAACCTGACACGTCTAAAGCCCAAGTAAATATGTCCACAAATACCCTTAAAAGGGATATAAAGATTTCATGTTCCTCCTACTTGAGGATGCACATAATTTAATCCATTTTGGGTGATTTGGAATCTTGATGTTAACTTATGTAGTGTCTTCTATAAGGACAATTGATCCATCTTCTAGAATGGTTGGTAATGATTTGAATTGGCTTACAATTGCAGAGTCTTCTATTTAGATTGGTTCTTCAAGTTCTCCTAGGAAATATGAATCAAAATATTCTAATGGTAGAGATGGCTATGTTACAAACATTGTTGGAAACTTTTGAATAATCTCGTCAAAGGCATGTTGTTCTTTAGAATTGAACTCAAACCCAAAAGTAAGTTCATCATTGATGGTCTTCTAAGTTATGTTTGAGGAAAGATGAACACCCCCATTTAATGGTACCTAAAATAGGTTTTATTTAGAAGACTAGCCTTTTTATTTTCTTTTACCCTAGTCTAAAAGTGCCTCAAAGAGGTTTTAACCTTGGGAACTCATTATTTTATTTGTTTATTTGTGGCTAAGGTGTTCAATCATTGTCCAAAATAGGCTATAAGATCTAGTTTGATTGAGAACCCTTGTTTGTGGTCTCCCAAAAAAAGGCCACAAAAGGCCTCATCATTCTCTAACTCATCGATAGAAATTGTGTATTCTTATTGGTCCCATGCTATAAGTTGAGGGTCATATAGAGGAAGTATATTATTGTGAATAATTGGGCTAAGTGTACAAATGACATGAGTGTCAAATAGATTGGTGTTAGCAAGGTCTTCATAAAGTCTATGATCAGACTTTGCTTTATTTTTAGTATCATTATCACTAGTCTTTGGTGTTGGAACATGAATAAGATTCGTGGGGTCACCCCTAAGTGGTTTAAATCAGAGACCATAGGTTCCTTTTACTGAGTTATGGAGATTGGCTTAAGTGTACCTTGTTGATTTATCTTGAGGTCTCCTCCTTTATAGTCTTGGTTCTCCATGATCCTATTAGGAATGGGTTATTTGATTTTTTTTTAACAATTAGCTAATTTGTCAATGTATAACCCTGATTCATCGCTTTTAAGTGGGTCTTGTTCTTGGCCAGTGGTAGGTGTAAAAATTATAAGAGATGGACTATTAATCTTTCATTTTCCTTTATATTACTATTATATACAAGGCAACTTGTCTTTAGGTCTTCCTTAGGACTTCGGGTTTTATGGAAGCTCAAAAATGTGAACAGTGTCATGAGTCAAATACTCTCATAGGCCATTGTCTGAGATGGTAAAATTATTGTACAATTCAAGAGGTGGCATATGGGAAGAGGAATTAAGGCTATATGTGTTAATGTAATTGGCCTCTGGTAAGTCAACAAGTATTTTTTTGCCTTTGTCCTTTTTTGGAACTGGATCCAAGCTAAAATGATAGTTATAGCTTTTCTACTCTATCTCTTAATGTTACAATGTTCATAGGGATGCAATTCTCTTTTAATGGTGACCTTCATATCTAAGTGGGAGAACTTGAGACACTAGTGCAATGTTGATGGGATTGCATGAATCTCATGTATCTAAGGTCTACCTAGAAGCAAATTGTAAGATAGTTATAGGTCTAACACATGACATAGTGTATTGTGGGTCAAGGTCCCAATTATAACTAACAAGTTGATGGTGCCTTATGATTCCCACTTTTCATTGTCATAGGCCTTGATAATGATTGTCTCTAGCTGGAGATCAGTTGTTATGTATCATAGATGCTTGATGGGCTTTAGAGACATAATATTCATACCTGATCCATTGTCTATGAGGATGCATTTCACTTTGTGCCACATAATGACAAATTCAATATATAACATATTATTATGGAAAGGGGCAAGGGATGACATACCACTTTGGTCAAAGGTTAACTATTGGTTTGGGGCTCAATATCCAACAAAATCTAGGAATTTTTTAGGTCTTATGTCATTAAGAACTTTGGATTGGATGAGGAACTCTTTCAATATGTTCTTATGGATTGTAAATGTATGCAAAAAATGCAAAATGGAAATTTGTGTGTATTTTTTGATGTTATTCCATAATGTCAAATGTATTTTCCTTAAAAATTTTATATGGATTGTTCTTAGCCAGTACGGTGGGTTGGATGGGTATAGTGGAATATGGTTGTGGGCATGAAAGGGTAATCTTTGATCACTGAGTTGTGACTGCACAATTAGGATTAGATAAAAACCATTATTTCTAGATAATTATAGTGGAGGTAGACTAGATAGGATAAGTCTTGATTATTGATGCACTTATATGTGGTCACAGGGTAATGATGAGTTATTGATATAAGGTCTAAATGTAGTAATCCCTACTTGTTAGTGCTCATGTATGTGGTCCTAGGTCAAGGAAAGATCATTGGCATAGATGGGTTGATTGTAATTTTTTAGTAATGATCATGTTCAATTAACACTCAATCTTGGATTGATGGTGATGGTGGAAATTCAACCTACTTCAAGATGACCTACAACTGTATTATAGTCATGTGTAACATTGTGGTAAGTTTGTTTCGTATTGAAATTATTCTAGCCTTGGTTCCTTCCAATTGATTGACATTATTGTTGTTGTTGGTACTGCTATTATTGTCATGGCTATTGATACTTTTGTTTCTATTTTTATGGCCTCTAATGTTGTTGTTATTTTTTATAGTTATGTTGTGAAAATGGGTTTTGATAAATACCCAGCTTTTGATTTGATGTAGATGCTCTATTATCCAATGTAATCTCTCCATTTTCCAGTATATTCTTGATGAGGTGTTTGATTTGCACACAACAACATAGATTATGTCCATGAACATGATGGTATTCATAGAAATCATTCTCTTTATACTAGTACTGATAAGGAATACCCTCAAGATAGTGCTTTAATATTAGACAAATAATCAGATTAGTAGTGGCTAGTTTGAAAAATAAAGTTTCAATAGATTCTCCAAGGTCATTGGAAACTTTATGAGTAGGCACATTTCTCCTTCGAGGAGGGATTTGTAAAGGTAATGGTTGTTGTATTTATTGAGCTAGTTTAGGCTATTGCAAAGGTTAAACTTACTAAATAGGTTATTGCTGAGGAGTAATTTACATCTATGACACAAGTAAGTAGATAGTGTTTGCACTATTTGGACATGATGCGATTCAGTTACTTCATTCCAAACAACATTCTTTTTGTGGTTGAATTGCTTGGATTTTTCATAATTAGTGGCTTGGGCTAGTTCTGAAGCTTGTACTTATACTTGGACTTGGTTTTGGTTCTAATTTTATCCATTTCATTGCTTTTGTTTCTAGTTTTGATTTGGTAAGGTAATCTTGATAATCCCTTTATTAATAAGGGCCCTTTCATTTATCAAAAAATTATCAATGATCTCTTTAAAAGTGTGTGCACACTAAAGCTCTAGATGATAGGATATTTCACTATGGAAATTTTTGGTAAGCACAACAACTAATTATTTATTTAGTAAGTTATGGGTGAAATGACTAGCAAGTGTTCCCCATCATGTATATAACTTGAAAACCTTTCACCAACTTTCTACTTAGCCCGAGTCAAATCTACCAAAGAAATATCATATTTAAGATTGTAAGAGAAATGTTGCACAAACTTGTCTAAGAGGTCATCAAAATTAGATATTGAATTTTTTGGCAATTTTAAGAAGCATTCCAAAACCTGTCTTGCTAGACTTTGAGGAAACAATAATAGGAGGTATATGTCACTATAAGCCACTAGCTAGAAAGTAATAAATAATTATGTTAAATAGACCTTAGGGTCTCATTTAACCTTATATTTTTCAAACTTTGATGGTCCATACCTTAAAGGAAGTGGTATCTTCATATACTCCATTTTAAATGGGTAGAAACACATGTCATCTAACTTGAACTTCTTGGTTTATTTTCTTTCTTGGATGGCAACAATTGCATCCTTTATTTGTTGCAATTTTTTTACCAAGAAACTAGATGGAACATTGGCCTGAGATGGAGGTTATGTGATTAATGTGGATTACATTGACTAGGGTATAATGGAGGCATGGTTTATTGTGGAATGTTGGTTTAGTTAGGGAACCAACTATAAATATGCATTTTTAGATTGGGATTAGATTATTGGAATTACATGCATTATGGTGCAATATTCTGGTTTAGATTTGGTATATAGGCCCAACTTTGAGGAAAATATGGCTAAGACATAAGGATATGATTTGAGGTGAAGTATTGTGCCTAATGAGGTTGAGTAAGGACTTGTAGCTAACTAGTTAAACCTAGCTGAATAAGGGGAAATTGTTATGAACCAAAGACCTATCATTGGATTTATGGTATATTTAGAATGAAAGGCAATTATTAACTAATTAGTACTTGTGGGATAACAATACCTCTTGGTTACATGAACACTTATTGTGAATTAGATTCTTGTAGAGTGTTCAACATTTATCTTTGACCAATGGGCATATGTTGTTGATTAAAAAATGTTTGTAATTGTAATGACATGTTGGTCTTTGATTGAAGAGGTATACTTGTCACTAACGGATGAAGTGGAACATTTATTGCCCCTTACTGAGGTGTTAGAATGTTTTATCTCTATTGCATTCGTATACTAGTCTATTCCTAATATTTTGGAATGTCAGTCATCACCTATAGTGGTGGAGTAACATTCATCACATTTTATTGAGCTAAGGCACTGGTTGTTGCTTGATTACTTAATCCTTGTGGGTACATGCTTGAAGAAGTAGCTAGCTAAAGATTAGAGGTAGTTTTTTGTGGTTGGTATGTGGGAGTTTCTACCCCCTATTGTTATGAACCACTCATGGTATTAACTAAAGGCACTTATTTTGGATTAGTTGTTGGTGTAGTTAAACCAGTTTGGCTTGGATTAGATGACACTTGCGTGTTATCCACCATTTTTGGTGCATTTGTGTGTGTAGAAGTAGTAAACATTTATTCGATATATGGGAAATTAAACATGTATCCAATTGAAGTGATTTTCATAAATAGGTCTATAAATAGATTTTATTGACCTATAAATTTGATCATTACCCATTTTGAAGGAGCTAACTTGATGAGTGGTGCATTTGACATGGCCATGTTATGGAAATTGCATACTAAGTCCAAATAGCTTTAATATGCTATTTGTATAAAATGGTACTCTATGAGGCCTTTTCTTATGACAAGAATATTAGGTTTTTGATATGACATTGACACTAAAGCTTGAGGATTGATAGTAGAGGCTTGTTCAATGGTTTGATTATAAGGCATGTTGAAAAGCACTCTAGCTAGACTTGAAAAAATTTCATGGGGGAAGTCTGTTGGAAACTTGGTCCCTACCTTTTTAACTCTAATTAAAATATAATTTTCTTTTGAAATTAAGCTATGATCAAAAAAATATGGAACATATGTTAATGTCATCGCAACATAATATAGTTATTTTTAAACTTGGTCTATAACCGATTGTACGTTAGTAAGGTACTACATTGTTTGCTCTTGGTCCTAATTTGAGTATAGAGGTGTGTTAACAAAATAGTGGGCTAATGGATATTGTCTTTGTTCCCCATATAGAGTATTATAATGAGGATAAGGATCTATCTCATAAACAACATCGTCACCATAAGGGTCTTGAACAAAGTCATCTTGTGTGACCATGTTATCATAATTTGGATTATACATGGCTCTGCTACAAGTGTAATGAGACATATTCAATTAAATGATGATTGTTTCATGAAAAAGGCCAGGATTTATATAAACTCTATAAAAACAATGTCTAAAAAGATTAATGATCCAAACTTGGTCTAACTTGGCTTAGAAGTGGAGCTGTATCTCCAAAAAGGTATGTGTAAAAATTTGGTATGAAAAATTCTAATGTCAAATGTCTAACATCAAATGTATTACACAAAAGGGTCAAGTGGATGAATTAAAAAAAAATGCCAAATTTAGGAGCAAAGTGTTTCAAACAAGTCTAAACTAGGTCTAAATAAACAAAAGTTGTTATGTCTTTTGGAAAATAAAACACAAAAGCTAGGATCAAAATAGGTATTGCTAGGTCTTTTGGAAAAGGCACAAAATCTAGTCTTCTTTAAACAAAATAAAATCTAAAGGGCAACATATTTAATCTAACAAATTTGAAACACTTTGACACAAACTAGGCATTTTTATTTAGCCATAAACTTTATTATTTGGCAAAAGACATGAAATAATAGGCATATGGAAGATAAACTATTTCGCCAAATCTAGGCAAAAATTTATTTTTTATATTGAATAAATAATAAACCTAAGCTACACAACCCTAAAGTGAAAGGCAAATACTCTAAACCAAAAATACACAAGGCCTAGATATAAACCAATCAATGTTTGTATTTGAACTTGTCAAGGCTAATTTCAAATTCAATTTAGAAAATTAGGCTTCTTTAAATAGACAACAAGATAGACAAGAATGAATGACATAATGACATTAGGTATAGATACGAAAGGAACAAATGATTTCAAGATTAAAATTGGACACAAGGCAACACATCTTTGAAATGATTCCAGTAGCATAATGATGTTATTGTGCTCTAAAGATATGACAAATGGTTTGTTTCAAGACTCATAGGGAAAAAAATAGAATGAGCTGGGCAGTGTAACGACACCCTTTTTCAAACAAGTGGTGTAAACATAAAAATGTTTTGAACAAAAGACTAAGGAAAAAAGGTGTGATATCAAATGACCAATGTGACACCTCTTCAAATAAATGAGCGATGTATAAAAAAGACTTAAATTTTAGATGCGGTATGAAAAATAAATATTTTATACTCAAGACAATGTGAGAAAGGGATAAAATGAGATAAACACCTAAGTGTAACATCTTAAATCCTAAAATTGACAAGGTTGCGTAACACATTTAAATTTTGTCAATATACTTGATCTTGAGAGTATTTTTAATTTTTAATACAAAAATTAAAAGTGCATGAAAAGTAGGGGTTTTAGGCCCCCTCTTCTCTGAAGAGTTTGTATGGTGACATGTAACTTTAGGCTACTCACCCTACATCAATAATACATTTTGTGGAAAGTGGGGTTGTTCTAAACTATCCATTTTCACTCATTTCTAGATGGTCCAAAGTGTGGTTAAAACTATAGATGCAATCACATCATTTAGATCGATGTCAACTTACTTGTTGTAAAAAGTTATAGTCCTTTACACAATCACTACATCCATAAATTTATTAGTGTAGTACGATGTCTTAGTTGACCCTATATTCCGAGGTTGAGTAACACTAACAAAGCTTATTTTAACCACTCAAAACAAGTGTCTCAGTGGGTTACCCTCAATTTATATAACCCACCTTGGAGTGGGGTTAAAATTATGTCAGAAGATGAATTCCTAGGTCAATACTTTCCTAAAGAACTCGTGAGGAGGTGATGAACTCCTATTCATAATCCAAAATGCAAGAAAATAGATACAAGTGAAAAGACTTTATGGTCATTTTGGGCTCACCCAAATCATACAAATTTGGGGTGGACCTTAACAACCTTATTTTCAAGTTTTTGGACCAAAGTGACAAAGGCAAAGAGTGAGAATTTTTTATCACTGATGTTCCCTAAAAGGGATGGGGGGAGAGCATACATGCATCAGTCATCTTGATAAACAAAACACTTCAACAAAAAAGCATAAAACATAGAAATCCTATGTGTATGTAACTAATGTGAAAGTTCATTTTATAACCCCAAAATAAAAGTTATGAAGTTTAATCCCCTTTGCATTTGTTGTTTGATTGACTTGTAAAACTTCAAAAAAAATAATTAAGGCATGAAAACAACAAAGTTAATTTTAAGCACAAATACAATATGTGTAACATTTAAACATGCTTAAACTTTACTTTTTCTACGTCAGGACCTATAATTTGTTACAGGGTTTGCCTACTTAGAAGCCCAAAATCAAGTGAGAAAATAACCTTTTAAAATTTGTTCTTGAGTTTTCTATTTTTTTTCTTAGAGATGGATCATCATCAATCCATACAAGGATCAATGTCGATTATATAAATTGACATTGATTTAGTAGATCATTAATGTTTTATACAAAAGCATAGAAAAACATAGGTTGTTTTGAAACAAAAATGGCTAATAAAATAAGCTCAAAACCAAAATATCTCACTGGATCCTACAAGAAATGAGTTAGGCAAACAACACATAGATTATCAAACATATAAAGAAGGAAAGAAAATTTGAGAAAAATACTTGTTAGCCATATTCCCTGACATGTTCTATTTTTCACATAGGGATCATGGTTGATCCCCTGAATCAACATCGATCTAGAAAATTGGTGTTGATCCCTAGAACTTGTGAGTTGCTTAAAATAGAAAGACATTCAAAATGAAGTTAAATATGAATTCTTAAGATTTTTATGCATTCATTAGACAAACTAAAAGTAGCATGTCAATCTCCTTGGTTATATGGAATGCTTGTGTCCCACCAGATATGACAACATGTGGACAAGGCATATGTAGAGGGGAGGTTAGTATTCTGTTAGTCTCATAAAATAAATGAAATAAACACACTAAAATCCTAACACCTCTAGCCTAGACACTAGGGAGAGCTTTGGTAACAAGCAAACATATGAAAACATAACTAAAATATAAAAGAACACATTTTTTTACCTTCCTTGGAGCTCCAAATGACTTTTTGAATGACCAGCTCAGATTGTGCATTAATAAATATTCATCAATAGATATTTTTTTAGCTTCATCTTTCCTTGGCACCTTGGCTTTGATTGATTGGCTTAAGATTTTTTCATAGTAACATTACTTGCATGAGGATTATGGAGGAAATCCTACATAATAACTCTACAATATCCAAGCTTGTTGAATATAGTTGTGCATAATAAATTTGTACCAAAATAACCTAAAAACCAATAGGCATGGCCTTGTATTTATAGCATTAAAAATTAACTCTCACCCAAGGTGAGTTAAGGTTGAGTTTAAACATGGAATGGGTTAAATCTAACACTATATGAGTTGAGACTAACTCTAGTTGAGTTAATAGTTTTCATGTAGTTATGATTTTAAATTATTAGGCATGGCTCTCAAATTAGATATTTTAGGATATTTTTAAAGAGCTTGACAAATCATAAAGGTAATGATGAAAATGCTTGATATTTTTATTTTTGAAAATTCCATTTTTAGATATTCATTAATTTCAAATAGATAATTCAACTGGGCATTTAATCTTGTTTAATTAGATAATTAAATTTGATTAGCATCTTTGCTCTTTCAAGATTTGATCAATTTCCCTATTTGATAGGTCTATAGGCCAAATTGATAGTTTTTATGCCACAAGGTGGTTATAGATGAATTCGTGAGAGGTTATTATTGCATAAGGGCTAGTATCCCAAATAGGGATGCCTCAACATGATTCTAAGGTTTGATTATTGATGAATAGACAAATTTGAGATGTTTATTGATTCTTAATCTTAAATTTAAATGTTTGATAGGAATCGATTTGAATTTTGGTCTAAAACTAGTTGTGGCCAAAACTGGATGTCTACACTGACTATATCAAGATGGTTAAAGAAGTAGAATCTAAACCAAGAGAATAAATGGAATGTATTGAGATAGTTTATGTATTTGTATGTGGGTAAATAAACTAAATCATCATGACTAAATTAGTATAAACAAAGGTTGTATGACTAAAAAACTACATTGGGATGTATGAAGAAGTTAAACTATCAAAAATAATGATTTATTCAAGATCATCATCTACAAAGTAAGGCATAATTATATAATGTAACATATTATTTGGAGGATACTGTACTTGAGGTAGATGAAGGAAATGATCAATGTATGAGATAATACACATCATATTTTTCATGATAACCATGCTTTCCTCATTGCTAGATGAATTTGGATTAACAATGGTTTCCACAAAATTGGTAATGGTTGGTTGTTTATAAGATTTATATTGTTGGTTTTGGTTATGATTAGGAAGAGGATTAGATTATATCTCAAGGTGAGCATTAGCCTCATGTAGGGATTCACATTTGGCCTTAGAGTCATGAAATTTAACTACCTGATCATGAGCTTGTTGGCAATAATAGATCATAGCTTCATGATCAAAGTTAGGACCTAAGAGGAAAGTGTAATCAAGGTTCTAAAGAGAATAATATGTCTCATGAGTATATCCCCAATAGAGATATTGAAACCATGGATCATAAGAAATAGTATGATATTTATTAGTATCAAATTTGTGAGGCCTAGGAAGATGTTTCTAAAGGTAAAGCTATGGAAAGAGGATGATGAGTGTCAATGGTATTCAGTTGAGCTAAAAAAGGAGGAGCTTCAAAAATACTTCCCTAAATGTGTTGGCAAAGGGTCACTTTGTTATAACCTTCAATAAGGATGGAATTAATGGTTCTCATAGACTCATAAGTATTTGAGACACCATCATTGGTTGCATTTTTTTCCTAAATTTCATAAGGAATATGAATTCTATTGGATGGACATGTGAAAATTATATGATTTTGTATTTTGTATAATATTTTTTATTTACTCAACCTTGTAAGCATAAAAAAATAGATTGAATAATGTGAAGAGTCTTTCCTTTTAGCATATTGAAAGGCTAGAATATGAAAAGACAATACTTTGTAATACTCTATTTATAACACTCATTTGTAATATAATATGGTTCTAATGTGCAATAGAGATTAACATAATGTTATGAATAGTTTTCATATATATATTTTACTTATGATCTATGCGAAGTGAGAACCATGAATGTCTTGATCTGTTATTCATATAGTTTATATCAACTATTCTATATACATTAACCTTGCATGTATTTAATATAATGAACTTGATCTAGTAATTAATGATGACATTTAGTCTGTATTGATGACTACTAACCTATTTTATCATTGACTATGTAACATATCCATGTAATTAGCATGTTTTTTTATTTTTTTAAGAACCTTTGCTAACAATGGTGCAATGAGTGTGGACCTTTTTGAAATATGTTGAGATGGTTTCCAGGACAAAGAGATTTAGAAAGGTGGTTAGATGAGATAATATGGAACTTTGTAGAGGAAGAAATGAAAAGAGTTGAAGTGACTATAATGGAGATAATCTAAAAACATATATACAAAGAGATTTATGAAATATTATGATGTGAATTACTTGGATTGTTATTTGCATGGTTATCATGACTAGGGTATTACTATTTCTAGTCAAGAAGGATAGAGTGTATAGTTTGGATGGAAGATATGTAAGATAGACTATGAAGTCTAGATACTGATTAGACCTATGTTATAGACTACTGTACCTAGACTACAATTGATGGATATATCACATAAATTATTGTGCAAGGATATTTGGCCTTCAAATCTGTGTAAGAATTATTTGTTAGAAGAATCCATGGTAAGTTCCTTTAGTGAATACCTACATTGATAAAAATATTGGTTATGGAAAAGGCCATGGTGTCTACTCCTACCAACATGGAGTAGTCATTTGGGGATCCATAGGGATGCATGTGGAATAGAAGTGAATGATGTGTAGCTGAGTAGAGTAATTTGAACCTGACCTCAAAATTTGGAGGATAAGAAAATCCAGAGCTAAAAGAAAATTTTAGGATAGGAAAGGGAACTACAACAATAGAGAAGTTGGAATAAAGTGAGTAATACATTATTAAATATGAATAAGATTAGGGGTAGAGTAGAAGATGCTAGAGATGGAAAGGTGCAACGAGAGGATATGAAATATTCTAAAAGAAAATAATGCATAAAGTAAGAAGAAGGGCTTGATGATGAAGAAGAAGAAAATATAAATAGTGTGGATATGGAGTTCATGGAGTAGGAAGAAAAGTGTAGGATATAAAAATGATAGATAGAAGATAAAAATAGATCATAATTAATGAAATAAATTTTGTCTAGGCTTGGGAAGGAATGTTATTTAAAATAAGTTAGGTTCAAGTGTAGAACTATCATAGGTTTAAGTTCAAAGTTAGAATAAGTTAAAATTAGAGATCATTCAATTTAAGAGTACACATGCCTCAGCCCAAGTTTTTATTTTGGAGAAGAATAAGTGCAGGAGAAGACATGGATACAAATTGGTTTGATTACTTTACATATAAGTTTGGTAAACTAAGTACAAAGACAAAGCAAGTAATAGATACGAAGAGGACAAAAGAGTTGAGATTATTTTTTAGGATACTTGAAAAGACTAGTGCACATATGTACATTATCATAGTAATTAGTGTACAAAGACATATAGTCATAGTCACAAGTGCACATATACTTATAGTCATAGTCACCAGTGTGTGCAAACCATTGTTAACAACTTCAAGTGTCACAACTATGTCACTCAATGTAGGAATGCTTATATATTTAATGTAATATGATGGATCTATGGATCCTAAGCAATGTTTGGTAACTTACAATATGAGATAGAATGTTAAGTGGGTAACATATGATGATTTTAAGAAATGAAAACTCATAGAGGATTTGTCACGGTGAGTCTTAGAGTTCATTTTAAAAATAAATGTAAATACTCTTGATTTTGCATAAGTTAAATATTTTTTGATAGTATATTTTAAGGTGAAGAAATGTACAAGATAAACTATTCAAGACCTAAAATAGGTCTAGAAAAAATCTAGAGAATTAGTCGAAGACTACGATCGTAGGTTTTATAATGTTATGAATAAGATCAATTTCATTTTGGAAGATAAGGATATGACAACTTGGTCCATATAAGGGTTGTAACCAAAAATTAGATTTTCTATTATGCAAACCTAGTTTTTTAACTAAGGCTAATGCCTAATATTGTATTTTATGATTAGAGCAAATTGAATATTTTAGTGACCTTCTAGTAGTAGGTTCTAAAATAGAAGCAAAACTAAATGCTATTATGATAAAATTATATGAGATACATGAGAATGATAAGCCTAAATTAGGCTTTTGATATATACAATGAGGTCAATAGTTTCATCATAATAATAACTATCCAAGCTTAAAATAGAATTTTGTGAATTTTTTTGAGGAATTGGACATGCTATTTCAAAGTGCCATATTTTACAATAATATATTCTAAAATTTTAGAGAATATACTAGAATTTTTTTAAATTGACAAATCATGATGAGAGGATATGTATATCTTTATAGGAGCTAAAATAAAATATTAAAAATAATGTCTTTGCAGTTACTACATAAAAATTACCAACTATGAAAAAGGGTATCCCAGTCCTAGATGTGGACATGGAAAGTGAAATATAGAGTAATACCCAATAAATACCTTCATTATCACAATACCAACCCCAAAGTCTGGTTGGATGGACACCATCATCACTACAACACCAATATCATTCTTCTTAGAATAATTTGAGTCTACATTAATTTACTTGGGCTCCAAGTTTACCTTAGCACTAATATGGAGGATATGATACACAAAAAATCAAGTAAGGAGGATACGCTAGACAATAGTCACAAGGTTGGGGATACCAATAAAATAGAGGTGACTATATAAGAGGCTAAAATGGAGGATATAGAGAAGGGTATTGATAAGGTTGTAACAATGACAACTGGTAAGCCCAACCACCTATGAAATTATATTTATGTGGAGAATAAAATGACTATGTGAAGACTTGCCCTACCAATCTATAGAAATAAACCTACTACATGTACCATAGAATTAAAGGCCCGCATCAAACAAAAGATTATCCAATGCTCGAGAAGTAAAGGAAGGAGAATTTGGTATGCAATGTAAACCTGATAAATGTGCAACCTAAGGAAAATGCATTCATCCAAGTAGTTACCACATAATAACATGTGAAATAATGATTTCTACCTTTAAAGATATTAGTAGATTAGGGAATTAGAAAATCATAACCTAATCAAAATGCTAATCCTATAATGGAGAATAATTTGATGTATCAAACATCTAAAGTTTTAAAAAATATACAATAGTTGAATGTTTCAAAAGGAGACATAAAAACTAGTGATGCATATATGTATGAATAGATTATGTTCATAATGAAGTAGGAAATAGTTGTAAGTACTTTGAAAGACTTACTAAAGTTACTCATTAAATTCCAAAATGAGGATATAAGACATTATTACTAACCTATTTCATAATTTTTTAAAGTGTGAAAAATGAGGGAAAAAACATACTTATAAAGTTGTCTGGTATGTGAAAACTAAGAAGACTTTAAATGTAGACTCCTGCATGGATATTGAGCTTGCATGTTTCAAAATTCCTAACACAATATTTGATTTTGGGAGTACTATGAATATGATCCTGAGATCAACATAAGAAGATATTGGTAGTCCAAACTTAATCTAAAATATTATCACCCTCATCCTTATAGATTATGAATGAATAGATCTGATTGGTCTCCTTGAGGATGTAGAGATTAGAGTGGCTAAGCTAAGTCCACATATTGATTTTGAAGTCACTTATATGAAGACTATTGAGACCCATTTCCATAAATTAATTGGTAATAAATGGGTTTATAATGGTAAAATTAATATTAACATAATGTGTAACCAACTAGAGGCTCATCAAGGAGACATGATAGTTGTAGACACCTAAAACTAGCCATCAATAACCTCTAATCAAGATTTTGACCAATTTCTACCAAAAATGCACAATTTAGCAGAAAAAAACTAAAATACATTAAATGAGTTGAAATTGAAATATTCAATACCAATTTTGGCTAGGGTATCCCTAAATGGGGTAATATAATTTGTTGGCCAGCTAACTTTGATCAATTCATTTCGAGTCAAAATGCCAATTTTGCACTTGGGTGCTTTGGATTACTCTTTCCTATCAAATCTCTTGCACAAGACATGTGCCTTTTTTATTTACTATTGATAATATCCTAAATGGGATAATGGATCTAATGTATCTAACATCGACTTCCCATTCTAATCCAGTTGAATTTTGGACCAATAACAAGGTATTCTGATCAATTTGAGTAATTTATGCACAAAGTGCTTAATCATGCTTAGAGCTAATTAATCCAAGTTAGGGCCTAATTAAAAATTCCATGGAAACTTGTTGAATAATTTGTTTTGTAAATTAATATTAAATAACTACATCATTAGGTGACCTCATTTCTTGGGAAGACATCCCTAGGCCATAAATGCCACAAGTATCAAGATTCATGCCCTCCATGCCTCATCAATCCTTCCATGATGCCCTCCATGCATCTTAATTTCCCTTTATTCCAATGTCATGATGAGGATAATTATAGTATTAATTTCAAAAATTGAATTAATCCTCAACCACACATCACAATCTTAGGATGGATGATTCAGGTTGATTCTTGATATTCACAAAAATATATAAATAGAGAGGCCATGAACATCATTTCTAAGTCTTGATAATGCAAAGTTATAATGCAAAAATGATTCCAAAATCCATTCAAATTAGTGTTACCATGCCAAATTGATTCCAAGCCTAGCCACAAGCCATAAGGTGCCAATGAGAAGAGGAGATAGCCAATCCTCCTTTGATGAAGACTTCATGAGCACAAGCTGAGCAAGCCACTACAACAAGCATTTTGGACCATCCAAGGAAGGTAAAAGAGGGTTTATTTTGAATTTTAGTTGTGTGTTTTATTAATTTTTGTTAATTAAGCTCTCCCTAGTTCTATGCCTAGAGATGTTATGCTAATTTAGTATGTTTCTTTCATTTTATTTTCATTTTGAAACTAACACCATACTAACCATCCTCTCTTGAGTCAAATTCCTAGATCACATATGGCATGCCCGATGGGACCAAATGAATCCCACACATGAAGAAGATCATTATGAAACTTTAAAATCTTCATTTGGACCATTAAAACTCTTTCAATTTGACTTTCCAACTTTGTTTTGTCATTTTTCTTTGTCATGGGTTTACATAGTAACCAACGTCAGTTAGTAAAAATGTCATCGATTGGCATAGCCATCATCAGTCACTTTTGGTATAACTGATGTTAGTTAGATAACCATCATTGGTTTGTAAGTGTAACTAACATTGGTTATATAACCAACATAGATCACTGTGTTTTTCTTAAAAACATAAAACTTGAGAGCAAATAGGGCATTTTAAAATGCTTGGTTTAGGGTCATATGAACTCTGTTTTGGATGATTCTTTTTTAAAACCACATGTTTTCTCCTAAATTTTTATAATTTGACATTATTTTATCTTCAAGTTTCTTATAATTTTTAAAAAAATTGTAAAATCTATTTAATTTTTTTCTAATCTAACATATTTGCTTTTGGGGTCATGCCTTAAGGGTAGACAAGTAAGTAGCAAATTTCAAATTTGATAAATCATGTTTTAGAACATATTTTGCATGTTTTAAAATGAATTATGAACATTATTTTGGTGATTAAAGTAATATTTAATGTGCTTATATAAGTCTTTTTTTATCATTATTTTTCAAAGTTACAACTACGACCAAGGGGTCAAGTGAGCACCACCTCATTTTTTGAATTTTGGCTTAAAAATGAACTCATATTTCCAAGCTTTTTGTCTTCAATAATTGCCTGATCTAATTTTTGTTTAGAAAGAAGAGGGATGTTACATGTATGCTCTTCCATTTTTCCCCTTTAGTGAACCCTTGGAATCAAAAGCGCCATTCCTATTATAAATAGTCAAGTCCAAGGATTAGAAAGAAAGTCATCTAAAGCACTCCCCAAAAACTTGTCAAAGTTTGGGTGACCTTGAAAACGACCCTAAGTTCTTTTTATTTCATGCTTTCTTTATTTTTATGCAAACTTGGATTGTGAGGGGGACATCATTACCTCCCATGAGTTCTTTAGGGAAGCTTTGACACAGGTTTTTATCTCTCAGCATTGAATTCATTTAATCCTTCTGAGTTACACATGGGATGTATCTACACTTGGACATCACACTACACTGAGCAAACAACAAGATGTAGTGGTTACAAAAAGGACTAGACCTTTTTATAACTAGCCAATGCCATGGTAACCTAATTTTTGTGCTTGTATTTTGCATTATTTGATGTGAAAGTCATTTTGTAGTTGATTCCCCTAGAGATGTTTAAAACTTGCTAGTTTAGTCAACCCCACATTGTCATACCCTTGATGGGATTTGGATGATTATATTTAGTGTATTTTGGTCATTTTTGTTTGGTATGTTTTGAGACTAAAACTTGTTTATTTTGTCATAAGCTATGTCAAATCAATGTATTTGAGTTGAGGAGGGTAATGTTATGCTGCCCAAATCATGTAAAACTATTTATGCCTTTGAGTCTTTTGAAACATAACATTAATCACATCATTTGAGCATGCTTATGTCATTAGATTTCTCAAATTGTCTCAAGAATAGTTTTCCTTGTATCAAAAATCATTTGTTTCAAACCATGTCATGTATATAATTTGGACCTTTGTCTTGTGTTGTCATGCTATCCAATCTTGTCTAGATTGTTTGGTTAAATCCTCGTTTTCAATGTTGAGTTTTTAATTATCCTTATCAAGTTTGGATTCAAACATTGATTGATTTCTATTTACACCTTAATTAATGGGGCTAATACACACATCTTTCTCTTTTGGGTTGCATAGCTTTGGTTAATTGATTATCTAAATTTGAAAAGTATTGATGGTTTGTTTATTCAGTATCTATCCTTATCATTGTTTATGCCTTTATTTGGAAAAACATAGTCTTTATTCAAACAGCGTTTTTTATTATGACTTATGCCAACTGGTCATGTTTATGTTTTATTTCATGTGTTGGGTCTATGTCAAAGTTGTTTCCAAACTTGTTAGATTAAATCAAATCACATCGACATTTTTTTCAAGTCTATATTTTGATGTCATTTGGCCAAAGTCCTAGCACATGCCTATTTGTTTGAACCTAGCTTTTAACTCCATGTTTGGATAAAAGACCTAGTAACACAATTTTTCCCTTTCCTAATTTAGACCTTCTTTGGAAAACTTTGACCTAGACCTTTGACATGGCATTTTTTATTCAGATGCTTGACCTTTTGTGTGTATGACATTTGACGTTAGGTTGTATTATGTCAAATCTTAGCACAAACCATTTTGGAGATACAACTCCACTTTCAAACCACATTAGAGATACAACTCCATCCCTTTGACTAAGTTAGACCAAGATTGAACCATTTGTCCTTTGAATCATTTTTCAGAGTTTGTATAACTCTAAGCCTTTTGTTTTTAAATATTTCATCATTTATACAGATATGTCTAGATAAAATTATGGTGGATTCATGTATAATCTAAATTATGATAGAATGGCCACACAAAATCCCACTAGGAGCTCCTATAGAGAAAATATTTCTGAGTTTTATTATTCTCCCTATAATACTATATATGAGGAACATAGCAAAAATCCACAAAATCCAAATCGAGACCTTGATTGGAATAAAGAGGCTTGTGAAGAAGACTTTGAAGAGCCAACTATAGATAATGTTATTTAGGATATGAATCCATACCCTCTTTTTAATAATTAGTACATGGAACATAGTCAAGAACTAGCAGTCAAAAACTAGCTTATGAGCCAACTCACAACTAGAATGATATGGTTTATGAGGAAGACTTGGATGCTTTAGTTTATGTGAGTAATCAAGCTCCACCACATCATACCATTTCTATTATAGGATCACAAAGTCACACCATTCCCATACCAATACCTCATCTGTTAGTTTGTGTAAGCAACCAAGCTCCAAAATGCCCAACCATTTCTATACCAAGACCTCATCCTTTGGTTTGTGCAAGCAATCAAGCTCTAAAACACCCTTTCATCATTATAAGACCTAGTCCTTTGGCTTGTGTGAGCACCTAGGCTCTACCATGCCCCTTCATCATACCAGGACCTAGTCCTTTGGCTTATGCAAGCAGTCATTGTCCCCAAGGCCCTACCATTATCCAACCATAAGTCATTCCTCATCTAGTACCAATCCCATCCAAACCTCAGCCCATCCAATCATTTGAAGACCAAGCTATGTTCAAAACTAGTATTTTCCAACTCATTGGAAACTAAGGCTAAGAAAACCAACCAATCTGAGATGTTTTTGTTAAATCAACCATTTGTGATAAGTCAATCTGTGATGAATAGCCTATTGATCCTATACCAGTTGTCAAAGAGTCTCACTCTGATGAGCCAGTCTTTGTTGAGTCACTTCTTAATGATTATAACCACCTTTGGGAAAATCATTACCTTAACCATATGCCTATTTTTCAAGATCTTCCTATTGACAAGCTACTCTCTAAGGAGTTGTCTCTTGACTTATTTCCCATCCTAGAAGAGTCTCACTTTGACAAACTAATTTTTTTGGTAGCCCATTATGCCATCATAGGATGTTACTTGTCCAAAACCAAATATTCAACAAGACATCATTGTAATAGAGTACCCATTAGAGGAAGAATCAGAGATAGATTCAGGTTCTATTCTTGAACTGACATCAGATTTACCATCAAAATCTGAATACACATTAGTCTCAACATTGGATTAAGATTCCCTTGAGTTAGAATCAAATTTAGAAGAAGAATATGTTTGTGGCTATTACAACATTGGTTATGCATGCCTTGTAGATCAATTTGAACACTTTTGTGATCCTTCTACAATTTTTGAGGATGATTAATTTAGATTAAACACAAGTTATCCTAATATATTTTATGAGGATTATGCAACCTCTCCCCATTCCATTACCATTTCATAGGCCATTACTATCAACCAAAATAGCCATATCATTGACATTCCATCTCCCACAAGTGTTGATTGGGATCAACAGAATCACACTTTGTTAAACTGCATCCATGGTGACATAGCAGTTGAAGAAAAGTAAGGAGGCCAAGACAAAATTTATGTAGTAGAATAAAAATCTCCTAGTGAAACCTTTTCAAAGGTGTTAGGGGACAATCAAATTCATAACTCAGCATCTTCTAGTGAAACTTTTTTGGAAGTAATAGAAGATAATCAAAGTCAAAAGTCAACATTCATTAATGAAACCTTCTCGAAGGTGCTATGGGAAAATCAAGACAAATTTATTCATGAAAACCTCTTTAAGGCACCAATAGCTAAGCACAAAAGTTATTCACTATTGGATGAAGACAAAAGTAAAGATCAAATCAAAATAGCTTCTTATCTATAGCCTAATTAGATGTAGCTACTCTCAAGATCAAACAATACAAAAATATGATGGTTCTATTAAGAGAACAAGTCTTCAGCCTCACCAAAACCAAAATTATGTTGAATCCAATATCAAATACATTACGTGTGACTAAACATCTTGATCTTCATTTGTTTCCTAACCATTCCACATTCCATTATCATCTACCATTCTATTTCATAGTAAAACCTACCATCCATTATTTGTCTTTGTTTACCATGCATGGCTATACTTTCCTTTACAAAGGCTACAAAAATACCTTATATTGATGTTTGAAGGAATCATAATTAATGACCAACAATAATCACAAAAGCATTCTCAAAATCTAAATCTGCATTGAGTTCTTGACACAGAAGTTTTTCAGATGAGGTATGGGCTAGTAATTAACATGATCAATTATTTTATTTGTATCTTTTATTGATTAGGATGTACATCTCCATCTCAGCAAGGAAAAACAAAATCATAAATCAAAAACCACACCCAAGCCAAAAACATGTACCATACTATTTCACATTGTCATGTTATTGCCATTATTACATATCCATTTTCCATGTCGCATATTCCTGATATTCACCCTATAACCTAAGGGAAAACCTCTTACCAATTTATCTAATTTATCAAACCATCATTATCCTTAGCAAGACTATGCCATTTAACCATTCCATTCCTATCTAGACCAAAGCTTTTTTTTAGTCATCTTACCCAATCCTATTCTGGTCTTGGTTCCTTTGGTTTTTCTTATACTTTTCATGAGAGGATTCCAATTAGGTTTCAATAATCAATAAACTTCATGTTTTAATGATAGTATATGAAAGTAGTGTGAAATTTGATCTGACAAGATATCTTTCATCCTATCAAGTTTGTTTATGTGAGCCTGATTATAACCACCTATGGGCAAATCAGTGTTTCACTAGTATTGCTACTAATTAGAACCACCTATGGGAAAATTAATATCATTGAATTATGATATTGTATCCTAGTTATAACCACCTATGGGAAAACTAGGGGCAACATTTGTTTATCATGCATTTTTGAATCACCTTGCCATCATTGTTTTCATTTGACTAGTTATTTGTCAGATTTGAGAACTTTTTGGGACCTAGTTGGTTTTTCCTCACCTTTTGTGTGGATGGAATTACTATTAATTGAGGTTATTTTAGGACCAATTTTTTTCATTCTCAATTCATGTTGAGGTTACCTCAGTCCCCCTTTCCATATGTTGTCACTATTTTATGAGCAACCTAAGACACACTCTCACCATTTTGTGAGCAACCTTAGTTTAAATGCTCTCATCATTTTGTGAACAAACTTAGTTTTAAAAATATCACCATTTAGTGTCTCATCATTATTGATTGAGTTGAGATACTTCACAAAATTCTAAAAACATTTGAAAAATCATTAGAAAATAACAAAAACATTGACCACTTCTTTGCCTTAAGGATTCTAGGAACCCTTACTAAGTTAGAAGAAATTCACTTGTCATTTAGTTTCCCCATATTTTTTGGCCTTTTTCTTTCATGCACTTGTTTTTTTTCAAGACAATAACTATTCTTATATCACATCCATTCTATTTTTTTCTCTTAGTTATCACATTCTTCCCATTCCCTAGGAGAACTACATTTGGCCTAAAGTTTTTTATTAGATATTACATCCATGGAACTATGTAGGCAACATCCACTTGCCTAGTGCATATGGAAATAGGTTGAACACCCCATTCCTTTTCTTCTATTCCCATATTTTGTTTATTTGTTATGTTGTCACCTATTTTTTAGGGGAAATGTTCATATGGTTTCTATTGTGTTATTTATTTGTTTGTTTCTATTTATTTTGTTTGTTTATCTGCTTATTTGTTTGCTTTCAAAAAAAATTCCTTGATTCAGTTTATGTGTGTTCATTCAGTGATTCCTTTCCCACACTCACACTTGAATCCATCCATATTCATATGCTTACATTGTAATCATGGTTTCTATCATTGGTGCATTATTTTCTATTGAGTATTGGATTACAGTAGTTAGTCCTCATGCATATTTCAGCCAAGTCCTCATGATGTTATACCATGATGCCTACCAACACGTGCTACAACAAACTTAAGCTTCAAGAAATCTATTTAGCAATGACAACATCTCTTTGGCACCGACATCCCAATTTCATCCTAATAATATCCCAAATAGAGTAATTAAATATGAAATAATTTCAACCTTTATTAGTTTGGATGAGCATCTCTCTACTAGTAGGTTGTTCCAATTCATCATTACCCCTATGTTAAGTTATTATCATCCTCAACCAATTTTATCATGTTTTCCATAATCAAGGTCTACTAATTATAACTACCTATGGGTAAATCATTGCACACCATCTCACCTAAATTTATCAATGATTATAATCACCTTTGGGAAAATAATTGTGTGGTCACCACTTTAATTTTTCTACCCATACAAGGGCATGTTATTATCTTGTTTATCTATCTTAATAGGGGCAGCTCCATCTTCTCAATGATTATAACCACCTTTGGGAAAATCATTGTGTTATCATACCGCATTACCATTACCGAGGGACAATGATTATAACCACCTTTAGGTAAATCATTTCACACCATCCCACTTGCATTCTCAATGACTTTGACTACTTTTTCAATATCATTATGTTTTCACCCCATCATCTTTCCTTTCTTTGGTCCCCTTCTTTCACTTTTTTATTTTTGAGGGACTATTTGTCGACCTACTTGTGCCAATCCTTCCCTCGAGGGGGCATCATATAGTTAGTTTATCATCATTGTAGTTATAGGCATATAGGACCCTTTCATTATTTTAGAAGATTTTACTATTCTTATAGCTTAGAATGATTTCTCAAATAGGAGAAAAATGTAGACACCTAAATCTGGCCACCAGTAACCTCCAACCAGGCTTTTGACCAATTTCTACCAAAATGTACATTTTAGCCTAAAAATACTAAAATACATTAAATGAGTTAAAATTTATATATTCAAGTACCAATTTATTCCAAGGTATCCCTAAATGGGGTAATTCAATTTGTGGGCCAACTAACTTTGATCAGTTCATTTCAAGTCAAAATGTTAATTTTGCACTTGGGTGCTCTGAATTGCTCTTTCCTATCAAATATCTTGTAAAAGACATGTGCCTTTGTTATTCACTATTGATAATATCTTAAATTGGATATTGGATCCAATGCATCTGACATCACCTTCCAATTCTAATCCAGTCAAATTTTGGACCAATAATAAGGCATTTTGATCAATTCGAGTAATTTGTGCACAAAGTGCTTAATCATAATTAGAGATAATTAATCCAAGTTAGGGCCTAATTAAGAATTACATGAAATTTTTTTGAATAATTTGTTTTGGAAATGAATATTGAATATCTGCATCATCAGGTGACCTCATTTCTTAAGAATACATTCCTAGGCCATAAATGCCACAAATATCAAGATTCATGCCCTCCCTGCCTCATCAATGCCTTCCATGATGCCCTCTATGCCTCTGAATTAACCCTTATTCCAATGTCATGATGAGGATAATTATAAACTTAATTCTAAAAATTGAATTAATCCTTAACCACACATCTCAATCTCAGGATGGATGGTTCACATTGATTTTAGACATTCTCAAAAATCTATAAATAGAGAGGCCATGAACATCATTTCTATGTCTTGATAATGCAAATTTATAATGAAAAAATGATTAAAAAATCCATTACAATTAGTGTTAACATGCCAAATTAATTCTAAGCCAAGCCACAAGGTGCCAAGGAGAAGAGGAGATATCCTAGCCTCCTTTGATGAAGACTTCATGAGCACAAGCCAAGAAAGCCACCACAACAAGCATTTTGGAGCATCCAAGGAAGGTAAAAGAGGGTTTCTTTTGAATTTTATTTATGTGTTTTATTCATGTTTGTTAATTAAGCTCTCTTTAGTGTTTAGGCCTAGAGATGTTATGCTAAGTTTGTGTGTTTCTTTCATTTTGTTTTCATTTTGAAACTAACATCATAATAAACATCCCCTCTTGGGTTAAATTCCTAGATCACATTATTTGTCATTCCTTTGAGTAATGTAGAAGAAAATATATACATAATTATGAAGTAATTAGAATCATAATATGCATATGGTGATAATAGTTGGTTTAAAGTCAGCACAAATACACAAAAGAATGCATTAAGAGCTATCGAGTATCAGTTTTTGAACCTACCCATAGAGCAATCCCATATCAAAAAGCAACCATATTACAAGCCAATAATAAAAAAACCATTAGTACCATTTTTTTAACTTGAAGGCTATACCTCTTCATATATGTGATCTCCTACTAGGTCAGAAGTGGATTTCCTATATTATATGGTTATAACAATGATGAATTATACTAAACCTACTCTATAAGGTGTTTTACCTTGGGAACAACATATTCCATATGTGGTGATTTATACACTCACATGTTAAAATAGGAAAGATGAGATCATGAGTTATGACCTCTACACATGGTGTTCACCATCGAATAGTAGTTACCTCAATAATTTGTGATATAGGAGCTTAATCCATTCATATTGAGGTTAGATCACCATGTGATAGAGGTGGATCCAAGAGTTAACACACTGAATTATGTAGTGAAAGGTACTACTATGACTTGGTGGGTGGTGTAAAGAGATCCAAAGATACACTAGGAGGAGGCATGTGAATTTTTATGTGCAAGGTTTTAGTTACCACCTATGATGAAATTGGAATGGATATTATTTCAATAAGATAATGTATCAAGTTGATCATTCATCAGTGTGTAGATATATTATCTATACAAGGAGTGGAGTCGAGGTATTGGGTGCACATTTTTAGCCACACACTAGTGCCACTAACAACAACCTAGTATATGCATAAAGAAAATAGGAGAGACCAACCATTGGGTATAGGTGAAACAAGACTTCATTTAGACTTTTGTGTTTGAATATGATAACCATTTGATGCATAATACATTTTGAAAACTTAAAATATTTCTATGTTATACATGATCAAAATATTTCGAAGCTACAATAGATTCATCATCACAACAATAATCAACTCATGATTTGAATTAGGCACTTCATAATTACAAGGCAATTCAATAGGAATAATATTTTATTAAGCCTTATAATAAAATAATAGATCAGCTGATGAGATCTAGTAATAGTGATAGAGATTTGGATTTGGAATGTTTTTTGAACCAGAGAGGGAAGCTAAACCAAAACTAGCTCAGAGCACAAAACAAGTGGAAGAAGACAAACTACATAATATAAATATTCTAGAAATGGAAGGAGAGCACACTCTATGAGATTATTTACCTAATGCATCAAATAAAGTGTATTAAGAACCCCTAAAATGGTTGAATAAAACATCAAAGTAGAGTCAGTTCCTAAGCTTGTGAATGTAGGAGATTATTAGGGGCAAGAGTAGATCTTGGAGGCATTACAACTTATAAAATATTATCAAGATGTTTTCCTGACCAAATTATCTACAATAAAAGGTGTAGATCTATCATTGGGGGAGATGCACATAGATTTGAAAGAGTGCACTTGAACCATTAAGAAATGCATGTATAGGCTAAACCCAAACATGAAAATAAAAGTAAAGATTGAACTAGATTGAATAAAAGAAACATGAATCATTTATCCAATGGAAAAAGTAGACTAGGTCAGTCCAATATTGATATAAAAAAATAAATATAGAGAGATATGGGTTTGTGGATACTACCACACACTCAATTATTCCTGCATCAATGATCCCTTTCCAACACCATTCACATATGAAGTCCTTAAGTTAGTTGAAGCTCATGAAGTGTATTCATTTACATATAGATTAAGTGGGTACCATTAGATTCTGATCACATAAGAGGAATAAGATAAGACTAATTTTAAAACTGAATGGGTATCATTTGCATACAAGGTAATGACTTTTAGTTTGAATAATGCACCAACAATTTTCTCTAGAGTTTTAGTAACTGCATTTAAAGACTTCATTCGTGATTTCCTAGAATTATATTTAAATAACTAGGTTGTCTTTTCTCTTTTTAAATAACATCTATTTAAACTATGACTAATGTTATAACAGTGTTGAGCTCTATGCATTACTCTAAATTTAAATAAGTGCTTATTTTTCAAAAAAATTGGTGTTCTTTTGGGCTATATTGTACGTAGTGATGGAATTTTGGTAGAGTAAAATAAGAATGTTATAATAGTATGGATTCCATGCCTGACCAACTCTACATAAGTGCACACCTTTCTCCATCATACAAGATACTATATAAAATTTATTAAAGGATACATAACTATATCTACACCAATGGAAAAACTATTGTGTAAAGAAAGAAGGTTTGGGTGGACATTAGAATGCCGAGAAACATTTATTGAGCCTAAAAAAAGGTTTGTAACAATACCTATTTTAGGTTTTCCTAATAGGAAGAATTCATTCGATGTGCATGTGGATTATTCTAGTATTATATTAGGAGTTGTCTTAGCGCAGCCATGTGATGGTGGGTTGGATCACCCCATACATTTTTCTAGTAAGAAGATATTAGTAGCGAAAAATAACTATACCACTAAAAAAAAGAGGATTTAGCTATTGTATTTGCATTGAATTTTTTTTAAAGCTATCTATTAGCCACACTGTTTGAGATTTTTACTGACCACTAGGCATTGTAATGTCTAGCTAATAATTCAATATTAGGAGGATGGATCTCTAGGTGGCTCATGTTGTTCTAAGAGTTTAAATTTCAAATAAATGTAAAACCAAGATGAGAAAAGGTTAGACCATATCATCTAAGTAGGCTTAAAATTGGTGAAGAAATAGAAGAAATAAAGGACAAGTCTCTAGATGTACACTTATTCAAAGCTACTACAATCCCAAATAATATGAAGGATATTGAAATTATTTTCGAGAAATTTACTTTCCCTACACATTATATAAAAAGAGATAAAAATCAAATGGTTGAGCTATTATATATAGTCTCATTAATATATTTATGTACAATATTGGGAAAGATAATGTGTTACATAGAGTATCATTAGGGAATGAATGACCTCAGCTTGTTCAAGAAGCACACCAAAAAAATTTAGAGGGTCACTTTGTAAGCAACGCAATTTCTAGAAAAATTCACAAAGTGGTCTTTGGTGGTCAACTTTGTTTCAAGATGCATAAATGTTAGACAAATAATGTGATGTGTGTCAGTGAATGCGAAATCCAAATCAATGTGATGAGATGCCTTGTATACCAATGCTCGTAGAATAACCATTTAAACCATGCAGAATCTATTTTTTGGGACCTATAAGGCCCCCAAGTAAACAAAGTCATGCATGGTATATTATTACTACGATGAATTATTTCATAGAATAGATGGAAGCTAATACAAACCCAAGTTACAGTGTGAAGGATACTACCAAATTATTGTATGAAAACATTATTATAAGATTTAGATATAAAATCAAGCTAGTCAATGATAGAGGAACACATTTCCTAGATAACACTATCAAGAATCTCACTGAAGATTTTACGATCTCTAACGACATTACCATGACTTATCACCCTCAATTAAATGGATAAGTTGAAGCACTAAACAAAGTATTAGTAAAAATGTTATATGTAATATGCAAAGGGATGATTGGGAGGATTACATTCCTATGATTCTTTGGGCATATATAAAAAATTACAAATGTGTCATAGGTTTCACTCCCTTCCAACTTGTCTATGGTCTTGAAGTAGTAATGTATGTGGAATACATTATTCTAAATCTATGCATTGTAATGATTATGAGGCTAGGTGACCAAGATTATCTAAAACAAATATTACTATACTAGGTTAGAATCGAAGAAAGTTGACAAAGGGCACAATGGATGCAATAAATAAATAAGTTAACATAGAAGGCATTGAATGATCATAACCTACATTCTAAACAATTTTACCCAAAACAAGTAATACTACTGTATGATATCCACTTTAAGGCATTCTTGGTAAAATTGCATATTAAATGAAAGGGACCCTACATTAATCATGAACCTTCAAAACAGGGTACCATTGTGTTAAAATATTTGTAGGGAGACATACTACTAGGACATTTTAATGGTTGTAGGCTTAAGCCTTACCATCATTAGTCTTTATCATTCTTGCTACTTAAAAGAAAGGGTGCTAAGTAGCACCATGTAAAGTAAGAATTTTATTTAATGTGATTTTGTGTTTCTGTTTGTATTCATAGGGTTATAATGTTTTTATAGTGTGATATTTTCATCGCAACACATCAAAATGAAAAATAAGTATCTATAAGCGTAACATGCAATCAAATTCTAGAGACATCCTATGGGAAAGATAGTTGGAACCAACTACATAGTGGTCATGAAATAATTCTGAGAAGGCAACATTGACAAGATATGTACAAAAAAAATATGTATAATGGTCATTCAATACCATTAATTACAAATAACTAAAAAAGATTGCATCTTTCTCAAAGCAGATTGTATGGCCAAATGATAGGAGGCATCATAAAAGATAAGGGATATATCAAAGTATATCATGTCACATCAAATAATTATCAATGGATAAATCAAGGTTTCTAAAGACATAAGGTTCACTATCATGTCAAATAAGATCAAGTGTTATTAATAATAGGAGAGAACTTATGCACAACTAACTCAGTGAATTTAAAAGAGTCAACCACATGGATTTGGTTGTCAAAAGATATATAAATAAGGGAACATACAACAAATAGACATTACATACTTTTTCCAACAAGTAAATTTTATGATCTACTTTAAAAACATATTCTTGTGCACAAATTGCATACTAGAGCCAAAATATACAAAGCAAATCTATAACTTAGGATAAAGCAATAACCGTAGAGAGAATTCCATTATTGATTCCACTTATAAACGTGTAGAAGGAGGAGAGGGGGATTGGCTTGTCTCTATAAAACCAAATATAATGACCCCAACCCCTTTGATTTCATTTATCAAGAAAAATCTACTATGTTTACTCTTGGGCCATCAAAAATTGTACCAGCATGAGTCCTGGTGCTCCCACATCCATTACTATGCTTAGATACATAAAGACTGATCAAGCTACCCATATTTGGACAAATTGATGAGGTAATGCTTACTATTCTAAGTAGATATAATGAAGGGTCTATTTATTTTTCCCAAGATATCACAATTTCAATCAATGCATAGACTATGGCATGAGAAAAATGCCTCCCAGCTTGTGGTAAATCCCTCCTCCCCTATAAGTCCACTACTTGACCAATTCATTCAGACACTAGGGATAAGTATAAAATAAGAGAAAGAAAATGAATGCTAATTGATTCAATAAATGATTTTTTTATGTGCATTTTAGTTAAGTGTATTACAAAGTGGTTTTGGCAAACTACAAAGCAAGCCAAAAAGGCAACAAAAGGGGTGATATATATTGCGTATTGCATTATACACCAACACAAAGAGTTCAACTAAATCAAAATTTTAGCCTCAAAGTTAACTACCAACATTGAGAAGATACTCACAAGTACCTCCTAGACATTCTAATATCAGTTCTTAATGTTACTTATTTTGTTCACATAATGAAAAATGTTGGAAGGTCTAGTCAACTTGGTTATAGAATTTTTGTCTGCTACCACATTTACAAATATTTCATGGACTAAAATAAGACAATATTATAAGTAACTAGGGTGATTTAACACATGGTATATTGAGAATCTATCCATTATGAGGTCACACCCTAGAATACCCTAAGATGTCATGTAATACATAGGGTAACATGCATTAGTTTAAAAACTACATAATGGAATACAGATCAAGGCGCATGAGTTACCAACTCCAATTATGATTTTAATGTCATTATTCATCATGATGTTAGATTTGGAGGAAAAATTTTATAAGTAGAAAGATTTAGCTAGGATAGTACCGCCTCTATGGTTTATTCCTCTAGAAAGAAAACAAACAGTGCCAAAACATGCACATGAACAAAAATAAATACAACCATAATCCCCATCGTAAACATTAGTAGCTCCATTTTAGCAAGACAAATAAATTTAGAAGGCATCCACATTACAACTTCAACACCACCACCACCTAAGAAGGATGCATCACACAAAGTCTTGGTTGGATAATCCAAATGTCCTAAAGATAGCAGGTGAGTGTGACTTTCCAGAGATAGGAGTTGAGGAGAAAGAAGCCTTGTAGGCCATGGTAAAAGACATTAGAAATGAAGTATATGATTAGGAGGAAGAGAAGGAATTATTTAATTGGAAAACAATGCACACTTGTCAAGTGCATAATTAGGTAAGGCAAAACCATTGGGTTGATACCACTCAACCTACCCATCCACTATTGTTGACACTATAGGTTAAGAAGTATCTCAAAAAAATGGTGACTGAAATATTCCATAGAGATCTTGCCATGGGATATTTTAATGCACACCAAGAATCATAACCTACATAATAAATTCCACCTCTATCATTGACGTGTAAAATAAGGATTCATCCTTTGATAAGGCCATATCCCACAATAAAAGATATGGTGGCATCCTTTGGATATTAAACATAAGTGAGTAGTGCATAACAAGCATAAATAATATAATAACAACATCAGACCCAAGCTATGAATAATCTCAAGAAGACCCTCAATTCTCTTCCCACACCCTAGAAAAAGACATTTGTGTGAAAAATTATGGTTATGGAATCAAACTCCTAAGAAGATAGCTTATTAATTACTAATCTTGATACACTAGAGGTCATGGAGGATCCTAAAGAAAACATTACCATAGCTAGAGCCATAAATATAAATCATGTAGGACGTCGAAGACCTGGAGGAAGAGTAAAAGAAGGATAAGATAAAAAAATAGAGGAGAAGAAGATAAATACTAAATAAGTGAAAAAATAATAAGATGTGTAAGAGGCACAATTCAAGAAATAAGAAGAATAATGAAAATAGGAATCTATAGAGGAGTGTTGGAAGCAAGCTAAAGAAGTAAAGGTTGTAAAGAATTAAGATGATGAAGAATAGGTTATATGGAAGCAAGACGAGGAAACAAAAGATCATAATAAATTATCCAAATAAGTGGAGGCAAATAAAATAGAACAAAAGCAATCAGAGAGAAAACAACAAGAAGTGCAAGTTGCATAATAAAATAAGGAATAACAAGAGGCACTAGAAAAGGCCTATGAGGAGTAGTGAAAAAAGGAAGACCAAGCCAAGTGCATAGCTTAAGAAGAAGTAGCCAAGGACAAAGCTGATGTTAAGGTTAAGGCTGAGGTGGAAACAAAATCCAAAGCTAAAGCTAAAGCTAAGGCTAAGGATGAGGAGCAATCTAAAGCCCAAGTTGTGGCAGATGCTAAGGCTAAGGTTGAAGATGAGGCCCAAGAAATAAAATAAAAATAAATTAAAGATAAATAAGAAGTAGAGTACACAACACATTACAAGGTGACAACACAAATAGGTACATAGTAGTAGGCTTTGTAGTCAAAACCTCAAATCACTAGCTAGTGGCTATGGGATGTCCCCGCATCATCCACCCAATGCACTACTTTCTCACTTATTTTGGATCAATTCACACAAGTTCTTGTAATGATTCAAAATACATCTATGGAACTTTATACCAATGTACTTGAAACATCTCTAGATGTTGTCTAGTTTCCACTGATCAAATATATTGAATTCAAAATTGCATTCCAAGAATCCATTTTACAAAAGGATTCAACCTCAGAATAAGAAGTTTTCTAGCTACACAGTGAAAATGTAAACTTTAGTCGACAACTTACGAATGTACACTAGATAATAAATAATAGATACCTAATGCTAGTAACATAAGCCTTAGGTAACCAGGTGATGTTCAAGGAAAAATAAATCATAGCTCTATTGAAGAAACTCCACTAAGGATTGGTTACCTACACAATAATTACAAGCACTGTGAGCACAAAGTGGAATGTAAAGTTAGATATTGAGGAATTTTTTAGACTAATTATGGAATATGATCATGTTTTGGATACTACTACATAAAAATCAAAGGTGTTAAGCTTAATAAAATATTTGTAAAGTATACCACAAACCTTCAAGTGAAAAGTAGGATCAATGAATCCATTATAGATGAGCATAGGAGTAATGACACATATATCAATGTTTATGATTTTGGAGACTAATGTTTCATTTTGAAGGTGTTTAATTACTTTTTTTATAAAAGGGTAATTAAGGAATAATATTACCATGAGCATGTCAAAGGTATTTGGGGTTGTCACTCCCCATTAAGGTTGTTAGACTGATTTTACATTTTAAAATTTTATTTTTGTATTTGCATCATTTGATTTGTGTCAGAGGCTTTTAAAATATCCATTTGATTCATGTCTTTCAACAAGACATTATTGGGATAAATGGCCTATTGTCTAGAAGCTTGTGTAGCTCATTGGGATGTACTAGAGATAACATCACTATTAGTGGTATGGTGGGAATTTTGGGTTTCCCCACTGTAGGAAAGATAATCCATAGTAATAGTGATACTAAGCATGGTGGCGGAAGAAGGGATGGAGGAATTAAAGAAGTGTTATCTACCAAGTCTACTAGAAAAACTAGGTCTAGGATAAGGAGAGACTTATGGAAAAGGAAACATAATGATATGTTAAATCATGAAAGGATCCTTGACTCAATGATTGGGATGTTTTTTAAGGTAGATAATCATCTCAACTATGTAATCTATATCATCCTCATCCTTAATGACTATATAACAATGAGGAGGGTAATTTAAAAGGTAAAGTTGAGAGTGGAAAGGTTGTTCATAGTTTGTAGTTATAGTTTCCACATGACAATTTCTTAGGTTTAGGTCACTAGGAATGCCTAAAGTAGTGGTCCTATGAGATCTATGAGATTTATAAATATTGATAAATTACATCATATCCTATTGGGTATAATCTTTTGATCATCTAAAAAGGTAATTCATGGAGAAGAGATGACCTTACTTAATTTGGTTTGGATGAGTTAGTTAACTCATAGGAAACAAATGCTATTAGCTGTCATAGGAGAAACTAATAGGAAAAATATATTAACTTAAGTTTTTTGATGTAGTCTTATTAGAAAAGTAATAGGAACAGACTGTATTAACTAGGTCAATGTAGTTAGCTATCATAAAATAAGTGTATCAGGTTGGTTGATGTAGTTGAATGGAAAGGATGTATAAACAAACTGTATTAACCTAGTTGATGTATTGATAGAACACAAGTAATTTTATCAAGATGGTTAATGTAGTTTATAAACACAAGGGACTGATTCAGGTAGGTTGAAGCAGTCCAAAAACACATAACAAAATTGTATTAATTTGGTCAATGTAGTCTATCAAAAAATAGTAAACAAAAAAATGAAATCTAACTAATATCTAAAAATAAGATCAAGTAGATATGCAAAAATAACTTGACTAAAAAATGTGGTATTTCATCTATACATAATTGTTTTTTGATTAGTATTGGCCTAATATTTCATAACACTCACTACATAGGCTTCCGTGCCTATATCCCACTAACACCAATTACAAGGGCACATTGAAAGTAAATTTCTTAGGTGATATGATCCTCTCAAGTTCACCATAAAATTGGACAAATGTCTGGCTTCCTAGAGTTTGATAAGAATTGAGTCATAGGCATTTTTGATATATCACAAGGCACATGGAAACTAAAATCTATGTTTAGTGATGATTAATGGCTTAAATGTTGGGGTAATACCCCTCACTCAATGGTGCCATTAAAATAGGACACCACTTTCCCTAGAACAATAGATCTAAAGAGTTCATAGATTTATGGAACATTGTCTCTATAAAAATCCAACCAAAAACAAAAAAAGTGCAAAAATCAATTTTGTAGCATTCAATGAATTGAAATAAATAGGAAACAACACAACTAATTCATGTAGGTTGATGCAGTTTAAAACTAAAACTACCGTGTTTAACTAAAATTAAGAAAAATTAACTACATCAACTAGGATAAAGTTGTCTCAAACATATATAAAATTGTATCAACCAAGCTAAAGTAGTTTGTAGATAGGAAACAAATTCTTTTGGCTAGGCCGATGTAGCTAGATGAAGGACAACTGAATCAACATGACTAAAATAGTTATAAAAAATAAAAAAAGTCAACCTAGTACAATTTAAATATGGGAAATATTCATGTTGGGTTTACCAGAATGTATGCACAAGCTAGGATTAGCCAACGCCTATCCTTTCTCAATGGAATTAAACTCACATAAGGTTCTAATCAAATAGAGCATGTGTGCATACATAATGTAATCAATTAACGCCCAATCAAGATCACAAACTTATCAAGAGGGTCATCTATGATGAAGCATCAATAGGGGATAGTTTTAAATCCTATGTTTATGATACAAGGTAATAAAAATTATAATACCTCTTTGTGGATCCTAAGGTGAATAAAGTAAACATTCATGTCACATAAATGATACGAAGTCATGCTTGGGTAAGTGATGCAAACTAAAGGAAAGGTTCCATTGTAATCCAAATGGGAGCCTAGGAACCTAAGGTGAAAGATGGAAATTTTAGGCAATCCTATGCATATCCCACTAATTAGGAAAGTGAGAGACTAGAAAAGGATACACATATAATCATATACTAATAAATAGTAAGATATATACTACTAAATAGCCAAAAATAAGAAGTATAAGGTTAGAATATACTTATCTTTATGGGGACCCATTGAGCATCAATATCCCCCTTGGATCAAGTGAAACTTCATAATAGAGTATTATGGATTAAATATGGAAGAATAGACCTAAGGCTCCTTAAGTATAAATCCTATCAAATTTTCCTATCCAATCTCTAAAAATGACCAAAAGACAAGATCATCCCAAGACAATAATCTAGACCGAATCCTCTAAGATGATTTAGGGTAGAAGTGAAAGCAAAAAAAGAGAAGAATATATGTATTTGAAATGAAAAAATATGACCTCTATATATAGTTTTTTAATACTCAAACCATAAATTTTGTTGATATCTTCATTCCAATTGAAGTAGTAATATATAATCTTGGCTACCATAGAACCACATCAACTAGGGTGAAGTTATGCAAAAGATAGAAGGCAAACTTAAAACTACATCGATCTAATTGATACAATGTATAGGGTAAGGTACTAAGCAGATATCTTCAGCTTGGTTGAAGAAGTAGGAAGTTAAAGAGGCTAACACAACTAACTAAGAAAAACATGGAAGAGACTGATGAATAGGTAATGTATAGAATTTCATCTAATTGAAGGATTGATGTAAGCATGATAGTATAACAAAATCTCTCACAAATCTCCTTGAGCCTTAACCAACCCTTGTTCTAGTGCATCCTTTAAGGCATGCACTCAAGAGGATTGATGTTTAATAGATCAATGCAAGATAAATAATTAGCAAATATCAAGTGAAAAATATTATGTGTATATAATATGTGTCACAAAAATTTCTTGGCTTTTTCTGCTTCCCATTCTTGTATGTGTGACTTAGTGCCATCCGATGCATGGTAGGTGATGTCTGGAGGTTCTATAGGCTAAAACATAGCACATGTATAGAATGGACTATGCATCATAGATATATGTAGTGATTTTTTATGGGTATATTGAATGTATAATAGATTGTCATCCCAAGTGTGAGCATGTTCATAAATGTAATTTCAAAAAAGATGAACAAGTATGCGAGTGAAAACTTCATTTTATCCTTCTATTTATGGATAAAATGTTGTTGATTGATCTAACTATGTTTACATTAAATCCTACAATGATTTCATGAAATGGATCAAGAAATGCATATATTAGTCAAATACGATGGATGTTGGGAGTTCAGAGTGAACCCAAACATGGTTGAATAAGGCTTGCTTAATGCCAACTACATCAATGTATTTCTTATAAGTGACCATGATAGACATATTTGAAAACCTATCTAATACAACACATATAACATCATGCTAGTGCTTCATTTTAGGAAATCATATCATTAAATCCATTTTGATAGATCCCCATAGCCTAGGTAGAACTAATGATGGTGTGCAAAGTCATAAATTTCTATTCATGGGCTTGGTAATGCAACAAAGAATGCAAAAATTGATGTGGTATTCTAGATTTGTGCATATGTGTGGATAGTATAAGTGTGATTCTAATGTGTCTAAATATTTTATCATGTTGAATTATCTTGAGGTCTTATCATAGTGAACATCCTATATGAGTCATTGGTATCGTGTGCGACTAAGAACATAGATGTGATGAAGCTTGTAGACAAGTTTATCATATAGGTAGAACTTTTGCACTTGTTTACCTTTATCAAGGATAGTATAAGTGTCTTTTACTTTTGGTCATCATAGTATTGGCTATGTGTGACCATAAATCTATAATATATAAAGTTATGGTCACACATATCCAATACTATGATGAGCATGGGAGTTGGTGGTCAACTAAAGAAATATGTTTCCTTATTGTCCTTCCCTTTATTGTGTCTTATCACAAGATGGAAATTTTATAGGTAAGTCATCCAATTAATATGAAGTGCATTCTCCATAATTCTCTATATATACAAAAATTTAAGTGGGTTATGATCATAATAAACAACTATCTCCTTGCCCAAGATGTAGTGTCCCCACTTCTTAATTGACACATAGTTATTTCTCATAGGTGGAGTACCTTTGAAGCATGTCATTGAACATATTGGAGTGATATATGACCAGATGTCCATGATATATGAGTACTATTCCAAGTAGATATTTATATGCATCACTTTGAAGCTCAAAGGGGTGCATGATGTTAGGCATTACAATTATAAGCACTATGTAGAGGCATTACATGAGTGCCTCATAAGTGCACTATTGTGCATGATTCCAATCAAAGTTGGATTTTTCACGTGTTATATGGATGAGTGGATAAGTGATTTGTGAGAAACTAAGGATGAACCTCTATGGTAGAATTTTGTGAGTCCAAGAAAACTTCTCAATTCAGTGAGATTGCATGAAGTTGGCCAATCCTGGACCAATTTAATTTTTTTAAAATTTACATGAATTCTTGGATGGTCAATGATGTATTCTGAGTATTGAATCTTCATAGGGACAAAAGTACATCTTTTATAATTTTTATTGTAACTTATGTTGATGTAAGGTGTTTAGGATGCATGCAACATGTTGTATGTGTTTCTCCCAAGTCTTGATAAAGATTAGGATGTCATCCAAATATATGATGATGAAATAATTAATAAAGGGCTTGTGTAGTTCATCCATCAAGAACATAAAGGTGGTTAGTGGATTGCGGAGGTAAAATTTTGTGATTAACCATTTGTACAATCCTTCTCATGTCTTTAAGGTTATCTTCCAAATATTTTCATGGTTTATTAGTATTTGATGGTAACCTAATTTAAAGTCAATCTTGGTGAATTATTTTGTACCTTAGAACTGGTCCATAACATCATCAATACGTAGCAATGGATACTAATTATTCACTATTTTTTTAGTGCATGATAATCTATATATAGACACTAGGGACCATCCTTAATGGGTGCAAGGAATATTGAACACTTGCAAGGAGAATATATAAGCCTGATATTACCTCGATCAAGGAGCTCTTGTATTTGGCATCAGATTCCATCGTTCTCCCAAACTGATATGTGATATAGATAATTATTCAGTAGAGGGGATTTAGGGACCAAATAAATCTGGTGCTTTAATGTGCAATGTAGTGGATGGCCTTCAAGATCTACAAAGTCTTTTCTATGCTATTCTAGAAACTTATTGACTTGTTACTGCTATGACATTAATTGAGTGGTGTGTGATGCCAAATATTAATTTATCTTTCACAAAGGTGTATCAAGGTGCACCATGAGTAACATGAATTTCTACACATGCAACATGGGTTTATGGCATTGTTTGGAAGAGACTAAGGTGACTGTGGTCATGGGAATTGACTCAATGAGGTTGAATAATCAATCCTACACGTGAATGGTTAAATGTTGTCATTTGGATTTATATGTAGCTTTTTGGTCATACAAGTATGGCCTTACCAACATGATGTCATAGACCTACAATGGTGCGATGTCACAAGTGATGATATCCTTGATAGGCTTGGCATCGTATTGTAAGGTGCATTATCACCTAACCAATATTTATTTCCATTAATAAATCCACCCTAAATAATATGGATTGGGATGTGTAGTAGTGGTAATAATAAGGTGTTATTCATGTGTATTACATAATGATGTTCTTTTGGATGCCATTATTGATGATGACATGAAGAGGCTAACCTTTCACCCATAACTTGGTTTGGAATAAGCGGTCACATTATTCAAAGATTTATATCATAGTGGTGTTGGTGCTTAGAAAAGTAGCATATGGATCAATGCCATTTGATGGAGTAGGACCTAAAGTAGATTGTGATAGCAATGAATACCACATATGCCATCAAGAGTTTTCATGGGTGGATGAGTGATGATGATGGCACCACTTGTCACCATACTTCTTCTTGAGTTTCTCTAAAGTAAAAGGTGGATGAGCCTTCAAGTTTTATTGCATATTATTATTAGCTTAATCTTATTTGTGATAAGTAATCTACTTCTATGCATAAGGCTATCATGTGGAATTCAAAACTAGCTAGATTTTAAAAGCTATATTGGATGAATATGTGAGACACTATTTCATCTTTGCCTTGGCTTCAATCTTGGCAGCATTGTGATATGCTTACCCTAGAGTGTCATAATTCAATAACTCCATATTCACACATACATAAGATATGATTCTGCTAATGTAATTAAACACCTTATGTTATTCAGTTAATTTGTCTCATAGGTGCATAAAGTAGTCATGAAAAATGTTGGTGTAGTATTCCACCAACTTCTCCTTATGCTAGCACAATTGTTGGAAATTGATGTATTCATCTTCATAGTGACAAAGAGGATAATACTCATTCATTGCATCCAAAAAAGTATTCCAAAACTCAATTAGAACATCCTATTGAGAATGATGTGTGTTGAAGTTATCCCACTAGTGGACCACCAAAATGGACATATTTAACATTACAAAGTTGATCTTAAAATCTACCTTTTTTTAATAGATAAGTGTGCTTTGAGTTGTTAAATCTAGGCATCCAATGTTATGGCATTGATTTTTACTTAAAAAAGGGGAATGACCAAATTGACTTGTAATTTATAAGTGGTTTGTTGCTAAAATCATTTTTAAACAAATTAGACAGGTATGTAAGAAGGATTTGGGTTGAACTACATCATCAACTCACAAAATTGACCAAAATTTTTGGTGTATTGTGCTTCTAGTGCATTGATGATGAGACTTTCAATGTCTGGGGATACCTTAGGTTGCTTCTAGGTGTCAACCATCTTGATTTTTCTATGTAATTCTTCTTGGTATTATAAAGCATAATTGAGTGATATTCCTTTTTTCTCTCATTGCACTCACATTTTTACAAGCATCGATAAAGAGAGTCACTCTTATACTAATGATCCACAAAATGGGACCTAGGACCAAGTGTGTGGGGGACAACCATGTATGGCTGTGCAGAGTGAATACACAAAAACCTATCTAGAAAGAACAATCAATAAAAATTCAATGGATTAGGATTCTTGTGCTTAAAAAAATGCAACTTCTATTCAGAATGCATGAATAGGGGGAAATTGTATAATGTGCTATAATGAATTTATGATAGAATAGATAACTAGATTATGTTATTTATCACTATGAATACATGAGGCATCAACCCTAGATTGGATGCTTGGTTCACACACACACACACACACACACACACACACACACACACACACACACACACACACACACACACACACACACACACACACACACACACACACACACACACACACACACACACACACACACACACACACACACACACACACACGAATAATACAAGAGAAGATATAATTTATGTCAGTTATAAAGAAGATGGTTATAATTCATTTCTTCTTCTTTACTAGGTGATGGTTGATATTCCATGTATGTGGAAACTAATTATAAAATTAGTTGTCTAACAAGTTCTAGGTGGGATATTTTCACTTGGAAAGCCATGCGGTTATATCATGGTTAACACATGTTCTTGCACTTGAGACAAGCATGTGAAGGTCCATAAAAATACTGAGGGGCTTCGTGCTAAATTGTATGCAAGACTATGAGTGAGTGCAAGATAAGTATGCAAGACACAAGTCTAAAAACTAGTGTGAATATGGCACATGGGACAGTGAGCAAGTATGGGAGATGTGCACAAGGTCTTGATAAATATTCATATAGATGATTTTTTAGAGAGGAGTGCACATGATATCAAGTGAGAGGCATATTATACTATACAAGAGCTGCACACACATCATTCACTCATAAACACCTTAAAAATTTTCATATGTTTTGTTTGGGATACTTCTTAATGATCTCATAATCCATTAATCTATGTTCCTAGGGTTTTGGTCACCTTGATTTCTATCAAATCAATTTTGTATTGGTTTGACTATTATTAAATAATTTTGATGGTGATCATTTCTATCATGGATCCTTTGGTCCACTTTTCCTATTGCGCCATGTATTGTTGTGTGTTGATTGTCATCTTTATCAATTCCAAAATGTTGGCTTACCTTCCAATAAGGTCTTAATTTAAATTTGAGAAGTATATTTATACAAAATCAACCTAATACATTTGGTATATCACAAAATTACATCACATGATCACTTAATTAAAAGGATCATAACTAAGTATTTTCCAAACTCTAGTTTTTACCATATTTCTATTTATTGAAGAGGTATTCTTGAATAATTTTACCAAAAAAGTACCAACAAAACAAAATAGATAAAAAAAACTGCTTGATTTCATCTCATACATAATGTTAATGTATGTGATCTTCATACACAACATATTTCTTGTTAACTTGCATGAATGTTGATTTCTACTTATCATTAAATAGGGGTCTATCTGAAGTAGGCTCCTAATAAAACCACCACTTTTTTATGCCCTTATAAGGTTTCTTGGAGTTGATTAGGACTTTAGAAAAGGAAAATTAACTTTTATGGATTCATACATCAATTTGTTAATTAGGAAGATGTTTATCTATAGAAAGCATTGAGGAAGGGATTCAAAAAAATTTAGACTAGTCTAATGTATTCTACCTTTGTCAAGATAAAACTACCACCATTTGGATAAATAACTATATTATAAAAAAAATTCTATTGATTGTATCATCATATCAATTCCATCTTTCTAATTTTCTTCAACATATTTCATAACTTAATTGTAAAAAATTATTAAATCTCTACTTGTCTAATTAGGGTCAATGATGTTGTAATTGATCACTATATGAAAGTATTATATTTATTTATATAATCAAACATTCATTAATAAAAATGAAACCATCCATAACATGTTATTTTTGATATTTTAAGATAATTTTTTAAAGGTGTAGTAGGTATCTCTAAACATGTGATTGACATTAGAGTATTTTATAGACATATTTTTCTAAATGGTCATCTCTATAATGTGTCTCTGTTATGCTATATATACAAATCTACCAAAAAGATAGAGGTTAAAAGGAGCCATGTTAGGAAGAAATAAGATTTATGTTTTTAGGTAGCTACCAAAGTATATGTGTGTGTGTGTGTATGTATGTATGTATGTATGTATGTATGTATGTATGTATAACATAATTGGTGGCATGGATGATGAGGTAGGGTAAGAAAAAGTATTAACCCACTCAGTTAAGAAGGATATAAGAGGCTTGAAAAAACATAAATATATTAACTTTTGATTATTGTATTTTATTTATGAATTGCAAGTCATATGAAGACATACTTGGTATTACGACTACTAAAGATGAGTACATGGATTTTAGACATACTTGGTAATATGATTGCTTATTCTTGGGAACAATAAATGATAGATACTCTCTTAGATTATAAAATGTCTTTTCTAAATGTTTGTATTTATTTATTGTGTGATTATATTAAATGTATTTATGTATTTATAGATGTCTGAAATTTAAATAAGGATCATATTATCACACAAGCCAACATACAATGTGTAAAAAAGTTGATTAAATAGGGTCACAAGACATGAGTATACTTAGATGGAATCACACAACACATTCCCCTCAAAACTTACAATTTGTATTTCTAGGGGAACCACTAAAACTATAAAAATGGGAAGGGATGAGAGATAATAAATGAAGAGATAATTAAAGGTCAAACATGACCTAATTGATTGAAAACATTGAAATTATGCCAATAGAGCTTAATATTTACCAATAAGCAACAAGTACATAGGTACACTAAAATAATGTAATTTTGCATCTAATAAATTCCCATTGACAATTTTAAGGGTCTACATAGTGGGACATTTTTTAATGTTTATGTGGGCATAAATATCAAAGTAAAAATAAGTAAAGGATGGGTACCAAATTGTATACCCTTAAAGCCCCCATAACAACTCCAATGTACCTATAAAACTAGTTAACCATTACACAAATTTTTTATACGTGGATAAATACCTATTATAATAATTTGTTTAAATATATAAAAGGAAACCTAAAGATAGGGGAAAAAAATTATGAATATGTAAGAGTTAACTTTGTATGAGTTCTATGTTTCTTCGAGTCTATACTAAGTCTTGAAAAAAAAAAATCTTTTCTACGTGTAAGGGTCAATTTTAAATAACATTAAATGATTTAAAAAATTGACGTACTAAAATTAATATGACAATATAATCATATTAAAATACAAGAATGATATGGCCTTAATCCAAATTAAACAAATCATATTATAAATTATATATCCTAGAGTCATTAAGAATTGAAGTGGGGTACCCTATTTATATTAGGCCTTCAATCCTAATTATAATGTGGAATTCTCTTCACACCAACATGAGTAGTAATTAGAGTACAAATATAAACAATGGGAGATGATATCATCTCTCAATATATTTGTGGAGCATATAATAACGATATTTGGATCTTGAGAAAACTAAACTAAAGATATTTCCCATGTTAGGCATTGAAACAAAAACATTAACTAGGTAACATAAATAAACAATATTAAAGTTGTGAGAAAATTTTATTTTATATGATGATATTAGCACATTTTGACATTGATATCCAATATGTTATTGGATATCCTAATTATCATGTGGAATTATGTTCACACCAACATGAGTAGTAATTAGAGTATAAATATACAAACAATGGGACATGATATCATCTCTCAATATATTTATGGAGCATATAATAACGATATTTAGATCTTGAGAAAACTAAAATAAAGAGATTGCCCATGTTAGGCAATGAAACAAAAACATTAAATAGGTAACACAAATAAACAATATTTATGAAATAATATAATAACATATAGATATCAATGTCAAAAATGTGCTAACATCATCATATAAAATAAATTTTTCTCACAACTTTAATAAATGGCATATATTTGGAAATTTCAAAGTGCATAAGGTAATGATAGGTAAAAATTCACTTAACATTATATGGTTTTACCCCAAACTGTATAAAGTAAAAGATAAAGTGAAATTATAAAAATCATGTTCATCCTTCCCTCTTACCTTTGTAATTAGAGATCTGAAATAAGGCCATCATGGGTCAATGATGAGGATTTGTACTATAAATATTAGGCTAGATTTTATTTTATACCACCCTAGATGATTACACACATGGAGAGTATTTCCAAACCAAAATTTTACGTTTTTACCTATTTCATTAAAATATTGAAATATCCAATCATATTAAAAGGAAAACATTGGACCCATTTTTAGAGCTTTATGATTTTAGGGTGAACCATATGGTTCTAGGAGGAATTTTAGAATTATAGGAAGTAACATTATGATTATGGTAAAGAAATGTATGGTTATGGTAGGAAACATTATGTTTTGGGGAACACACTTTTTTCTTTTCTTTTGACTTTTAAAATTAAAATAAATTATTTATACATGTATATAAATGAGAACAAGAATTTTTTTAATATTGATTTATCATGATATACGTACAAGATTTATGTTATGGGAGAGCAATATAAAGTATACCAACATTCAATTTAGAGGAGGAAAACTATGAATATGTTCAATACTTTAAATTTCACACACAATCAACAACATGCTTAAAAAACTCAAATATAGATTTAGAAATCCATAATTCATTAAGGTGTGAATGTTTCATCATATTTTTCCTCTTTTCAATTCAAATGTCAATTTAACATTTTCCTATTACATTTTTACTATTTTTAACACATAAGGCTATCTTTGAATTATGATTTTGACTTATTTATCATAGGCTTAGCCATGTCATTTATTTTACTTAATTATTTTAAGGAATGAACATAATTAACTTTTACCTAAAAAGTATGATATGATAAATTTAGATTAGTTTCATGACCTATACACACCAAACATCCCTTTATATCGATATTTCATGTGATTAGGTCCCTTATAGGTCATCTCTAACAAAAAACCCTAAAAACATGTGACCAATGAATATGTAGATTATGTAGGACACATTTGTGCATGATCAGGCTAATTTAGATCAATTTTTGGCACAAATAGTTAGGATTTGGGGTAATTTAGGATAATTTGATTACCTGTGCACACCCAACCACCCTATTATGTCAATGTTTCTTGTGACTAATCCCTTATAGGCAAAAATTGACAAAATCAAACCCCAACCACTTGTGACTATGTAAACTTCATATTATCTAGAATAAATTTGTGTGAATGGTGTGATTTCATTCAAATTAGGACCCAAGTATGTGGGATTGGTGAAATCTATGTCAAATTCATGATCAACACACACCCGAATACTCATTTACATCAATATTTTATGAGATTAGATCCCTTAAAAGATAAAATATACACAACAACCTAATTCTACTTAAAAATAATGGAATTTTCAATGATTTAGGGTAGATTCATGAGAGATTAGTGACCTACACATATTCAATCACTCACTAATTTTGATATTTATTATAAAATTAGGTCCATTATAGCCTATAATCCACATTAAAAAATAATATTATTTTCCAATTTAGTAAAATGTATATGTTTTCGGCCACATTTTTACAATATTAGGCCAATTTAGGTCAAATTCATGACCAATAATGAGTAATTCAAGTAATATATGTTGATTTAGTGATACGTACACAAAAACTAACCATTCATGTTGACTTTATATTGGGGTTAGGTCCCTTACATGCCAAAAGTCACACAATAAAACACTAACCACTTACCACTAAGGAAATTATAGATGAGTTTGGGCACATTCATGCATGATAGAGGTAATTTATATCACATTTAAGGTCAAAATAAGTGTGATTCGAGTTCATGTCAATTATTTATCATTTGTGATAAAATAAGCATTATGGAAATAATGCATGCTAATTTGGTGACCTAAATACACCCAAACACCCATTTTTGTTGATATTTTCACCATATTCATCTTCATTTCTTGGTTGACACTTGATTTGGACCTTTTTAGTATAAATTGGTTGGATAACAACCTATGAACATAAAATAATGAAAAAATGCTTAATGATAACTAATATTCCCCAAATCCAACTTCATGTCTTCACTCATACCTAATTGGGGATTTTTCAATCAAAATTGGTTTACTAAACATCTTCAAACATTGAGTAATGATGTAATGGTTAACTATGTGCACTTCATGCCAAATCCACCTTTATTTCTCCTATCAGACATAAATTAGGACTTATTCGATCAAATAAAGTCTAATAAGCATTTAACATAAATAAAGGCTTAATCATCCCAAATTAGATTCTTGATTGAAACAATATAGTAAGTGGTTCAATTAGGTACATATGTTTGGTGTTAATCAAACCCGAAAAAATGATTAAATTAATTAATATGAATTTGGACTCAATTATTCTTAATTATGTACCCGATTAATCCAAATGAGTAAATTTTCAAATTAGGGATGCATTTATGGTCATAAAAGCCTTGAAAACCTAATTTAAACCAATTTGGGGCTTGATTAATCTAAATTATTTGCCTAGTTTAAACAAAATAGTAATTTAATCAACCACGTGTGTAATTGGAACCAATCAAGCTCTGCAAACTCAATTGTAATAAAATGGAATGATTAACCTCAATTTCACACCTAATTAAAACAATCAAGAAATTTAATCAATATTTTCCATAATTAGGTGGTCAAAGCATAATATGTTTTTCCACATGGTGTCCAAGAAACATTCAAAATAATGTTTAAAAAATAAATCATAAAAACACTTATATATATTGGAAACAATTGGATGCACTATGTTTTTGTATATATAATTTTCAAAAAAATTATTTTTATTAATATTAGCGACTCAAAATCAATTTTTTGGGGAATGGATATTGGATTTGTATATGACCTCTTTATACAAATAGTGTCCCACACTATATGCTTTGACCCTAGGGCTATTTGAGCTCCACAAGTTGAATTACAGTTATTTAGTATACATTGGGTCTTGATGAACCATATTATGGGGAAATTCTTAAGGAGACAAAAATATATTAATGGAATATGACTATCTTAAGGACAAGTGACAAACTAACACTTATTTATGTTAGATTATCTTAAGTTTGGATCTTGATTAAACCTATGAAGTGATTGGTTCAATTAGGTTTCTAAGTTAGATTAATTAATTCATGTGAATCTAAATAAAACCAACTAATATGAATTGGGTCTTGACTGTGTATGATTATGTGGTTGATTGAATCAACCAAGTAATTAGTTTTATTTGAAACTTAATTGAGACTAATTGATTTATGAAAATTCAATTAAAATCAATTAATATGAATCGGGGATCAATTATACAAAATTTCATGTTTGATTGAACCAATAAAGTAAGTGTGAAAATTAGTTATAAAATTGGATCTAATAAACCCCCTTGAACATCAACCTTTTAATTAAGATGATTTTATTAAGTTTGTATGTTAATTTATGTGTCAATATCCTTGTAACTCTCACTATCTCAATGAGATGTGAGATTTGTAAATTTAATTTTGGCACAACTACAACTCTCAAAAAAATTATAATTAATATGGAATATTCCAAACATAAAAATAAATATTGGTTGAACAAAAGTAGACATAGGGTGAAAAATTTACACCCTAAAAAGCCTTAGGTTCAATATGAAAATCTTGAAAAAAGACCAAGTTTTGACCATATTAGATTTTGAAAAACTATTTATGAAATGATAATCCTAAATGATCTGAGACTAATTCCAAAATATGGAGGGTGTCTCTAGTTTCTTATATTCACTAACATAAATTTAAAAAATATAAATTTAACCTACATAATTGAATTTTTATTTTTAATAAATATAAATGACATTGCATCCTTGCATTTTTGAACTAGAAAACCCTTACATTTCTTAGACAATATAAACATATACTTAACAAAATGTGTGTTTTATAGCACATACATGTATTAACTTTATTAAATTTTCAACGCATATCTCTTCACTAAAAAATGGCATGGATTTTTTACCCAAAGGCTTGGACTTGTACATACACAACAAAATTTGTGTTTCATACTTAAAAATTAAAAATACATGTTTAGAAATGATATATACTATGAATTTCATCAAGACATTTCATGAAAATAAAAATAAGATGTTGAACCAACTCTTCTCTTTGTATAATTTTTATTATTTAACTAGTTTAATGTTTTCATCTTTACTCATTTCTAAATATGACTTTATATGCATGTGTGTGTATATTTTAATATGTTCATCTAAATTAGAAACAAATTATATGATAATAAATTAGGCCTAATTCTATCTACAATGAAAACACCCTATTTCCCCTTTTTCGAAGTAGTTGGGGAAGGAGGGGAGCATGCTGAACTAATCATTTTTAAAAATAAAATTAGGGTCTGTTTATTTTTAAAATTATACAAAAATATTTCATTAAACATACAAAATAATATACATCATAAACTGCATGATCTTATCTAATTTTATACTAAAGGGTATCAAAATACTAAATGACATTATATAATTAAGTGCAAGGAATCAAAGGATGTATACTACGTTTCATTATAAAACAAGGACACCTCTTCAAATTTTAACTGTTTGACCTATTTATAACTCACCATCAATAAAAATAGTTTATAAATTATACTCGAAATGCAACATGTCATTTTCTTATAATATCTTAAAAAATTTAATATAGGCATCTCAAGTAATCTATGCACATTCCAATTTATTATTTTTAAATAAAAATATATAAACTTAAGATCCCATTGTGACCCCTCAATTCTATTCACTTACCATTTAAGTTGTGATGACATCTTGTGTTTTATCAAATGATATCACTTAGAAATGTATATTATGACTATATTAGGGTACATGCTGGATGGTCGTAATTATATATCTATAGATAATTTACTTAAACTATTGTTTACATGTATTATACTAATGATGTTTTCAAGATAAATATGAGAATCCTGTTTCAATAAGTTATAGTTTATCCCTAGGTCAGAGTTCAAGTTTAATTTTCATGTATATTTATCGTATTGGTGTTTTATTAAATCTTATGCTTCACGTTTATGATTTTTGTTCTTCAGTATTCCATCTTTGTTGGATATGTTCTTATATGTTTTATGATCCCATGCTTATTAGTACTTTGACGGGTACTATTGTTTTCCTCTCAGGAGATTAATTTAAGCTACTTGCTCTCTCAGCCAATAGCCAAACGTTGTTCTTCATGGAAGGAACCAATGTTCCTATGTTTGTAATGGATCTTAATATTTTTTAATATTTCCCAGTTAAGGTTAAAGCGTGGATACTAGCTTTGGAGGCAGCCAATCAGTTGATTATATTTCTTTTATTTTTCTTCGGATATCTTTGGCAACTGTGGAGACATGTGATCTATTTATGCAGCTGGGAGTAGGATATGTGTTGAGGGAGAACAATTTCACAGGTATTTGGAAGGAAAAAGTGCAGGTGCAGGGGATGAGCAACATCAATTACTACTGCTGACAAGTGTCTAACAAAAAAGTGGATTACAGTTTTTCCCTTCGTTTTCCATATCTATTATTTGTCATTTTCGAACACCCAACGCAGTAAATTTTTATCTAATGGCACTGATACTACAAATTCTACATTGACTCACTAATTCCTCAATCATATTATTGTAGTACACTTTGTAGTTTTTATTTTAGTGTGTGAGCAATATATTCATCATGAGAAAGGCCATAGCAGTGTTTTTCACTGTTATGATTCAGGTGGCGACCACCATGCCCCTTATAACATCGTCTGGCTATAAATTTCCATCTCTTCTAAATGCTCCCAATATCCAAAAAATAGAAAAAGCCACAATCATCCCAATGCCCTCTCCAGCAAGTAGTCCAGAAGAATGCCAACTTAATATTCTTGAGGTAGGAACCTATGTTGATTTTCTTGATGGGCTTGTGCACATAGGCTAAGGAGATCCTATTGTAAACCACTGTTGCCCTCTATTGGAAGGAGTTTTGGCATTACAGACAACACTATGTTTGTGTACAATGATTAAGGTTAAGCTTCTAGACCTTAACATTTTTCTTCCATTGGAGCTACTAACACTAGGTATTTAGCTAAAAAACAGATTAGAGTTATTTTGTGTTACGTTTTTTCTCCATGTCATATTTTTCTCGGTTTGTCATATGCTAATTTATTATCAGTCTTCGTAGGTGAAATTATCGCTCGGCTAATGGATGAAATGGGTTTTGGCCTATATGTAGGGACCATTTCCTATCCTAAAACATATATTTTTTTAAATTAATGTTTGTCTGTGAATATAACTTGGGTATACTTTTCTTATCAGATATCCTTTGCCAAATGAGCAAACATCTAACCATATGGGTTAGGCATCTATTATCTTTTTCCAAACGAGCAAGCATATAACCATATGGGTTAGGCATCTATTATCCTATGCCAAACGGGTAAGCATCTAACTATACCGATTAGACGTCTATTATGTTGTGCCAAACGGGCAAAAATCTAACCATACAGGTTAGGCATCTACATATGAGTAGGTTATGCTCTGGTTAGAGATTTGACTCATTATGATCAATCGAATCCTAAGTCTCTCATTTTTCATCGTTCATATCTACTAGATAAGCACCAAGGTCATAGTGACAAGGGTATAAAACATATAACAAATAGTTGCATTCTACCTAAAAATTTGGCCTAAAGCCTCAAGAACTATGACGATCCAACAAAGATCTTTTCAAGTATATCACAAAATTATTATCTTCACTTTGTTTATCTAAACTAGGATATTATTATAATAGTATTGTCTTTTCATTTAATCTTTAATCTTATTTAGTGCACAACCCTGATCCCATCTTAATCACATGCATACTGAAAGCATCCTTCGCTTCCCAAACTGCTTACTTACCTAATTTCAAATAGGATCAAAGTTTCGTATACATGTAGTTTTATTTTTTATTTTAAGTTTCATATGAACTGTAGATCTGGGTATGCAACGCTTCTAGGGCCCAGTTCCACAGATAGTTTCTTTGTGATTTCTACCTAAATGGGAACGTAAAAAGTATCAGTTTAAGTAACCAGATGCTTGTTTAACTAAATTAACCCTAAATATTAAAAAGAAATAGAAATTAATATTTACAAGCTACATCCCCTTTCCATTTTTATTTACATCAAAAATATTTTTTGATCCTTGCTTTAGACAACCTAATCTGTACAATTGTTGTTGCCAAAGTTTTGTTATCTGAGAGCCATATGGTTGGTGGTTCATCGATAATATATGGTTTAACATTCTTAATCTTGGTTTTCATTTCTCTTTTTTGGTGGTACTAAATTTTACATAAGAAATGTACTTTCTCTATTTTTATTTTATAAGTTCACAATTCAGAATCATTTAAGGTAGTCAAAGTTGTTTTCTTATCTTAATTAGTATTTTTTGACCAATAGGAATTATCCCATCCCTTAGTCTTAATGACACGACGTGGCCCTTATTTCTCCCTGATGGTTTATAGAGATGATACCTAGATGTCATTGTTGTAGCTATGTTATGGTATGGATGTAGTAGCTCAAATGCGATGGTATTACCCATCAATATGAGCCATAGGCACTGCTTAATATTAAACGCTACGTAGTTTTGTTTAACCTTAAATTTTTGGTCTAAGTTTAGATTTAAAAGTATAAAATACTTGAAATAAATTAATTTATTATATTTCAAAAACAAATTCTTCAGTAGAAAGGTAGAAAATAAATCTGTAACATGATCTTCTAGTTTAGTCCTTATGTTGATCTTCAATAATATTATTTTAAACAATTATATCTTTAGTCTATTTAGGTAAAATTTTCTAAAAACAATAACTTATACACAAGGAGTTTATTGAACTTGAATTTGAATAAATCCTTTAGAAGTTTGAAAGGGAGATTTGAAATTGAAGGTTAAACCTTGAATAAGAATATATGTTATCATACTATTTTTTAATGATGATAAATGAAGATTTTATTTTCTAATAGAGAATGAGACAAAAATAGATTTTTTAACCATTTATAGGAAAAATGTAAATTAATATAATAAATTTTTAAGATATTATTATAAAATGCATTATAATAGTATTCCAAGATATAAAATGATTAATCTTTTAATAAAATTTTCAACTACGCAATTATAATTATAAAAAATTTAAATAGTCTTCTACGTATACAAGTATAAAATCAATTATAATGAATCTCTAAGGAATTTGTTGTAAAATAACTTCTAATTACATAAATTATGAAATTTAAACTTATTTCTAAGTAATAAAATGGAAGTCTAAATAGAATATCATTCTAGTTATAACTTATGAATTTCGTAAATTGTTTCCTTGTAACATTTGCAAATTAGAACAAATATTAAAATAAAAAATATAGATAATATATAATTTTGTTAATAAAGTATACTCTCAATAGATCAACCTAATAAAATTTCCGGCCCTCATCTAATCAATCATGTAACATTATGTAATTACTTTTATTATAGGGTATTGTAAATACAAAATGAATAACTTTTTATTTATTGATTTATTTATTCTCTTGTAATTTAGATCATTCTCATTTATTTTCTAAAAATAAAAATATTATATTTTCCTTACCATTTAAAATAAAATATTATATTTACCTTCTTCACATGGATTCTCAACTTTAATGCTTCTTGTTTGGCTTTGTAGAGGGGTTTTCAGTGCCCGTTGAAATCCTTGACTGAAATGGAGATGTGGTTATGCTTGAATTGAAACAGGTGATAACAAGGATTGCATGGAAGAAATGGAGAAAGTAAAAACCTACTCCCTCCTGCTGAAGATGTCAATCTTCTCTCCCCAAGGCATTGAATCTCTCTTCTACCTAAAGTGTCAACTCTCCCTCCTAATGTGTTGACCTGCTCTTTTTTTTTTCTCTACTCCAACATCCATTCTCCCTTTCTACTTTGGTCCTCATGAATTTATAAACTTTTCTTTACCAAAAATCTCTCCTCTCTTTCCACTTTCATTATTTTTGACTGACTTTTAACTTGAATAAATGGTTTTAATGATCTCTTTATGTGGCAGTCGATAGTTTTTAACTATCCCTTTATGTGATAGTCCTGTTTTGCAGTGCATGGTCGTAACAAGAGTTTAAGGTGGGTGATGGTTTTAGAGGTAGAGTGATTAATTTAAATGGGAAGAAGGTTATTTAAAACTAAGAGTTTATGATTCTGTATTAGGGTTTACACATAAGTTTTATTAGGTATTAATTAAAAATAATTGAAATCTTAAATTATTTACAAAATATAGTTTATTTTGAAAGTTGTGAAATTAAAATACTTAAATAAAAGAAAAGTTATTTTTTATTAATTAAAATAACTTTTGACGATTTGAAATAATATTAGATTTGATAATATTCTCCTCTATTATTAAATTCATCCATTAATTATATTTTTGCAAATATAGTAACCAAAAAGACTAAATATTCATCTCATTAAATTTTTCCTTGTTCATGTCAACATTGCATATAAACATTTATATGGAAGGAAATAACTTTAATTAAATTGTACCTTACTTTCATGAAATCTCATCAATGACTTGATAGATCTTTGAAATAAACACAAAATTTAACTTGAAAATTAACCCATTTTGACATAAAATACTAACTAAGATCCAAAATAACTTAAATTATGAGCACGAGTCCATAGTGCAGGAAGAGAGGCCATGCCATCCTCCCCCCCTTTAAATTGTGCAGTCCTAATGCAATACAAAAGTTTGATTAATTTCATAAATTTAAAATAAAAATAAAAACATGGTTTTCATTTCTTTGGTGTCCTCCCAAGTTGTACTTCCTTCACCATATTGATCCCACTATACCATGCACTGTTCAACCTCTTTATTGTGTAATTGGTACCAACACCTCCACAACACTCTATATGGATCTATTGTTACTCTATCAAGTTCTTGGATCTACAAAGCATTCTATTTTAAAATGTGTTTATTATTAGACACATATTTATTAAGAAGTGACACATGGATGACATCATGAATGCAACTCAATTGCAGAGGTAAGGCCAATAAATAGGCTACTGGGTTGATTCTCTTTAGGTCCTCAAAAGGTCCTACAAAGTGAGGAGCTAAATTCAATTTTTTCCCAAAGGTTATGGAACTTTTGTGTGGTTTGACCCTTAAAAATACTTTTTCACTAATTATGAATTCTCTCTAAATTCTATTCCTATCTACATAGCTCTTTTGTCTGTCTGATGCTTCCTTCAACCTCTACCTTATAACTTTCACTTGTTCCTCCATGTCTTTCAACATTTTAAGATGGATTACTATTATATACTCAAGGTTATCCCAACTAAGTGGAATTTGATAGCGTCTGCCATATGGAGCTTGATTTGAGTAACATTTGAGGTGACAATTTGGGTGATGGTTCTACTCCAAATGGTAGCAGAACTTTTGGGAGCCATAACTTTTGCACCATAGCTCCATTTCACTCCCCATTTGAATAGTTGGAAAGATAAGAATTATTGGAATGATGTGAGATGGCATGAACTTTGTTTGATGGATTTTTACCCCCAAAAAATAAATGTAAGTAACCCAAATTCAATTTTAGTATTGCAGTCTAAAAATAGTAAGTTTTTAAGAATAGTAATTTCTTGAATTTTATATTATTGTAGATCATGGAAGTCAAACCACCTAATCTCCCTTGAGATTGGTGACCGTCCACATCCCCCTCCTACCTTAAAAATGTGTATAAATGAATATTTAACCCAAAATGGAAAGTAGACATCTTTTCTCAGAGATAGGCATACGTCTCTATCTATAAATTTGACCAATAAAATATCTTTTCTCAGAGATAGCATCATTAAAATTGTGTTATTATTTCTTGAATTATCTTTCAACCAAAGCTTCTGAGTTTTAGATCAGAGCTTCAAACGGATTCATACCTAAAGATGTTTGAAATGAGTTACTATAGAAAAATTCTACCAATGAAAGATAAGCTTCTTATTTGGTTTGTTGATCCATACAATAAATCCTTAGGAGGTCCTCTATAATCTAATTTGTCCTTTATACTTTCCCATCTATCTCAGGATGAAATGCAGAGCTAAAGTTCAATTATGTTCCTAAGGTTGACTGTAGGGTCCTCCAAATCTTTGAAGTAAACCTAGAATGTCTATTTGATATGATAGTTTTTAGAACCCCATGCAATCTAACCATTTCCTTCACAAATTGGTTGGCTAAGGTTAGTGCATCATCAGTTAAGTTACCAAGTATGAGATGTGACAACTTAGTAAGTTTGTCAATTACAACCATAATAGCACCATGCATGTAGGGTGTCATAGGTAATCCTTGTATGAAATCTATACTGACAACTTACAATTTATATTTTGGAATATCATGCAGATATAAAAGTCCTATAGGATGATGGTGTTTTGCTTTAACCCTCCAACATTCCAAGCATTATGCTACATATAATACTATATCTCTTTTCATCCCTTGCCAAAAGTATAGTTTCTTAAGATCAACATATAGTTTGTTTACCCCTGAATGCCCTAAGTAGGGTGCATCATGATCTTTAATAAAAATCATCTTCCTTAATTCTTCCACATCTATAACATATATCCTATTCTTATACCAAATCAAACCCTCACCATCCAAGGTATATCCTTCATTTCTTGGGTCTTTTGAATTTTCTTCTATCATTACTCTCTCTTGATTATACCAAGAATCTTTCTTTTGTCCTTTCATTATTTTCCCTTTTAGATTAAATCTAAGCATTGTTATATTCATCGAGTGTCTTCTTCTACTTGAAGCATTGGAAACCTTGTTCTTTTTTCCCTTCATATACTCAATTACAAAATTATACTCAAGATCTCCAACTACCTTATTTGCCTAGCATTCAGATTGGGTTGAGTGAATATGTACTTTAGCCCTTGATGGTCAATTTTTAATACAAAAGGTTTTCCAATAAGGAAATGTCTCCACTTTTATAAAGCATGAATAATTATTTCTAATTCTAAATCATGAGGGGCATAATTTACTTCATGGGTTTTCAATTTCTTGGACTCATATGCAATAATGCCATCATTTTGAATGATTACTCCCAATCCTTCGATAGATGCATCTGTTACAACCATGAAATGTCCATTTGGATCAGGTAACTTCAAGATGGGTGTCATCATCAACTTTTCCTTTAGAATCTGGGAAGCTTTATCACATTGATCTGTCCATATAAACTTCTTACCTTTCCTTTGCAATGTTATAATTAGGGTGGCGATCCTAGAAAAACCTTCAATAAATCTCCTATAATATCCTGTTAACCCATGAAACTCCTTAATTCTGATATGTTCTTGGGGATTGGCCATTCCATTATTGCCTTTATCTTGTCTAGATCTACTAAAATTCATTCTTTGGATATAGTGTGGCCTAGATAGTGGATTTATTTCTTAAAGAATGCACATTTGGACAACTTACCATATAGTTTAAGTTCTCTCAACCTATAAATAATAATTGAAGATGTGCTTAGTGCTCTTCCTCATTATTAGAATAACTATGAAAACCAAGATGAACTTATCTAGGTAATAATGGAACACACTATTCATTAAGTTCATAAATGTTGAAGGAGCTTTTGTCACTCCAAAGGGTACAATAGTAAACTCATAGTGTCCATATTTGGTCCTGAAAGTAGTTTCTAGAATATCCCCCTCCTTTATTCTTAGCTGATGATATCCTAATCAAAGATATATCTTTGAGAAAACTTTTTCTCCTTTAATTTGCTCAAAAAGGTCTTCTGCTTGAGGTAGGGGATATCTATTTTTAATTGTGACCTTATTCAACATTCCATAATCAATACATAATCTTATAGTTCTATATTTAAAAAAATAATAAGAATGGTGCTCCTCAAGGAGACACACTTGGTCTAATCAATCCTTTACTTAAGATTTCATCTAGGTAAATTTTAAGTTCCATCAACTTAGTGGTGTTCATTCTGTAGGTTGCTCTAAAAACTAGCTCAGCTCCTAGTAAAATATCAATTGAGAAATCAAATTCTCTCTTAGGGGGAATTCTATGTAATTATTTAGGTAATTGGTTCATCTTTTATTTCATCCTTATCATCTATTGTTACCACAAAAATTATAGCTCCCTTCCTTTTCTCTTTTTTCAAATGAATAGCTGATATGGTTTCTAATTTTATGGGTCTATGACCCCTTGAATCATGACCCATCTACCCTTTTTTATATAACACCTAACCATCTTTCTATAATAGTCTATTTTAGCTTGGTGCTTGGTGAGCCAACTCATCCCTATTATTACATCATATGCTCCTAAGGGTGCTATAAATAGGTCTAAGCTTGTCTCAAAATATAGAAAATATATTTTTTCGTTAGGTAGACATTGAGATACTTTCTTGACTGCTTTATCCCCATACTAGACTGTTCATGATGCATTCATGTGATTCACTGGAATAGACATTTTTCCTACTAATTATGGAGAAATGAAACTTTTTGATGAACTGGTATCTATGAGAATTGAAATGGGTTTACCTGATAATATATCTATAGCTTCAATTGGTACATTCTGGTATCTATTTTGGTGATTCCTTACTATAGCATTGACCTTTTTTGTAGTCCCATTTGAGGTTGATTGGCCCTTATCTATCCCTGCATCCTTGTGCACTCTTGAGAAAATTTATTAATTTCACAAGCAAAACATCCTCCTAGCGGCCCTTTTGGTACTAGGTTCTTTGGGGCATCACTAGAAATCCATGGAGGATACATTGGGTGATTGTAATTCCTTTGATCATTCATGTTATTATTTCATCCCCTGTTGTTTTTCCTTTCAAAAGTATTTTTTTGATTTTGATTTGGTGGGGGTGATCTACCTATTGGATTTATTCTTGGGTTTTTATCCACAACATGATCTCCTCTAAAATCTAGTTTCCTTTTGAAGGCTCTGTTTTTGTCATTGTTAAAGTTTTGTCTTGCCCGTAGTTAGGGCCTGCAATCTTTATTTTTGTTTGAGGGATTTTTCTATCACTTTGTTCATGTTTTCAAGGTTGTGCATATCTACTTTTGCTCCTATGTTTGCATTCATTCCTAAGATGAACTTTCTAGTCTGACCTCTTTCATCATTTTGGTACATGGACACATACTTAAGTAATTTGGAAAATCCATCCCAATACTATTGGATTGACATGCCTCACTACCTTAAGTTGTGAAATTTAGTCATCTACTCATCAAATAATAACTGGGATAACCATCTCTTCTTGAAATGGCAGTAGAAAAGATCCTAGGTCAAATTTTCCTTTGTTATTCGATTTATTTCCTTTGTGTTAAACCACCAGATCGATGCCTCTCCTACCAGTTGGTAGGATCCCCACAACACCTTAGTTGAATCATTGTAGTTTCTCAAGTCAAATTATTTTTCCATCTCATTTAGCCAATTCTCAGCTCCTTCACCTAACTATTTCCCATCAAACTTAGGGGGTAAAATCTTCTTCAAATCCTTACTTAGATAATAAAATGGAACTTCAATTCTTGGAGCTATAACCTCCATCTCATTGATTGGTGGTGGATCTTCTTCAGGCAAATTATCAAGGTTAGGTTCAATTATGTTTTTTATATTTTCTTGTCTTGACCTAAGATTGTTAATCACCTGCTCAAGTAAGCCTATTTTATCTCTTTGCTTAATCAAAAAATTGATGAGGGCATCTATCCCCATTTCTCTATTTTCTAGAACCTCTTGTTCAACATTTTTATTGTTGGGTTTTGTATTTCCCACATTTTCCCTTTGATTCTTAGTTGATCGTCTAGGTCTTGCCATTTGGTTTCTTGGTAGAAATGAGATAATCTTCTAAATTTTCATTCAAGATAATTGATAGCATTACTCTCTTTTGGATAACTCTAATTTTTCTCATACATTCTATTGTTGATCATAGTCACACATAGGATTGACAAAAAAGTAAGCATTTGATAATCTCATTCAACTTTTTATTACATAGAATTCTTTAGATTTATAGAGGATAATCTTTATGACTATAACATATAGATGTATGTATAACATTGATTCAAAATTCTTCTAAATATAATCTTCTTCATCTAATTCTATTTCTTCAAGAACTTAATCTTCTGAGTAAACCACATATTAGTGGCATCATTTATATTCCTTACATACTTCAGAGCTTATGTAAGGTAACTCAAAACCTATTCTAAACATAAAATCTCTTAATACTGAAGGATTTTTAAATGGATGTTTGACTATAGGTTCAATCTTAACTCATTTTGTTTAATTAGCTCCACTTTCAAATATTTGAGTTTACTCTAGATTGTAGATATTGTCTCCAAGTCTGAAATGTGAACGGGTTATTTCAAAGTGGAGGGAAGTTCCATTTTCCCTTTTTTCTTTGTTACTTTTCCTTTTCCTTTCCTTAAACTTTTTCTATGAACCATGTTTGAACAAATAATTTTAACCAAATTAATTTTCTCAAAGTTTTTGGTTTTCTCAACAAGTTAACAGCAATAATTAATCTTTTACTAAGTGTAGGTCATAGTAGGTTTAAGACCTATATTTCAAACCTAGGCTCTAATACCACAATGTAGGGACCATTTCCTATCCTCAAACATATATTTTTTTAAATTAATGTTTGTCTATGAATATAACTTAGGTATACTCTTCCCTATAAGATATCCTTTGCCAAACGGGCAAGCATTTAACCATATCAGTTAGGCATCTATTATCTTTTGCCAAACAAGAAATCATCTAACCATACCCATTAGGCATCTATTATCTTGTGCCAAATGGGTAAACATATAACCATATAAGTTAGGCATCTATCATCTTGTGCCAAATGGGCAAGCATCTAACCATACATGTTAGGCATCTATATATAAGTAGGTTATGCTCTAGCTAGAGACTTGACTCATCGAGATCAACCAGATTGTGGGTCACTCACTATTCATTTCTCATCTCCACTGGATAAATATCGAGGTCACTATGATAGAAGTATAAAAATATAACAACTAGTCACATTTTGCCTTAGAATTTAGCCTAAAGCCTCAAGAACTGTGATGATACAAATGGGATCCTTCTGAGTATATCAAATAATTCTTATCTTTAATTTGTTTATCTAAACTAGGGTCTTATTACAATGATTTTTCTTTTTCATTTAATCTTTGATCTTGTTTAGTGCACAACCCCAACTCCATCCTATCCACATATGTACTAGAAGCATCCTTTGCTTCTCAAACTACCTATATATTTGCTTCCAAACAAGATCAAGGTGTAGTATGCATATAGTTCTATTTTATATTCTAAGTTTCATATGAACGATAGATCTAGGTTTGTAGCCCTTTCTAGGGCTCAATTCCACAAATAGTTCCTCTATGATTGCTTCTCAAATGGGCATGTAAAAAGGATCAGTTTAAGTAATCGAATACTTGTTTAACTAAACTAACCCTTAATCTTAACAAGAAATATAAATTAACATCTGCAAGCTACATCCCCTTTCCACTTTTATTTACATCAATAATCTTTTTTATCCTTGCTTTAGATAACCTAATCCATACAATTGTTGTTTCCAAAATTTTGTTATTTGAGAGCCATATGGTTATTGATTTCTTGATAATAACTAGTTTAACATTCTCAATCTTGGTTTTCATTGCTTATTTTTGGTGGTACTGAGTTTTGAGTAAGAAATATACTTTCTCTATTTCTATTTCATAAGTTCACAATTTAGCATCATTTAAGGTAGTCAAAGTTGTTTTCTTATTTTAATTAGTGTTGTTTGACCAAGAGGGATTATCCCACCCCTTAGTCTTAATGACACGACATAGCTCTTATTTCTCCCTAACAGTTTATAGGGATGATGCCTAGACATCATTGTTGTAGCTATGTTAGGCTATGGATGTAGTACCTAAAATATGGTGGTATTACACATAAACATGAGTCATAGGCACTGCTTAATACTGAATGCTACGTAGTTTTATTTAACCTTAAATTCTTGGTCTAAGTTGAGATTTAAAATTATAAAATACTTAAAATAAATTAATGCATTATATTTCAAAAGCAAATTCTTGATTAGAAAGGTTGAAAACAAATCTATAACATGATCTTCTATTTTAGTCCTTACGTTGATCTTCAACAATGTTATTTTGAACAATTATATCTTTAGTCTATTCAGGTAAACTTTTCTAAAAACAATAACTTATACACATGGAGTTTATTGAACTTGAATTTGAATAAATCATTTATACATTTGAAAGGGAGATTTGAAATTGAGGGTTAAACCCTGAATGAAGAATATATGTTATCATACATTTTTTTAATGATGATAAAAGAAGATTTTATTTTCCAATAGAGAATGAGACAAAAATAGATTTTTCAACCGTTTCTAGGAACAATGTAAATTAATATAACAAATTTTTAAGATCTTATTATAAAATGCATTATAATAGTATTCCAAAATATAAAATGATTAATCTCTTAATAAATCTTTCAACTACGCAATTATAATTGTAAAAAATTTCAATAGTCTTCTACGTATACAAGTATAAAATCAATTATAATGAATCTCTAGGGAATTCATTGTAAAATAACTTCTAATTACACAAATTATGAAAGAATATTTTCTAAGTAATATAAATAAATTTTGAATAGAATATCATTATAGTTATAACTTATGAATTTCGTAAATAATTTCCTTGTAACATTTTGCAAATTAAAACAAATATTAAATTCAAAAATATAGATAATATATAATTTTGTTAACTGAGTATACTCTCAATAAATCCACCTAATAAAATTTCCAGCCCTCATCCAATCAATCATATAAAATTATGTAATTACTTTTATTACACGGTAATGTAAATGCAAAAGTAATAACATTTGATTTATTTATTTTTTCTCTTATAATTTAGATCATTCTCATTTAATTTTATAAAATAAATAAAAAACATTATATTTTTCTTTTAAATCATTTTCATCTAATTTTCTAAAAATAAAAATATTATATTTTCCTTACCATTATTAATTAAAATATTATATTTACCTTCTTCATGCAGATTCTCAACTTCACTGCTTCTTGTTTGGCTTTGCAGAAGGGTTTTCGATGCCCATTGAAATCCTTGACTGAAGTGGAAATGTGGTTCGGCTTGAATTGAAATAGGTGATAACAAGGATTGTGTGGAAGAAATGGAGAAAGTGTAGACCCACTCCTAACTGCTCAAGATATCAAACTTCTCTCTCCAAAGCATCGAATCTCTCTTTTACCCAAAGCGTCAACTCTCCCTCCCAAAGCATCGACCTACATTTTTTTTTCCTTTGCTCCAGCATCTGTCCTCCCTTTCTACTTTGGTACTCATGCATTTATAACCTTTTCCTTACCCAAAATTTCTCCTCTCTTTCCACTATCATTGTTTTTGACTGGCTTTTAACTTGAATCAATGGTTTTAATTATCTCTTTATGTGACAATCAATGGTTTTTAACTAGCCCTTTATGTGACAGTCCTCTTTTGTATTACATGGCCGTAACAAGAGTTTAAGGTGGGCAACGGTTTTAGAGGTGGTGTGGTTAATTTAAATGGGAAGAAGGTTATTTAAAACTAAGAGTTTATGATTATGTATTAGGGTTTCTATATAGGTCTTATTAGATATTAATTAAACATAATTGAAATCTTAAATCATTTATGGAATATAGTTTATTTTGAAAGTTCTAAAATTAAAATAATTAAATAAAAGAAAAGAAAAGTTTTATTAATTAAAATAACTTTTGACGATTTCTAATAATATGGGATTTGATAATATTATCCTCTAATATTAAATTCATTCATTAATTATATTTTTTCAAATAAAGTAACAGAAAAGACTAAACATTGATCTCATTAAATTTTCTCTTTTTCATGTCAACACTACATGCATATATATATATATATATATATATATATATATATATATATATATATATATATAGAAGGAAATAAATTTAATTAAAACATACCTTAATTTTGTGAAATCTTGTCGATGACCTCATAAATCTCTGAAATCAACACAAAAGTTAACTTGAAAATCAACTCATTCTAACATAAAATACTAAATGAGGGCCAAAACAACTTAAAGTATGAACACAAGTCCACAGTGCAAGAAGAAAGGTCATGACATTGTACTCATATTTCCCCTGAGTAGATATTTGAATAGGTTATTATGAACAATCTTACCTTGGCTATTTGAAATGAGTCACTGATGTTCCTTGGTGGAAACAATAGTGTTTATGATATGGACAATGGAAGCTATGGCATCAATGGTGGATGTTATAGAGAAGGCAGATGCAACATCAGTGGTTATAGTGGCGATGGATGTTACTATGGGCAAAGCAGTGTTTGTTACAAACCAACAAAGTACTTGCCACATGCTATTCAGTTGGATGAAATTTATCACAGTTGAGTGCATTCTTAGAACTACCACTTGACTAGAAAAATTTAAATGTTGGAAGTGTGTTGAGTCTCAAAAAAGAAGAATTCACTATTTTATTCTAGGCATGTTAATCTTTATGTCTTTTTTAGTATGAGGTTTTTTGAATTCAGAATAAAATATTAAATTATTATATATTTTATGGAATCTATTTGTATAATGTGAAAATCATGTTTTCTTGTCACTGATTTAGGTGATTTTATGTTTTTATTATTTGAAAATCAAATGACTGTTATTGATTTTAATCTAAATGGTAGAAAATAAATTTCAAAAAGCTAAATTACTCAAAGAGATTATCATGCCCTCACAGATGATTAAATTTCATTTAAAAAACATCTGAATTCATTAAACAAATGTCAATAAGAAGTGACACACAGGGGAAAAAAAGGCATATTTAAGCATTGCCCAAATGTATTCAAAAGTATTTAATGGTGCATTTCAATGATTTTATATGTTTTTCAAATGATATTTAATCATCTTTAAGGGCATGATAATTTGTTTGAACTTTTTAAGTTTCTATAATGCCAACTACATTAAAATCAATAATAGTCATCTGATCTTAGAAAATAAATTTCTTTTATCTCCTCAACATATCTGCAACGTGCATCAGAAGGTATGAAATTGGCTCACCCATGCTTGGGCCTTCACATTATTAGAAATATGATGGTGCCTAAACCCTAAAATAAGTGACCGCATTTTGGCAAGAATAATTCTAGTCTTGGTTTTCATATTAGTTTGAGTCTGTTATAAATAACGAACTGGCCAATCTGAATAGCCATAGAATTTTAACTACTCTAAGCATAGGCTTAAGATTTATTAATGTACTCATCATATTTTACTTTACTCTTCCATTCAACTAAGTTATTATTACTTTTATTCCATGTATTCATGATAAGGCAGTTTAATAAACTAGCAAGCTGGATGAAGAATTAAGTAATAGGCATGCATTTGGATTTGAGGATAGGGGTTACCTTTTAAAATGTGCAATGGAATAAAATAATAAATTAATAAATGAATTATAACACCTTCAAGCCTACACCTAGGCATTACACATTTAAAAAGGTAAAACCTATTCTAAAATCCAAGCGCATGCCTATTACTTAGTTATGCCTCCAGCTTGCTGGATTATTAAACTGCCTTATCATGAACACATGGATTAAACGTAATAAATCCTTAGTTGAATGGAAAATTATGGTAGATTATAAAGTCTGTGATGGACTTTTTATCTGTTAAATAGGATGAGGTTTTTGTTGGGACATATAAATTGTCGCATATAAATTTATGACAATTTTTTATGGTGAGGTTTTTAGAATTTCATTTTTATTAAAGGAATTTATGATATTATTATATTACACTAGGATTTGAATATTCATCGTTTGGTATTCTTAATGGATTTTTGCATTTTATTTAGAATTATCTAAAAGTTCAATTGCAGAGTGCTTTCTGCCACCTCTATTCACTGTGGTTGTAATTGCAACCATTGAATTTTCCTGCATATGGTCCTAAGGATTATAGTAATATAACAAGCCCATTGTGGATGTAATTGCAGCCATTTAATTTTCCTATGTATAGATTTACTAAGGATTATAACAATTCAATGAGCCCAGATGTTTTTAGATTTAAATATACAATGTACTGATATAACTTTTACGAATTCATTTTTGTTTCACTATGAGTATTTGGCTTGCTTGTCATCATTAGAACCTAACTTAAAATTAATCTTGTTTTGCTTGTGTAGACCTTGACTTTTGTATAGATTAGTCACCTACTAAAGCCACTCCATGACACTTATTTTAATTTTTATGTCAATAACTTCTCAATTTAATTCAATCTTGGCCACATATGTGTCCTTTTTACCTCATTTTTGATGTGTCTTAAAAACACTTTATGTATTTGTTTCATGTTTCATATCCATTTAATGTGTTTTATTTATTTATTTTTTATATATTATGTATTTTCAATACACTCAATGTGCCTACTTAGTGTGTGGAGTGTCTTTAGCATTTTTTTATGTACTTGTTAAAGTGTTTGATGTGTTTTCACTATCTCCTATGCTTACCATGGGCTTGATGTGACTCCACTATTTTTTTGGTGTCTTCCATGTGTTTGAAATGTTTCCAATGTTCAAAATGTTTTCTTTGTGCCTTGCCATTCATGTATCATTTTTATTGAATCATATCTTGTTATCAATTTTTTTGTTACTTTCCTAAATTTATAGTATTTTTGTCACAATTTATATGTATCATTTTTTCTAATTTATATCTTGTTATCAATTTATAGTATGTGACCATATGCTTGTGATTTACATTTCCATATTTTATTTTCAAATAATACTATAGTTATTATGCCTTAAGCCTACATGGGTATATTTTTTATTTCAAATTGTTTATATTTTTCACATTTGGAATACATTTTTCATATACTTAAATATTGATTAAATTATTGGCTCAAATGGGTGCTATTAGGTATAAAAGAACACTATGTTTGCATGTTAGACCTTTTTGGTCATTCCAGGTGCATTGAGGAAGCTAATGAAATAGTCAACAAAATGTCATTTAAGCCTTGTCGTTCTATCTGGGGAACATTAGTTGGTGCTTACAAGGTCCATGGTAACACAAAGATAGGAAGACGTGTATCTGAAATTCTTCTTGAGTTCGAGCCATAATGTTCTGGCACTCATGTGATGCTCTCATGAGGTCATATGATCCCAAAGGCAAAAGCAATGTTTTGATTGTTTGTGTGACAGAGCATAACATTGCAATCATTGTGTCCCAGCTGGCTAAGCATAAGGATCTTGAATAAAATCAACAGGTAGCTAGAAGGAAAAGAAAATACTTCTACTTTGCCACCAAAATGCCCTCTAAATCCACCCATTGTTTTTCCTTCAAACTTCCCATATAGCCAGTCGATTCAAAAAATATGGCAAGTTTTTCATTTAAAAAAATGTCACATTTTTACATGATTAAATATTATTTTATGAATGCGATGGAATACATATCATTTTAAGAGTACATTTGCAAATTGTTACATATTGAGATGTGCCATTGATAAAAAAGTAATTTCATTTGTACAAATGAACTTATTTAAATTATAACTTGATTTATAGCACAAGGACATCAATCTCTATGTATTTTATGGATCATGTATTTAATCTCTATGGACGGTGGGCTCCATTAGACCTATAATATTCCCCTTCTCTATGGTTACCCATTTGCTTGAACTACTTCCTTTCTATTATATTTATAACATTTTTCATGTCATTTGTATACTAGCATTTCAATGGGGAAAAAATGGCCCTTGGAAAGTAGAATTATATCTCAATAAAGACTTTCAATTTTGTCAGGCTCTATAGATAAAAATCCATTGACAATTTTTTTCCCTAAATAATGGATGCAATAGATAGAACTGGTTTGCATGTATCTCGATGTGCTTATCAGGGGGAAACCACAATTTAGTATTTATCTCGACATTGAGAGTAACATTGCTAGTTACCTACTTTTGCATTTCTTCATTGTATATTTCGTGATTTTAATATGGATGCTCAATTTTATTGACTATTAATTTGTTTATTAAGTAGGAGACATTAATCTATCATTCTATCAGAGGCACTCTCAATGTCTTCAAGTGTTGTTCAAGATAGCCCATTGTGAAAAGCATGGTGCTTATGTCTTTTTGCTCATCTATTAAATATGCCTACAATACACCCTTTGGATGAGTCCTCTAGGAGTAGTCTATAGTATTGCAAGCAATATAATATAAATCTTAAATATATTAGAAGTGTCATGCAAAGTATTGACAGTCATCTAGAATTATTTTAAGGCCATATATAGTAGTTAACAGCTTGTTATTTGTGCCCCTAGGTACTTCTAAAATTATGTTTTTTAACCCAGTGAATCCATTATGATTGCATTCATGGCTAGAAAAAAATAAATTGAAGCATTGGCATTGCTTAATGAATGCTTGGTCATCTGTGACGACATAATAATTTCTTTGAATTCTTTGGCTGTCTGTAAGTTGTTTTCTACCAATTACTTTAAAATATTTATAGTTTGAATATGCAAAACAATTATAATTACTATTTAGATACATGAATTATTTTTAATAGATTGCATAGGCAGGGACTAAAATCGATCCATGACACTTATTTTCATTTATTTTTTGATTTCATTTTTTTCTGCCAAGTCCATTTTCTATTTATTTGACTCCTTTACATAAGAATGCATTTCTCTACTCCCTTTCAAAATCTTGCAATAACATAGAAGACATTATCACAAAATTTCATACTCAGACTCTTTATAATTAGAGTTTAATTATCTCAAAAAAAAATTATCATTGTGTAGCTTTTTAATAATCTTTCCAATAGTCCAAAACATTTAAGAAATGAAGAATAAACACAAAGTTATATGGAAAAACTATTACTATCTTCCAACACATAAATGTGTATTGTTTATTTAACTCAATCTCCACACAAGAAAACAATAGGTTTATGCCATTTTTTCTTTTTAGTTATTGTAATCATTTAAAAGTGGTAATTGAATGCTAGAAGTGTTCCTTGAGTCAACCTATCCTTAGGCTAGTCATAGACCCATTCTAGAGTCTTAGAGTTACACATCTAGTCATTCAATAGACCGCAGTCACCTACAACAAGTCAAGACATAGTCCCATAAGTGTCATCCCTGACTCCAATTCAAATTACTTAGTAGTCTATAGAAAAGACATTAATTTCATATTTGAGACACTCCAACGACATGGCACTAGTGTCACCAACTGAATGCTATTGTCCTTAGCCCCAGCTCTTCCTAATAGATAGTTTTTTAATTTGTGCCCCTCCTAAGGTTGGCCTAAGCTCATTTTCGTAATAATTTGTGAAAATCTTTGTTCTAGGCTATAGTAATTGTAATTAAAAAGCTTTGAAACAAGGGACGGCCATTTAATAATTAATAAATTTGTTGTTTCAACTGAGAGCAATGTATTTGATGTTTTTGAATAGAAACAGGTCAATGAAAAACTATGGGAAAAAGGATAAAAATGGCGTCGTTAGAAGGGTAGTAATCTCAGGAATTGCCATTTTTGTAATCTCAGCAATTGCAACTGTTCTTTGCCAAGAATTTTTTGCTGAATCCAAAGCGCTTGCCCAAAACCATCTCACTCTCACTTCCTTCAGAATTGATACCTCATTAGGGTTTACCGACCTATGCCTTCTCACAAGGACAAAACTATTATATTTTGCAGGGGACGACAGAGGGAACGACTGCTTGAAAAATCACCCGGAGTCAAATTTGTGGGCAAATAGAAAAAAATAATGTTATTATCATTTGGAAGGCTAGGGCTACAGAACAGAAAAGGCGAAGATTTGCTAATTCCGTCAACTGATAGAGATTCACAAACAGAGGGTTTGGGTTTGCTTTTGTTGTTGTCAGAAATCCCTAGCTATGCAGCCCTAATGGCTTCATTGATTATGCCAATATGTTCAGAGCTGCAAGACGAGGCTCTATCCACCAATATATATTGATACTTTAAGCTATGGTAGACATGCATTTTTGAGAAAGATCTTTCAGAACATAAGCAAATGCACTCCCACATCTATACAAAACCAAATGGTGTTTATTGGATGTTTGCCAAGTGGTATAGTTTGCTATGTGCAGTCTCACCCTCTAGACACGTAGGCTACTTGGGGGGAAGCAACCACATTTACGTATCTGTCAAAATAACGACAAGGAAAATAAATAAAAAGACACATTGTGGTTGGCTGCAGTGCAGATCAACTATTTCATCTTTAGTGGTAACTGGAAAGTAATAAAATATTACTTTCCCCTGAGCAGACTTTGAAGCATAACTTTGAATTTTCATAAAGAGCATTATCTGATTGGCAACTGTGTGGCAAGTGGTCATGAAGGCACCTTTATGTTATCGTGGCAAGTGACCAACAGTTCAACTTCAGATATTGTTGGACTCTATTCTGTTCAAAAAAATTTCAAAATTTAGCATTTCCTGTACCACTGCTCTTTGCACAAAGATTAGGGATAGCAGGATCTTCTAATTAATGGCAAGCTTTTATTAGTGTAACATTATCTGGAAAGTAAAGAGGAGTATTATCTCATTGCTCATAGGCATGGGCATTCTGTAAATCATTTTTCTATGAATATTCAATTATAAAAATTCGAACAAAATTGATGGTTGCTGGTAGTTGTTCGATGCTGATTGTTCTAGTCACGAGGTCGTTTTTTAAAGCATCTTTTATCTCGTTCTGCCTGAGTCACATTAAACATTGAAAACCTTTCTTATTAGTTTTTTCAATATGCTTTGCTTATACTAACCTACGAATATTTTAGCCATTTTTATGTTCAAGGAGCAACCATGTTCATTGGAAGGTGGAAAACTAAGGGAGCAAGTCGTATTCCATGAAATTAGCAATGGAATGAGTTTATCTGATTTTGATCATAAACAACAAAATCACGTTCAATGGGTCTGTGTTCATTTCTATTTTTGATGAGAGACAATGTATCATTTTCATTCCATTCATTTCATTTCACGTATTAGATGAATGATTTCAGATGGCTGGTATCATTATACAATAATCATGTTAATAGTAACAATACAGTCAAAATCCCTTTTTTTTTACTTTTGATTAGAAGCGTGTAAATACAGCTGCAAGAGGGGTGATTAGATTGGAATTCAATGCCATTAAGAAAACATATGCATACAGAACATTTAAGACAAATTATTTGATTTCTATTGCTTTGTTGTCAAGAACAATGTTTATTATATTTTAACAGCCGAGTTGTTCCTAAACCATTTCTTACGGTAGGTGCATGTATCTGTTCTTGGATTTTAAAATTAGATTTTTTTTAATAAGTGTTTTTGTTTAATTTTTAGATTTCCTTTTTCAGTCACAGGAATGCGAGTAGCGCAAAGTAGGTGAGGATATGTTTCAATCCTTGCTCAGGCTACGAACCTTTTCATACTCTTCAGAATTTCCTTTTACTTTTTGGTTATTATTTTGCTTCAGCATTTTGTTAGTGCGAATATAAAAATGTTGCAAATTTCATGAACAGGCTGACCTGCACTTTTTTCTTGTTCTTTTTTAATTTCTTTAGATAATTTTTTAACATTATGACACTGGAAAACGACTTTCTATAGGTTAAGCCTAAATTGTAAGGTAATTCAAGTATATCTAAACTTTAAATTATTTTTTTTATAATTAGTGCATGGGCTCGAGTTAAATAAAATAGGGGCAAAGATTACAGGGTACAAGTTCTCAATGAAAAAATTTAGACTTCACATAATAGTGTGGTTATTGCTATGTGAAGTTATTCCTAAACTAGAACAACGATATGGCTTTGAAAAGTCAACCACCGTAACTGAGCAAAAACATTAGTTTATTCTATATGGATATTATGGTATCAGATTTATGGACCACCTTTATTCAAGGAAAAAAAAACAAAAACAAAATTGGAATGCTCCAAGATTCTTGTAACTACAAGGAGAAGCAAAAATCTTATAACTAGCTAACAAACTTCATACTTGTACCATTCCTTCTTAAATTAGGTCAAAAGTTAAAATACTAGTCAAAATCTATCAAAGAACAAAACTCTTGAGGACGTCATCAATTCCTGAAATTCCATCCCTAAGGATAAGTCATAATGAGCTAAGTTTATGTGTTACCAAGCAGTGAAATAATATATGAACTGCCATATTATAGGTTCCATAGTAGATGGAATTAGCTATATAAAACTCCATCTTGAAGGCAATAATGTATATGTGTATATCAATATACATATAGTATGTGTGAGTATAGAGGTTGTACATGCATTTTGGCATCGTTTTGATGGATCTAAAAAATGTTACATAGATCTAAATCTCATAATGGCATAGATGTTAGAGATAAAATATGCGTGAAGATATTATTCTTTTCTAAGGTTCTAGTATGAGGGTAAGTAGGGTAAGGTGCTTCCCATTATCCTTTAAAATAAAAATTTCAACTTTTCTATAGCATAGTTAATTTGTCTATATTGAGGACTATAGTCTAAGATCTCTATTGTGGGCAATTTTGGACCTGCTTACCTTTTGAATGATAATAAGAGCATATAGATTGTTCAAAATTTGTACCTTTAAATTTTGACTTATTGAGCATTAATTTTCATCTCATTTTTTAGTTACAGGAAGAACCAAAGCTTCATCAAATTGTACTATTGTTAGTGATGATGTTCCAGGGTTGAAAAGTGAAATTTTCAGGGAAAGCGAGTGGCGCAAAATAGGGGAGGATATGTTTCAATCCTTGTTCAAGCTAAGAACCTTTTCATACTCTTCATAATTTCCTTCTTTTTTTTAATTATTTTTCTTCAGTGTTTTTCTAGTGCGAACATAAAAGTGTTGCAAATTCCCTAAGCAGGTAGACCTGCACTTTCTTCTTGTTTTTTTATAATTTCTTTAGATATTTTTTTAACATTATGACACTGAAAAATGACTCTCTACAATTTAATCTCAAATTGTAAGTTAATTCAAGTATATCTAAATTTTAAAACATTCCTTTTAAAATTAATGCATGGGGTAGAGTTAAATAAAACAAGGGCAGACTTTACATGATACAAGTCCTCAGAAAATCTAATTAAACTTCACATAATAGTGTGGTTATTGCTAAACTAGAACAACTACATGACTCTAAAAAGTCAACCACTTTAATGAAGCAAAAACATTAGTTTATGTCATATGGATATTATGATATCAGATTTGTGGACCACCTTTATTCAAGAAAAAAAAAAAAAAACTAGAATGCTTCTTAAGATTGTTGTAACTACAAGACAGAAGCCAAAATCTGATATCTAACAAGCTTCATACTTATACCATTTTTTTTTGAATTAGGTCGAAAGTTAAAATACTAATAAAACTATATCAAGGAATAAAATTCCTAAGATGTCATCAATTCTTGAAATTCCAACCCTAAGGAGAAGTCAGAATGAGTTAAGTTTATGTGTTATTAGGTAGTGAAATAATATAGCAACCGACATATTATAGGTTCCAGAATAGATGGAATTGGCTATACAAAACTCCATTTTCAAAGGCAATTTATCTATATTGAGGACTATAGTCTAGGATTTCTATTGTAGGCAATTTTGGACTTGCTTGCACTTTGAATGACAATAAGAGCATATATATTGTTCAAAATATGTACCTTTAAATTTTTACCTACTGAGCAAGATCAAGATTAAGCACCACTTTTGTAATGCAATTCATTTAAAGAGTAACTGCCCAGACCTCTCCATTTACGGCCTATTGAACATGCTTCAGCAGAATATGGGAGCCTGTTTGGAAGGAAACAATTTCTTTCAAGTTACCTTCATTGATATACATTGTTCAAATTTTGTAAGCCCTTAGTTTGATCTCTTGACTAGAGTTGCGGATAAGCATGGGCTTCCCAAGCCATTGACCAATCCCCACAGTCTAGAGATAGAGATAGGGTTTCATTGGCATTGGCCCCCAAATAGATATATAGGAGGCCGGGAGTGGATCACTAAATGCCGGGCCAGGAGTGAAGCTGTAAATGGATGTTGACCATCCCACTATCTGAGCCATGGAAATGATCCATCTGAGGATTACAGCACTAGCTGAAATATTTGAAGAATACTTTTGCGAAATGGTAGCTTTCATGTGGCATGTTTTTATTTTTATAATTTCTGTTCCAATTAGCAAGTTGAATTTTTAATACTAATAAAATGTGTAAATAATTTTGAAGCATGAGCAGACTTGTTTAATAGCAGGAAAAATTTGCAGCGATTAATTTTCATACAAAATAAAACATAATTATATTAATCTTTGGACTCTTTTATCAGCAACTAGCTTCTTTACTATAGGGCTATTTTTTTCGCAGCTGATAAGTTTAAGAAAATAAAATTAAAATTATGTATTTGCTAAATCTGTCACATCAGAGTATAAACTATTTCATTCTTACATTTCCATTGTGTCTTGGGAGTTGGTCGTTTCTTTTCTGGCTACATACATGAGGCTTGTCTAGATGCAGATATTGGTGTGCATCAAATAATGTATTTTCTCACTTTATGAATGATTAGAGGCACGATCTAGTAAAATGGAATTGATCTAAGGGTACATAAGATAAGCTCAAATGCTGAAGAAATTTTAAAATAATTTATTACCCTATATATATTGTTCAAATTTATGCATTGGATCTTGAGTCTTATTAGCGCACAAAAACAATGTCCAGACTGTTTTCTTTGAGCAGGCGAGATGTGCTTCAACATTTACAGCAACGTCCATTTAGGAACCACATTTTGGTAAGGCATTTTGACAAAACAATTGTGTGCCTTCTAATTGCTTCAACTTTTACATTAATACGGATGGCAAATATAGAAATTTAAACATTCTGAATAGCACTATCTTTCTTTTGGTGTATGGGGAGGAGGGGTCTGCCTTTCTTAAAAATTGTTCTCATTATACATAAATGAACAGATCATTAGTTGACCTATATCATGCTATGAACTTGTTCAACTAAGCCAACCAAAAAAAAACAGATGGAAAATATAGAAATTTAAACATTTTGAATAGCACTCTCCTTCTTTTGGTGTATGGGGAGGAGGGATCCTTTTCTAGTGAAGCGTAGTATGCTGTAGATTGTAGAACAGACTTACGATTATTATCGCTGATGAATGCTTCCCATGCCGATATTCATTCAGTTATAGTAACATAATATTATTCCATATTCAACTTCCTATTCTATGCACTACATTTTCTGTTATGTGTTTTTTTTTTTATGTATACAATTTTTTTACTGGAAGTTGAATACAAGATGATGGTCTCCTTTACATGGTTGGTGAATGTTGCACCCATATGCAGTGATGTCAGGGTCTGGGAAAACTTTGACCAATGTTGTGGTTAAAAATGAAACTAATGCTAATGAATTTTAACTACTCCAAGCATGAATTTTTTTTGTTGTTGTATCTTTAGCATAAAGTTCGATGTAGAGTATCTATCGTTAGGTGCATGTGGTATTTTAATTTTTTTTTTTTTTTAAATACTGAAATCTCTCAAATCATTAGAAACAAAAGTTATGGATAAAGGGTTATTCTTGCAATTTTGAAAACTATATCCTATGCATAAATTTATGAGTTTGTTGCTTATGTAGAAATAAGTATTATAATAGTTTCTATGGTAAATGTATATTAAATGTATATGACATTGTCATATTATAATCATTACGAGTTCAACAATTTTATTTTTGTTTTTATATATTATATTGCATTTGTAAAATTCAAATTAGTTTTTTGTGTAATCTGTTATAAGGTATAATTACTTGCGTTATTTTTTGTGTTGCACTGAGGGCTCTTTTGTTCGTGTTGAAGATATTCTAGAAGGTACGATCAATTATATTTTTGTTGTTTTAATCAACTTTGGAAAAGAAAAATTGAAACTTGGAAAATTCAAATTAACTTTTATGTAACGTGTTATAGGGCATAATAACTTGTGTTCTTCTTTGTGTTGCACCAAGGGCTCTTTTATTTGTGCTGAAAATATTATAGTTTAAGGTATGATCAATTGTCTTTTTATTCTTGTAATCAACTTTGGAAAAGAAAAATTGAACACTGAATTGTAAATCATGTCTTGCATTTGTGAATAAGATGAAAAGACAAAGGAATAAGAAATAAGGTAAAACATCTATAGTTTTAGTAGATGTGGATACATATGAACATCAACCACAGACTTTGATGCCACACATTGATGATGTCTTAAGAAGAAATCATCTTTTTCAAGTTACCTCATTCAAATATAATGTAGGTGATTGTTTGTTTGACACAATTCAAGTGTTATTGAATTTTTGTTACACGTATAATGAATTGCAAAATGGAATGATAGATTTATTTTTATCATGTTTGCATTACCATGATCCAAGTGCACAATGGTCTTATGAATATGAATTGCATTCTGACATGCTATACAACTTACATGGCATATATGACAAGAGTGCTTACCTAGAGAAGATGAGAATTTTTGCAAATAACACAATAAGTGCAAGTCTATCCGGACTATGGGGTGATATGTTATGCATTAAGTGGCTTGCACAGTGGCTAAATATATCCATTTGCATGTGGTCTATAACATAGAAGAGACAATACTCGCATTTTAATTGAGAGTCATTAACTTTGGCATATTCCATCTTATTTCATGATAGGAATCCAACTTCTGGTCACTTTGAACCATTGCTGACAAGAAGAGTGCAAAGCTTCGCTCTACAAATTATACATAAAAAATTGTCCACTACATGTTTGAAACTTTTAAACAAATGGAATGCAATTGAAAATGAAATACAGAGGTATCAATTTCATAGAACAAGCCCATTTGTTAACAATTGTGGAGAAATCCTATTTAATGCAATAAACTACTTGACAAAAGGGGATTTTTATGTGCTATCATTGTGACATTATATTTCTCAATCATTTTCAAATTCAATTTTCACAACAAACAAATATGTAATGGAATGCTTGGAAATGTGCAAATCAAAATTGACGAAATCTAATAGTAAACTATTGTAAATTGGAAAGCATATATTGATATGTTAGGAATGCCATATGAACAAGGTTGAATAGGAGGTGGGAATTTTTGTTTGTTATGGATTTCAAACATCCTATAAGTGATGATCTAGAAATGGTCAGCAACAACTGGAAAGATGTCGAATGTATATATCAATTTCTTAAACACAAAGAACACATATAATGTCATCATATTTGAAATAGAAACAAATTATATTCACTATGAGCCATTGGAAGAAACCTAAGAAAAAGCAAGTGAATCTTATCGATCTAGCATATCTATCCATTCAATGAAAAAAATGCATTCAAAAAATGGACATGGAATGAAAAAATGCAAGCCTATATGTATTCAAGAAAATACAAATACAATTATCAAATCAAGGCAAAATTTGAACACTAGTAAAGAAACCCAACAAATAGGAATTGGAATTGTAGAACCTATGACATAACAGATGTCATTGCATTTTCTAAAAAAATAAATTCAAGATCAGAAAGGGTTATCACATGCAACAGAAGAAAATGCTAAGACATGAGAATAAAATGACATTGGAAACATGTCAATAACTCCAACAATAATAAATATACCACATGAAAATGTAACACTAATGACAATGGATTGTGAAATTATGAATCACACATCATTACATTCTTTATAAATAAGAATATGAAAACTTAGAAATAATGAGTGCAAAATAAAAAATAAACTGGCGAAGCCAAAAAAGCAATTAGAACATATCTACAAGAAATTGATGACACACCTACTTATCCGTGTTGTCTATGTGAATGCTTAAAATTATGGCACTCTCATATATGTCATTTTGTAGATGATTAAATTCAGTTTCTAAATTGCCATCCACTTTCACCTTTGAGGTATAAAGTACTCGAGCCTTAGACATTGAGTGCAGTCCCTAGCAAATTCAAGGGTTTCCCTCACTGATAGCAAGGGAATGTGCCTACAATCAAGTATCACTCAACTAATGGATGAATAGGTTATTATGAAGAGTCTTACCTTGGCTATTTGAAGTGAGTCACTGATGTTCCTTGGTGGAAACAAAAGTGTTTATGATGTGGGCAATGAAAGCTATAGCATTAGTGGTGGAATTTATAGTGGTGGTAGATGCAACATCAGTGGTTATAGTGGTGGTGGATGTTGCTATGGGCAAAGCAATAATTGTTAAAAACCAATAAAGTACCTAGCACATGTTAATAGGCTAGATGAAACTTCTCACAGCTAAGTGCATTCTCAAAACTACCACCTGACTAGGAAAATGTAAATGTTGGAAGTGTGTTGAGCCTCAAAAAAGAAGAATTCACTATTTTATTCTAGGCATGTTAATCTATATGCCTTTTTTTAGTATGAGGTTTTTTGAATTCAAAATCAAATATTAAATTATTATATCTTTTATGGAATCTATTTGTATAATGTGAAAATCATGTTTTCTTACTAGTGATTTAGGTGATTTTATGTATTTATTATTTGAAAATCAAATGATTGTTACCAATTTTAAACTAGTTGGTAGCAAATAAATTACAAAAAGCTAAATTGCTCAAAGAGATTATCATGCCCTCACAGATGATCAAATATCATTTTAAAAACATCTAAATTCATTAAGCAGATGTTAATAGGAAAAGACACGTAAAAAAAACATAATTAACAGTTTCCCAAATGCATTAAAAAGTCTTGAATGGCGCATTTAAATTATTTTGTATGTTTTTTAAATGATATTTAGTCATATTTGAGGGCATAGTAATTTATTTGAACTTTTTATCTTTTTATAATGCCAACTAATTTAAAATTAGTAATAGTCATCTGATTTTAGAAAATAAATTTCCTTATCTCCTCAACATATCTATAATGTGCATTAGTAGGTATGAAACTGGCTCACCCATGCTTTGGTCTTCACATTGTTAGAAATCTGATGCTACCTAAAACCTGAAATAAGTGGCCACATTCTATCAAGAATAATTATAGTCTTGGTATTCATATTAGTTTGAGTCTATTATAAATAACAAACTGGCCAACCTGGATAGCTGTAGAATTTTAACTACTCTAAGAGTAGGCTTAAGATTTACTAATTGACTCCTTATATTTTACTTTAATATTCCATTCAACTAATTATTTATTACTTTTATTCCATGTATTCATGATAAGTTAGTTTAATAATCCAGCAAGCTAGAGGAATACTAAGTAACAGTCATGTGTTTGGATTTGAGGAAAGGGGTTACCTTTTTAATTGTGCAATGGAATAAATTAATAAAATAATTATAACACCTTCAATCCTATGCCTAGGCATTGCACATTTAAAAAGGTAACACATGTCCTCAAATCTAAGTGCCTACCTATTACTTAGTTATGCCTCTAGCTTGTTGGATTATTAAAATGCCTTATCATGAACACATGGATTAAAAGTAATACATCCTTAGGTGATTGGAAGAGTAGGGTAGCTTATAAGGTTTGTGATGGACCTTTTTATTAGTTAAAGAAGATGAGGTTTTTATCAGGCCATAGAAATTTATGACAATTTCCTACAATGAGATTTTTAGAATTTCATTTTAATTGAAGGCATTTTTGCATTTATTATATTACACTATGATTTGAATATTCATGGTTTATCACTCTTAAGGGATTTTATGCATTATATCTAGAATTATCTAAAAGTTCAATTGTAGAGTGCTTTGTACCACCTCTATTCACTGTGGTTGTAATTACAACCATCGAATTTTCCTACATACGACTTTCCCAAGGATTATAGTAATACAAAAAGCCCATTTTGGTTGCAATTGGAACCATCAAATTTTCGTACATATGGATTTACCAAGGATTATAACAATACAACAAGCCCATATGTTTTTAGATTTGATTATGCAATGTACTGATATAACTTTTATGAATGTATTTTTGTTTTGTTATGAGCATTTGGCCTGCTTGTCATCATTAGATCCTAACCTAAAATTAATCTTGTTTTACTTGTGTAGACCTTGAATTTTTCATAGATTATTCAGGTACTAAAGCCACTCCACAACACTTGTTTTAGTTTTTATATCAATGTCTTCTCAATTTAATTCAATCTTGGCCACATATTGGTCCTTTTTACCTCATTTTTGATGTGTCTTAAAAACACTTGATGCATTTGTTTCATGTTTCATATCCATTCAATGTGTTTTATATATTTATTTATTTTTAATATATTATGTATTTTAAGTGCACTCGATGTGCTCACTTAGTGTGTGGAGTGCATTTAGCATATTTGTATGTACTTGTTAAAATGTTTGATGTGTTTTCACTATCCCCTATGCTTACCATGAGCTTGATGGTACTTCACTATTTTCTGTGTCTTCTATGTGTTTGAAATGCTTCCAATGTTCAAAATGTGTCACCTCACTAGGTAGGCCCAACCAACCTAGTTTAGGACCTAAATACTTTATTTATTTAAGAATTGGGTCAACTTGGCCAATTATGTTGGATAAAAATTCAAAAAGGTTTAGGGTTAGATCTAAATATATAAACACATCCTTTTTGTCATTTTATTTAGAGGGAGATAGTCATAGTCATTTATTTGTTCATCTTGTTATCCACCATTCTAATTGATGAGCCATTGCTCAGGGTTTCATGTTTCCTTTCAAAACACCATTGGCCAAGGGAGAAATTTAGGCTAGATAGTTTTGTCTTCAAGAAATGTTTTCCTAACTCTTGATCGTGTTTATTAAGTAGATAGATTTATATGTGTTAGCTTATTAATATATTTCTCTCTCCATTCATTAGGATTAAATCTATATTGACGTGAGTAGATTTCTTCTTTGCATGTTTAATTTTATTTTTTTAATCTCCATTTTGTACCACACACTTTTGTGAGCACTAGATTAGATTTAATTTACTTTGTCACTTACTTTGATAAGAAAACATAGGAGCTAGGGTTTTTGTTTGATATTATTTTACTAAAGGCTTTAAAACCCTCTCTAGTGATATTGTGTGGTAAGAGACCACTTAGTTAGGTCTATTGGATCCATATTGGTCATGACACTAATTGTTTAAATGTACCAAAAAGCAAAAGGGCTAGTGTGATTTATCTTCTCTGAACTAGGATCGATTTCTAGATCAGCTTCACTTTCCCTTGTATACATTCTAGTGAACCCAACGTGAACTAACCCTTTTAGGTTTCTTTTCACACATTCACTTATTATCATTTATTTATTTTTTGCATTACTAGATCAAATCTATCGACTTAGTCTAAATTTTGTGTGCAGTTTTAACATAATCAATCTTATTGACTCTATTTTTCTTTGTGTAGGTCATCTTTAGCCATGGTAACTATATTGATTCACTTGACTCAATTCATTATTTTACACACAAGTTTTCAAACCAGTCGACCCAATTGACTCTATTAGTAGTTTAAAGATCTTCATCTAGATGACATAGTATAAAAATAACAATTTTATCAACTTCAAAATCATCAGGTTCATTCTCACCATCTTAGTCATTTATTTTTCTTATTACAGTCCTATTTGACATATTTTTTAGTTTTTAGTTTATGAAACTATAACTATATAGCGAACTAGGTTGTTTGGATTGACATAGTTTTGTATCTTGATTTCTTGCCTAGGAGACTCAGTCGACTTATTCAACTATGATTTTTTGGATCTTGCTTCAATAGATAGAATAGACCCAGTTGATTATACTATGTACTATTTGTATACTTAGTCATATGAATCGACCCCATACTCTTCAATCAAAGGAATTAACTCATTGCGTTATTAATTAATTCAGTGTTTATTTTATTGCTTGCTTGCTTAGAGTAGCACACATAGACTAAATAGGAAGTTTTAATTTATCAATTTAGTCAAATTATTTTTCTTTTATTCACATAATTCCAAACCACACATTATTAAAAAAATATTAAATAAATTCTACCCAAGGTCTACCTACTTAGATTTCATCACCAAAGGGGAAGCTGACTTATCTTGTGTACATGAATTTGGTACCTAATTATATTTCATTTTTTGTAATTTAAAATCTTTAGACCACATCTTTTTATTGAACTTGGATATCACTTGATATATTGTAATATGATTTGGCCCATGCAACCATATTAGCCAGTCGATTTGCAAGCTTTCATAAATATGGATTAATTCCCTTCTAGCCTCATAAATCTAGGAATTCTTTTGACAAAACCCATTCCATTACTGTATATAACTAGCTACATCTTTGGAAGAACTTCATGTTTAATCCATAACACAACTTTCTATATTTAATCCTTGTCACTCTAATAAAATCATAGAACAAAATATGACATAACCCTGAGCAAGCTGATAGGTGGATTTCCATGATCTTTTTCAAAACTAATTTCATTTCTTTACAAATATTTTATGAAATGACCATCTTTTATACAAAGTTTTTAATTACACAAATCTTACTTTGACACATTTTTTAAACATATAGAAAGTGAAGGTCAAACAGTGGCATGCTTTATAGGTGGTTGAGCAATGTTCTACAAGGACAAATTTTCTCTTTTATCATTTTATTCTATAGTATTAAATGATTATCAAGAGAAAGTGTTCATAATTCCCAACTATTATCCCTTGATGCAAGTTATAGCTTATCCTTACAATTGAGTATTCCAAATCTATAAATATTAAAGATTTAATGAGAAAAATAGAGTTAAAAAAAGATATTGGATAGATTTGAAAAATAATTACAAGTAGATTTTATTATGATTTATAATGATGGATTGGTTGTGAGATAAACGTATTTACTTGTTCAGCCATCCCCCTCTTGTGTGATACTTTATTATTCAAACAAATATTCTATTTATAAACTTCTAAAATATATACCTTACTAACTAATTTTGATATACCTATTCAATTTATCTTAAAATTATTTCTAAGATTAAAATCTTCCTTCGTCTATTTATTCATCAATTTTAATTGTATCTAATTTATTTGATTACAAAATAATATTATTTAAACTCATCAAGAATGTGTTTTATATTACTTCTCACAAGTGAATTTCCCAAACAAAATTTGTAAAGGTGAATATTCTAAATGAAAAAACATATTACTAGTGGGTAATACATGAAAACCCTTCATAATGTTGATGAAATCTTTGATTTCATCACAAGGAAACATATTAGGAACCAAACATAATGTTGATAAAACTATTTGATTTTATCACACAAAAATATAATATGAAAGTTTAAATTAAAGTATCTAAATTAATGTGATTGTAAACATATCAAAAAACCATGTACTATAAATTATAGACCAATTTTATTTATAAGATCAAATAAACCCATGTAAACCATATATACTCCTGAGTTTCGACTTGCACTACACTTATAAGTTATGTTCTGACAATACTCACAATATTAAAGTTTATACTTATAATAGTGATATATATTACAAATATCATGATGATCCATTTAGTAGGAAGGAGAGATCTTCCAGAGTTGATTATCTTGTTTGTTCCACTTCCATAGTACAATGCGAGTACCCTCTCTAATTCCTCCATTCTCCCTATCACCTTGAAATGCATCCAAGTTGAGGCCAATATCATTTACCATCCTTACGGTCTTGTACCCATATCCCATGTCCTCACTCTCGCTCCACAACACATTCTCATCATAAGAACCAACTTCATACCTAGTCAGCAATACCTGCCAATAAACAACACCAACGCTATCTTATTAGAGCCAAAAGCACATAGATATAGCCTTTAGACTAAATTCAATAACATATTAATTTTTTTATAAACATGTTATGACATTAGAGATATGATATTTTCAAAATTTATAATATTTTTTAAAGAACTTCTGAAAATAATTACATAATTTTTTTTGGATCAATATTTCAGATATTTCTCAATAACCAATCATTAAAATATAAAAATAAATATAATATTAAATACCCAAACTAAATTTGATCAAAAAAACTCTAGTACACTATTTTACAAATCCCTTTCTACTCATGTTATAAGATATGTGTGCTTTATTACATATTAGTAATAAAAGAAATCATTGTTCTATAACTGGTTCTAATAACTTCTAAATTGTGCAGAAGAAGCGTGCATAAAGAAACATAGAGTAAAATTGAAGATCAAAAAATACGATTTATCCTTGAGGAAAAATAACACGCTATACCCTATTGTTCTCCTCGAATTATTGTTCACCATAAGAAACACAATTTTGTCTGGCTGAAAGATAATAAACCTCGTTATTTCCCCAAAAAATATATATATATATATATATATATTATGTAAAACTGAATAGGCATACAAAGAATCTTTTTAACAAGTAAATGCACCTAAGTGCTAAAAAAACAATTATATATACCTCTTGAGATGCACCAGGGGCATGGCGAAGGGCCTGCCCAGTGGCCTTGTTCACAAAGGAAAAGGCAGTGTGACCCACTGCATCCCTCACACGGTTGCACCAACTCTCATCCTTCACCCATTGCGGCACACACACATATATATACGATGAATATAAATCAAAATTTTCCACACAGTAATCTCGAAGCAAACTATGATACTATCAGAAAACCAAACATAGTGAACACTTATTACATTCAAATATACATCAAGTTAAGGACAATAATCTAATACTAACAAACATATTGTAGTAGTATATACAATGTATATATACCTGGGTGGGGTCACTAGGATTGTAGTAAACCAGCATAACTCTGCCATCTCGGATACCCAGAGCATAATCAGGATTGGCCTTGGAGCAGACCCTCACAATCTGGCCCTGTGGAAGGCTGTTGTGCCTCTGTTGCTCATATTGAAAAGTGTTCTCAGGCTGATAAACTCCGTAGTTTTGCTCAGTTTTTCGGTATAGAGGAGGAGCGAGCTGCTGCCGATCATATCCACCATCGCTATCATTTGGGTAGCCATCGTTGTATCTTTGGCTTTCATACTCATGGTAATATGCCATACTTCCTTGCCTTACAAAATACAGTACAGATGACGATTATAAAGAGAACAAAGGAGAGTATGTTGTCTGTGTGGTTTGTAAGATGGGTTAAATGGTCTTTATATAGAGAGGGGAAGGCGAGGGAATATTTAATACGTGGGGAATATCATGGATATTATTGGCAGGGAATGGAAAAAAACTTTATGCAACCTTACTTTGGAATTAATTTTTGGCGGAATCCATACGTGTTGCGGTTCCACATTAATATTCTTTTCCCGTCTCTTTTTTCTTTTTGTGGGGGGGAGGGGCGGTGGTTGGACACTGGGGGCGGCGGGCTGGTGGCTGATCGAAGGATAAACACTGAGATAAAGTGTGTGAATAATCCTTGATAAAGTGTATGAATAATTTTTTTTTAATTAATTAAGGGTTAAGGGTATTTCATTTTGTCAAAATTTGTATAAATTATTTATTTATAGATTAAGAGGCATATATTCTGTAATTTTATTTTTTTAAGATTTTAATGTGGGAACGGTTAAAAAGAATGCATTTTGTCAAGTAATTATATAGCTTTTAATATAATGTAAGGAATGTGTCAAGTGTGTATTAAATGTATAAATTTTGTTGTTATAATGCGTATTGGTGTGTCGAGAACATTAAAGTGTACCAATATCATATTGAAAAACAAATTTGTGTTTATGTGATTTTGATGTAATGTAATGAAATATTTTTGGTATGTCAATTCAAATCCATGTAAAAATAGTTGTGTTCTTTGCTCTAATTTTGGTGTTCCTTATTGTTATTGATAAACCATTACGTTGAATAAATTTCAATGCGACTATGCCTAGAAGGTGTTGAGTAGCACTAAATTTCATGTGGAGGTGTTAATGACTTTTCTATGTTTTTCCTATTAGTGTAGGTTTTTAATTTTCCCTATTTATTAATTAGGGATATTGTATTTCTTGTGCATACATGGAGTTTTCCTACATTTGTGGGATATGCTAGTTTATGTGGAGGTGTGTGTCATAGATGTGTCATAGGTGTCATAAGAATGTCATAACTCCCTTGATGGGAGTTACTTCTCTATTCTTAGCACCTTGTCACCACCTTTCATGGAGGAGTTACATTATATTCTTCGGGTGCCTTGTCCACCTTTTGTGGAGGAGTTACTTTCGTACTCTCCTATTTATATTCCTCACTTTGGCTATCTCATGTTAATCAAATTTTGGTTTTCTTCATTTTGTCTTGTGCAATTTTTCTTATTGTGTTAATTTCAAATTGCTTTAGCATCTTGTGGTGTGCACTTGCTTCAACTAGTGTGATCACGTCTCCATTGCACTCACATTATTCGGATTCTGGCAACACCTTCGATATGGTATCAGAGCTTTCCTAGTAATCTTGTGTGTGATTATGTTTTTAGCTTATTTTGAAATCAAGAGGAGTGGAGTTCATTTTTTTATTCTAGTTTGGTCTAAAATTTAAAAGAAAAAATATCACTTCTAGTTAGTTTTCTTGAAAATCCTTGGCCTTTGGTTGTCTTCACTTCAAGGAGCAGCATTCAACAGCTGAAGAAGGTGATGTATTCAATAGCAGAAGGAGGAAGGTTGGCGCTTTGTTTCTGCCTTCAGTTCCAGCAAGACGCAGAAGTGCTTTCTTCCAGCAAGACGTAGAAGTGCTTTCTTCCAGTAAGGCACCTTCTGTAACGTTTTCCTTTTTGCAACGCCTTCAGTTTCATTTCTGCCACGCCAAGTTCTAGCAATCTTCTCCAGCTGCGCCAACTTTCAGCAGCTACATCCTTCCAGCTAGGCATCTCAGGGCATACGACAGGGCTACTATTTTTTGTTTTTTGCCAAAAAATTTAGATTTGTGCCCTCTTTTTTGGGATGCCACTTCCTATTGTGTCTGCTGTTATTCTTTCAGCTTATGCACCTAGCTTTTTGGCTTCAGTTCTATCACACATTAGGCCGTACGATTTCAACAGGTCTGCATTTAATTTTGTGTCTTTTCTGAGTCAAAATTCTGGACTGTTTGCTTTTGGATGCCCCTTCCTACTTGGCATCCCATGTGGCACCCTTGGGCACTTTCCATTCTGTCCAAACTGTCTTTGCTTTATTTTTTAGTGAAAATTTGACTTGATAAAACAAAAATCAGCCAATTTGACTAAGTATTAAAGTTTTTAGACAGTTTTTTATTTTGGAAATTTTCAATTAAAAACTTGTATCTTCGACCTACGAAGATGAAGGTTGAGGCCCAAGTTGGCGGGAGGCCAATTCCCCATCACAAAGACCTCCTTTGTATTTTTTATTTCGTGCCGAATCCAACAAGTGGTTGGAAGGCCACTTTCTCTCCCCATAATAGGCATTTTTTTAATGTTTTAGTCTTTTTTTTGCAAAAACACTAGTCTACAGAAAAATTGTAACTTTAATATCTTGCAAACGATAGCTTGGTTTTGGGTTCCATTTTTTACAAAAGTGCTTTTAATTCAATTCTCTACAGCGTAGACTTGTTATTTTTTAAAAATGCATTAATTTATAAAGTGCCAAAAATTTGGGTCTCTCGAGACGCATTTTCGGCTGAGTCTAACGTCCTGTTTGCTTTAGTCTTGCACTAATTGCTCTAAGATGCATTTTCGGCTGAGTTCAACGTCTTTTGAGCATGCACTTGCATATTTTGGGGGGGCTCAATATTTCAGGGGGGTGTGATTATTTTTTTACAACTTGTTAACTTTCACTTTCATTCTCCTTTCTGCATAAATTCACAACTTGCAATCAACACAACTTCACCTAAATTCAGCTAAAAGTAGATTCTTTTTAACTTAAACCCTTAACACCCTTCAACTATCATGAATGAAAAGTTAAAATGTCAATCATTCTTAGAAGCAAAAGGTTGTATAGGATTACCATGGGTACAGAAGTAGAACCCAACACAGATGTTGAAAAGGTTAAGTGGTATAACCATAGTGATGAAGCCTTTGGATTACTAAGCTTGTTTGTGTCTCCAAAAATTCTCTTCCACTTATAATCCTCCCAAACTCCTAATGACATATGAGACACCTTAGAAAAGTTGTTTGTAAAGCTTGATGAGATGAGAGGTCATGAGCTCGAAAACAAACTCGTAAGTCTATGTCCTATCAATTTTGACACCCTACAGGACTTCTTCACTAAGTTTAAGGCCCTTAGATTACAATTGAAAGAATGCAAGAAAGAGAAGAAAGATGATCAACTCATACTTTCTATTCTTGCAAAGCTAGATCCTTTGTCTCCACTTTTCATGCCACAAAAAGTGCCCTTGGCACTACATGAAAAATATTTTCTTTGGATTCATTCATTGCCGACTTGACTAGGGAGTAAGATAAGCTAATTCAAATGGGCACAATAAAGTCTACTCAACCCCAAGCTTTGATAGCTAGAAATAGTAAGGACAAGACTTCAACAAAGGAGAAGAAGAAAAAGAACAAGGATCAGGAGAAGAAGAAAGAAAACACCAATCTTGCCAAAAACAACACTGATATTTCCTCTTCCAATGCTAAACCTAAGAAGGAGAAGGTTAAGTGTGCCTATTTTAAAAATATAGGGCATGATGAACACAAATGCATGAAAAAACAAATAGATCACCTAACTCATCTTCTAGACAAGAATAACATAGGTGTTCTAGAGTCCATCAAGTATAATTCATCTACCCAAGATTCTACTAAGGTAAAAGGCAAGGGTAAGGAGAAAGAAAAGGGCAAGGCCCTTGTAGCTACAGTAGCTTTCACATCTTCATGGGTCATCGACTCAGGTGCTTCTCACCACATGGGCTCTTCACTAGTTGAGTTTTCATCTTTAGAGCCTTGTAGCATGACTTTAATTAGTTTGGGTGATGACACATCAGTTTTTGTTGCAGGGAGAGGGTCAGTTGAAATGAAAGGAGGAATATTCAACAATGTTCTAAGTGTTCCTTCTCTTTCAACCAATCTCTTATTAGTATACCAAATCACTCACATTGGTCGGGGCATGAGAGTTGAGTTTTCACCAGATTTAATGGTTATCAGAGAGTTGCATAGTGATACTACAGTGGCAGTGGGTAGGGTAGATCACCAAGCCAGGTTATACACCTTCTCACATTTTGCATCAGATTCTTCTCCAACAACATTGCTGACTCATTCAGATGGAGTTAGCAAATTATGGCATGAGTGGTTTGGCCACCTTAACTACCACTATCTTGAGCAACTTTGTAAAAATGACATGGTCATTGGCTTGCCTCGTGTCCAATTCTCAAAATAACTTTGCGAGGGGTACTCCCTTGAAAAGCATCCCGAAGCAAAATTTGACAAAGGCAAAGCTTGGAGGGCTTCACAACCTTTGGAGTTAGTCCACAGTGATGTATTAGGACCCTTTCCCAAACCATCTTTCATAAGGGCCAAGTACATCCTCACTTTCATTGATAATTTCTCTAGGTACACTTGGATATATTTTCTCAAACAAAAGTTTGAAGTGTTTGAAATTTTTCCAGACTTTAAGGCTCTTGTTGAGAAATAGAGTGAGAAATCCATCAAGGTTCTTCAAATTGATAATGGAGGGGAATATGTCAACATCAGGTTTGAGTAGTTTTGCACCACATAGGGGATTGATTTGCAGTGCATAGTCACCTACAGTCTTTCATAGAATGGGGTTGCAAAATGTAAGAATAGGTTTTTGAAAGAGATGGCTAGCTGTATGATTCACTCCAAATCCTTAGCACCATAGTACTGGGCTGAAGCCATCAATTATGCTTGCTACATTCAGAATAGGGTTCATCACAAAGCTTTGAAAGGGATAACACCCTTTGAAGCTTGGCATAAAAGGAAACCTAATGTTGAGCACCTTAAGTTTTCAGATCTCCAGCCATGGCCCACATTCTAAAGAAGAAACACAAAGCTATGGAACATCAGTCCAAGCCTTGCATCTTTGTAAGATATCCAGATGTTATTAATGGATATCAGCTTCTAGATCCAGTCACACATGAGTTGTTCATCGAGAGAAGTGTCCATTTATAGGAGAGTCTTAGAGACTCAACACTTGACACTTCTTCTCCCTCATCGAATCTACTTCTTCATGATGATTCCTCATCAGATTCAGATCAGCCACAGCAAGTTCTTGAGCCAGAGTCATCTTCTTCTTCTTTGAGTTTAGACAGTGAGGACAGTGATGTAGATTCATCCACTCTAGTCAGTCAAAGGATGAGGAGTTAGCATCTGACTCACTCACTTTTGGGCCACTTTAGGCCAGACAGACACTTCAGATTGTTGGCACTTGGGTAGGAGATCTCGCAGATGATAGACATACTAGGGGGATTTTTAGAGAGATCTACATGCCTTCTTTGCTATAGTTTTAGATCTATAGACTTTTTGAGAGGCATCGGGGGTACCTGAGTGGGATAATGCTATGGAAGAAGAATATTTTTCCTTAATCAAAAATCACACTTGGGATTTGACTTCACTTCTTAAGGGAAGAAAGATGGTTCAATGTAAGTGGATATATCAGACCAAGTTTGTAGCATATGGGTCGATTGATAAGTATAAGGCACGATTAGTCACCAAGGGTTTCTCATAGGTGGCAAGCATTGACTAGTTAGAGACCTTTACACCCATTGCAAAGATGACTTCTATCTGACTGACTTTGGCTATTTCCACAACACATGGTTGGGATGTGCATCAGATGGATGTGAAGAGTGCCTTTCTTCATGGAGACCTAGAGGAAGAGATCTACATGGAGCAGCTACCAAGATTTGTTTAGGATTATTTCTTAGTATGCAGACTTAAGAAATCTATCTATGGCCTCAAACAGGCCCCTCAAGCTTGGTATGCCAAGATGGATTCCTTCTTTCTCACAGTGGGTTTCACTAGTTGCCATTTTGATTCTAATGTCTACTTCTTACGGCAAGATGATTCACTCTTGATTTTGGTTCTATATGTTGATGACCTTTTGATCACTGGAGTTCTTTATCAGCTATTGTAGTAGTGAAGGCATCTCTTCAGGTTAGATTTGACATGACAAACTTGGGTTTGTTGCACTACTTCCTTGGCATCGAGATCTCACAGTTGAATTCAGGGATTTCTCTTACACAGCCTAAGTATGCTCTTGACTTACTGGCTCAGTTTCACATGGCTAATTGTAAGCCATCTCTGACTCCCTTTCTATCAGGAGTCAAGCTTGAGGCTGATTATTCTTCACCATTGGTTGATGCCACTCGCTATCGAAAACTTGTTGGTAGTCTCATCTACTTTACTCACACCAGGCTAGACATTTCATATACAGTAGGACTTGTCTCCAAATTCATGGAAAAACCTCATGAGCTACATTGGAAAGTAGCTAATAGGATCTTGCATTACATACAGGGTTCACATAGATACAGGATTCATTATAGATTTGGCATAGAGGTTGACATGGTTGGATATATAGATTTAGATTGGGCTGACGATTCACAGACTCACAAGTCCACTTCTAGGTACAGTTTCTCTCTAAGTTTTGGTCTTAATAGTTGGTCTAGCAAGAAGTAGAATGTTATTGCCATATCATCCAAAGAGGCAGAGTACACTTCTCTATTCTTAGCACCTTGTCACCACCTTTCATGGAGGAGTTACATTCTATTCTTGGGGTGCCTTGTCCACCTTTTATGGAGGAGTTACTTTCATACTCTCCTATTTGTATTCCTCACTTTGGCTATCTCATGCTAATCAGATTTTGGTTTTCTCCATTTTGTCTTATGCAATTTCTCTTATTGTGTTAATTTCAAATGGCTTTAGCATCTTGTGGTGTGCACTTACTTCAACTAGTGTGATCATGTCTCCATTGCACTTGCATTATCTAGATTCTGGCAACAACTCTGATATTTCTATAAATCACCACTTTTGTATCTTCCACAACCAACTCCATCAGGCTTTTATGCATTTGTTGATACAAATTTAGGTTATTTTTGTATCTCATAGTTTTATGACTTGCTTAATGAGAAGTGACACAAATCTGACAACAATGATAGAAATCACCATTGAGATGGTGATTTTCCTCTACTTTTGAGATGGACAACTCCCTCTAGGATATGTGTATTTTTTGGGGTTTTTATGTACTTTCAACTGAAAAGCACAAAAAAAAACAAAATTATAATATGGTGGAAGATGAGGATAATGACAGTGAGAAACCCATGACAAAATAAATGTAGTCTTCCTTAAGGGTAGTTATTCCTTGTAAAATAGGTATTTTACCTAAAGGTAGGTGATCTAAAAGATTTGATCATCTTAGGGGTAGGTACTCCTTGTGAAACAAGTGTTTTAATAAATACCTTTGGTCAGGAGGACATTATCAAGGTTTAATAGTTTGAAAGAGTTGATCAGTCTCTTGTTCATAACTTCTTATAGAATAGTAGTCCATTTGTGTTGCAGGCTTGAGAGTGGGTTTTATTCCCCATGGGGGTTTCCCACAGGAACTATGTGTTATGTGTTTGATCTTGTGTATGTAATGAATGAGTGAGTTATCTTGTTAATGTTGCTTAATTAAGTTGATATATGTTGATTGTTTAAAAAGTTTGAAAGGGTTTGTAATTGAAATTGTAATATATGGGCTCACTGATTCAAGTCCCCCTCTTAGTGGATTATACCTCTAACACATCCTTCACCAACTTTGAGGGCTTATGCTTGGCCTTCATAAATGCATACACAAACTTGAAACCAATGTTAGCATATAAAATGAGAGACCACATAGTCTCTTTGAATGTCTTTGGCATAGATCCTCTCCATCATCTCTTCTTGTGTTCAATCTCATGTGCTCTTCTTGGAACTTCTATATTCTTATTATTCTCTTCAATGAGAATCCTCTTCTCTATCTCTCTATCTTGTTTCTCACTTTGAACCATCTCTCTTCTCATGCCTCTTTGGGTTGCTTTCTCTTTCTTCTTCTCATTCTTCAAGACACTCATCTTGTGTCTTCTCTATTTCACAAGTGACTCTAGTGGATAATTGACCTTTCTTCTCACATTCCAACCAGTCTATTGGCTTTATTGTTCTCTCATGAGCATGAACATGAGCTCTATCCTCTCTATACCTTTCCCCAATTCTCTTTTTATGTCTTCCACCTCTCTCTCTCTCTCTATCTATATTCTCTTTTCTTATTTGCTTCCTAGGCCTATCTAGACCTTCCTTTTAACAAACTTATCAACCTTGCCTCTTAGACTTCTATTGGTCCTTTTTTCTTCTTTTTTCCTCTATTT
>JARHVA010001515.1:2460000-2537500 GCA_037957365.1 Torreya grandis
AATCACGAATCAAATACTTCTGATTTGGATAAAGAAATAGTGCCCTACACAAACATGAATCAAGGGAAAATTCCTTCTCCAATAGAATACCAAAATACAAAAATTTAGATAGTCAGTGCAGTGATACCCTGTGAGGTATGAAAGGAAGTAAAAAAAAATAAAGGAAAAAAGGGCAAGACTAAAGACAAAGTGGGAACTCTATCAAATATTCATATTAGTCTTTGAAGGCCATTATAATTACCTTTCATTTTATATCATGTTGTTTAATCCTCTATCCATTTGGGGATTTTTATCTACTTCAGGTTGAGGCTTTGTCTCCATGGTCTTTGTTATTGACATTGTTGACTCAACTTTTACCTTGACATCTTTTTGGCATTCTAGATGTATCTAGATGTGATCAAAAAAATAGATTATTAGGTAGAGGTCCTAGAGGCAAAAAAGGTAGTTAGATCTTAAGAAGTTGCTTGTTCAATGCCAAAAAGTTGCATTTTTGGACTTGTCACTACAACTTGTCCAATAGATTAATATCAAAGGTTTCTCCTATGTGATATAATGTGAAATTAGAGGGATTAAAGAGTTAGGGGAGGGATCTGAAGGTTCATGTAAATGAATTACAAGTGTTATTTTATGCATGTTTGAACTTAGGCTAAAAAATTGCATTTTTCTTGTATTGGGAAGAGCATTCTTGAGACAAAAATGGGTGGTGGGTTTGTCTATTAGTCATAATTGGAAGCCAGTAACCTAGTCCTAGACATTATATACCCCCTAGATCAATTTCAATTATTATTTAGGAAGCATCAGAACCATAATTTTTCAACCACAACTTAAACTTTGACAATATTTGTTGTCAATGTTTTTGTGCTCCTAAATGGTAGTGCAAATGCACTTTCAAGTGTATATGAATATTTCGGTAGTGTGATATTTGGATGTGATAAAAGTTATATATTCTCAGGTGGAGGTCCTAGAGGTAGAAATGGTAGTTGGAGGTCAAGAAGTTGCTTGTTCAATGGCAAAAAGTTACAATTATGGACCCATCACTGTAACTTGTCCAACATATTTCTCTCAAAGGTTCCACCTGAATACTATGGGTAAAAATTATAGGGATTAAATAGATATGGAAGGGATATAAAATTTCATGGAAATGACTTATAGGTTTGATTTTATGTGTGTTTAAACTTAGACTAAAAAATTACATTTTTCTTGTATTGGGAGGAGCATTCTTGAGGCTGGAATGGGTGGTGGGTTTGTTGATCACGCCTGATGAGAAGCCAAAAACTTGGTCATAGATGTTATACACCCCATTGTACATGTTTTAAGTGTTTTTTTTTGGTTAGGAAGTACTTCAAAAATAGCTATATAACCATAATTTAAACTTTGACAACATTTGTTGTCAGTGTTTATGCATTCCTGAATTGTAATGAAAATGCACTTTTGGGTGAATTTGAACATTGTGGTAGTGTGATAGCATGTAATTTAACTATTTGAATGTGATGGAAGTGATATATTCTCAAGTGGACATTCCAAAGGTAGAAATGGTAGTTGGATCTCAATAAGTTGCTTGTTCAATGCAAAAAAGTTGCATTTTTAGACCTATCACAACAACTTGTCCAACTGATTGCTCTCTAAGGTTCCACCTGAGTGTTTTAGGGTATGATTAGAGGGACTAAATAAGTATTTGATGGATATTATAGTTCACATAAATGAGTTACAAGTTTCATTTTATGTGTATTTGAATTATGCTAAAATATTTACATTTTTCTTATATTGGGAAGGGCATTCTTGAGGCTAGAATGTGTGTTGGGTTTGAGGATTAGGCTTGATGTGATGCCAAAAACCTAGTACTAGACATTCCCACCCCCCCACCCTCTATACATGTTGGTAGTGTAATGTTTTGATCAAGAAGCATCATAATAATAGTTCTACAACCACAACGTAAACTTTGACAACATTTGTTAATGTTTCTACACTCCTCTCTCCTTTTTCTCACCCACTTTTTCATTAAAGCCTATTTTAAGTGTTCAGGGTGATTTTTAGGCTATAATAATTTTGTGATATTTTCAAATATCAGTTACAGGAGGCCTAACACCCTTATGGATAGACCTAGAAAGAAATAGAATGTCAGGAGTGAGGTGTTGAAGGTGTTGAAGGAGTGAGGTGTTGAAGGGTTAGAAAGAAGTCTTAGAAACTAAATACATGTAGGATCTATTTTGACAATAGTCTTAGCTAAGATCTCAGCCTGCATAAAGTTTGAGTAAATCTAAAGTAAGGGTTTCATGATTAAAACACCTTTCAAACTCAAACAATTAAACAATAAGCTTTAAAAATTTGTGAGAAAATAGGGAATGGATCTTATATATTAGTCCAAGTATCACTGAGTTGAAAAGAGGTTTGAAATTTCACATATAGAGGATTGGCTTTATGGACACCTATAGAAGACCATTTTTGAGAAAGTTGTGCATAAGATAAGATGAGTTTTTAGTTGATTTAAGTTTTTATAAACTTGGGTAAGGGTTAAAACATTTTAAAATTACTAAAATATTACTAGAAATATAACTTTTAATAGATAAACCTCTATTTTGATAAATTGACCTGTTGGAGCAACAACTAGGTCTAGAGACCTAGAAACATAAATAGATAGAATTTAAGAATGACATCTCAATATCTTAGAGACCTATAGTTGGTTGATTTCTTGTAAGTTTTTATACCTACATAAATCATTGATTTTTCCTAAGACATTTACAAAGAGTAGATTTGAGAGATTGGTAACTAGTTAAGAGCAGACCTAATGAGTAATTGACTAGTTTAAAATAAGATTGTTTGAGAGTGGATTTTGAATCGAGTTGAGAAAAAGAGTGGATAAGTTATGTTGTAATTTTTCATGATCTTAGAGAATATGAATAGGACTTTCATATCCTTCTTAAACATAGAATAGAAAACTATGCATTATGTGGTATTAGTGGATGATAAAGTAATTTTGGCTAAAGATGGATCATTATCTCAAGAGTGAATATTCTATTTTGAGTCAGTAAGGTTTACTTTTATTATACTAAAAGAATTATATTCAAGGTCAGGCAAAAGTTCATATTGCAATTTTAACAAAGATAAAGTTGCAAAGATGAATAAGTAGACCATATACATGGTCACCAAAAAGAGTTGAGAGTAGAAGAGGTTTTTATAGAGATTACTCAAGAGGTGAGGGAAAATATAAAGAAACAATAATCATAAAATGCATATAATTAGTGGGCCTATTTTCAAGAAAATCTAATCAAAAGGCATTAGAGCCAGGTAAAGGTGAAAGATAAGGTATCTTGCAGGTATAGGTATCTGAGTAAGAAATTTGTAGGGATTTATGAATAGTTTTTTGTCTTTGCATTATAAAAGTTTGAACATGATTAAGTATGGGTTTTAAGTGAAATAAAATTGTGTTAATGATCAATTTAAAAATTGTAAATGGGTGATGACAAATGCAAAATAGATAAGAGTGTCATTAATCATTTCCACTACACACAATCAAATAAAAACTTTAATTTAAAAAAATATGGGAGATCCAAGATTTATAGCATTGAAAATAATATTTTTTTAATCATTATTTATGTACAACATTAAATATGAGATCTGACAAATAATAGTTTGGAAGATCAAAACAACACTATAAAATAACATTTTAAATTAAAACTGAATATAAACTAGATAGATTAACATAATTTAGATGAAAACTCTAAATAAATCATATAAGCACATGTGTACAATGTCAATAATACATAAATTTCCATGATAGGCATACAATAAATTATATCTACCAAGATAGTATCTAATGTTGGGTGAATGTCATATATGCATATACAGTGCCAAAAATGCATAAATTGACATATAGGTAAACAAAAACAAATCTCATGTATGACATCTTATTCATCAAAGAGCTTCTCTCTCTTTTCCTTCCTTGAATAATACTCTCCTTGAGATAGCCTAAGGGTAGATGGAGATCCCTCTGATACCTTAGATTGCTCCAAGGTCTGACTGTGGGTTTTACACTCATAGCTCGTTTGCAGCTAAACCTATTCAAATATAAGTATTATTAAAAAATTTACATAAAATATATTTAATAAATTAATTTTAAACTATAATAAAAAATAACTGAGACATGCACTTAATAAAAGCTTGTGGTCCTACTCAATCTATTTTTGATGCTCAAACAAGTCAGTGGTAGGCTCAACTATTCAAATCCACCTCTGAAATAGGGAAGAAACATGAGAATTTTCCCTAATAATAATTTGAATATGACTATTAGATGTCATAAGATAATCCTACATACACAATACATTCACATAAGTTATATTTCCCCAATTATGTAGTAAAATTACTAAAAAAAGTCTATTTAAATACAATTAAAAATTACAAATTAATATATACCTCTTTTAGTGCATGTGCAGATGACATTGCAGTAGCAATGCCTATGTTTGTCTCAAATCATAGCGATGGAGGAGAGTTTAATTGAGCCATAAAATTCTCATGTAAACAAGGTCTCACTTACTTTCTATAAAGTAACAAAGATATATGGCAAGTTTTTCTCCTAAATATTAAACCAAGAGTGTATTTAATAGTACTATACTTGAATTTTGAGATCTGATGTAAGGGAATCTTTATTTGTCCCAATTTTGGATTTATTAAGATGATATAGGTCTTATAATAAGTGTCTAAAGTGGGTATAAATCATATAATTTTTTAGAATTAGAATAATAAGTCATATTTTGTTTTCCTACCAAATGTGAGATTTAAATTTGTAATTAGTGCTAGTGTGGGTTGATGAGATATGAAAATGATGATAAATGTTTGTAAAAGGGATTATATATTAGTCTTAAATGTTTTTGAGTGGTATTTAAATTTTCATATCATTAAAATACTATTTAAACCATAAATTGTGGAAGTGTAACTACCATGCAACGTGCAATGGCCAAGAATAATAAGTAGTTTTCATGTTGGAGGTAATATAAAAATTATAATACATGTAGGAAGTGTTAGTGTAATAGTAGGAGGTGGAAATAATATATTCACTTTGAGAAGGTAAATTTATGGAGAGAATAGGAATAAGAGACATATCAATAACTCTATCCTTACTCGTGGAGAATGAATGTAATGTGAGATTTGATCAGTGCACAAATATAAAGTGAGTTTATTTATTATTATGTAAAAATCTTGAGTATCCATTATAGGTAAGCATGATTGTTTCTATCCTTCTCTATTAACATATTTTATGATCTTAATCCCTTTGGATTTCATGAGTTTTTATGTACAATGTGTAGGAAAGTAGAAGTAACTTTGCTAACACACAACCATAGTGGAGGTTGGTAAAGCTTATTTGGATAGAGTAAAATGTAAATAAGTGTCTATTAATTTATTATAAATCTTGTTTTATTCATATATATAATCATATAATATTCAGTTCAATATTATATAGGTTCAAAGTGGTGAAACCCATGTTTCAATACTCTGTCTTCAGGCACAGTCAGAAAGAGGAAAGCATAGTGAGTTTAAAGTATCATTATAAATGATTGAAAGATGAGTAAGGGATATAGGAGGTACACTAAATTAATTTAAAAAAATTAAAATTATCAATACTATTTATAAAATGCAAAATACATGGGAATACTATATGTAGTCCAATTAATAACAATTTTGAGTTTGCATAGTCATAAAGAAAGACCATATAGAGTTCTTGGAAATAGAGTTGAGGATTTAAGGTATTATGAATGTAATGGGATATTATTTTTTCATGTGTGTTATTCTTTGAATTTATCTCAAATGAAGGTAAAGTGTTTTAAGGGTTTATTTTATCCTATTTATTGACATATTCATGTTGGAGGGGTACAAAAGTCTATAAAACTACATGTTGAGAGTGATTTAGTATTGAGAAAGGAAAATAAATAGTTTGAGAATATGTGTGGGGTAAGGAAAAATCCATTTCAAACCGTATAATCTATTATAAGGGTCAAATTTTCATTCTATCTCATTTATTATCCTCTTGGGTAGGTGCAGAACGAAGACAACACAAGATAGGGTTTGAAATTAGAAAATGAGATAACAAGTGATTTAACCAATGAAAATTCACTAAAATTTGTGGATATGTATATTTATATAGGAGGAAGAGTATTTTAAATGTTTAAAGTTGATTTGAGTCCATATGGTATGGTCTCGTAGTTAGTATCCTTAAATTAGGCCTAGGAGACATAATTAGTCATGAGGTATGTTGAGTTAGGTGTTCTCTAAAGAGAGTTAAATTAAGAATGTTTATGTGGAGCTATGTGTTATAAATGGGTATCTAAATATGGGTTTGGTTTGGTTTGTATATTTATAGTTTACTCAAAACAAGGAGCTTTGCCTCAAAAAAGGGCTAGTAGAAGGAAGGTGTCAAAGATTAAAGAAGAGTTAAGGGAGGATTTGAGATTAGGGGTTGTGTGGAATGGTTGGATTCATGAAATGAGATTTAATTGAGTAGGTATATGTTATTATAAGACAAAATCAATGTAGCATGTATACCTATGAAAACACATAAGAAGATTTTCAAGAACAAAGTAAGGATAAAGAGAGAGAACATGAAAACAAAGTATGAACTAAGGAGGTTGGTGTTACAAGAAAATATTACAAATGTAGTTTATTAGTAGAATGACTACAAGTAGAGAAGGAGGATTAAGTTAATATAAGGAGGCTTAAAATTTGTGAGTAGGAAAGATTGAACAAGAAAGACCTAGTAAATGCAAAGTGATCAAAGAGATAAAGAGGTTGAAGATATAATACAAAGAAGGACAAGAAAAGATTAAAGATAGGTATTTGGTAGATGTAAGTGTGTGTTTTGATCCATATCAGAGAAGTTTATTAGAACCTCTGCATCAAGATCCTTGATATATAAACTTAGCATAAAATTATAAGGCAAATATACATAGACTAAATGTACATTGAGCATAATATTATCTCAAAATTTTACCTTGTTATAAGTAAAAGGTGTCATCGTAATAGATATAGATGCATTAGTGGATGGGCTAGCAGCTGGATCCAAAAATGTAAATAACGCTTTTATTAAATCAAATGTTGTAAATGTTAACTATGATGATGAAGGCACCATCACCTCCTAGGACATAAAAATGACATATATATTATTTAATTTCTATGTAAATTAAATATTATCTAAACTAAATTTACAAATATAACTTAAATGTAATGTGACATTTATATAAAATATACCTACATCTATGTAGTGATTGATGTTTTCACACCAAATGTGCATGCTAAGAACTCATCACTCATAAGTATATTATCTAATCCCTCTAAACCATCTATGCCATCATCATCAGAAGGTCCAGTGCACATAGATCCATAAGAACTATAAGGGTGGGGTCAGGTATGCACAATAGGTGGTGTATCTTTATCATTATTATGTGAGAGCCTTATCTTATGTTGATAGAGTGTATCAATGATTGTTCTAAGTGCATACAGAATGTCAATATTCATGAGCTACTGAACTATAGAGGGGATCTTAAGATCAAGGGTATTTTGGATGTGGATCCTTACAGGCTAATTAGGTGCATGATGTCCAACTAGTTAATCTTGTGCAGAGCTTTTCCCTTAGCCTTGAAACTCACTATAATCAAAATAGTTTAGAATCTCATCGAGGATAAACTTGCAGTAGAGTTCCCTCAAAAAATATAATGGGACCTTGCGGTTGTTACATGGTGGATAATCAAATACTATCCACCATTGTTATTAAAAATTGGTAGTGATTAAATTATTTTGGAAGTGACGGATTGTAAAATGTTTAATAGTTAACAAAATTGGTGTATTGGTGGATGGGTCAATAAATAAGGCACAAATGGAGGATTTAGATATGTCTTTGTTCTTGACCTCAATTGCTGATAATTTGTCAGCATAATAAGCCCTACAACTATCTTGATATGAATCCCATCTATCAATTTGACTCATTATATATTCGATTTGACCTAACAATGTCTCTAGAGAATTTGATAGATAGGTGTGGTGGGTGTTGGTGGAAGTGGGATCCCTCATTATCCTAATTAATTCTTCAATTTCAATTTTATTTCCCATAATGTGGTCAACTAGACTCTCCTGACTGCCTAAGGAATTTTATGAAACTATAGGAGTGTTAGAAGGAGGAACAAGAGGGTTATGTGGAGGGTTAGGAGGATTAGGTAGAAGACTAGGAGGGATAACAAGATGGGTTGTTAAAAAGGTAATAAATTACCAATTAAACAATGAAAATAACAAAAAAATACTAAAATTTAAGGTTAACAAGCATATTTTTTTAGCACTTACCTCTTTTGTATGGTGGCATCATCAATTAGCAACTTCCTGGGATGAATTTTGACAAGATTTAGCCTCTCTCACCCAAAACATGATCATGGAATGGAAACACGTAGGAAACAAATAAAGCTCGAATGCAAAATGAGTAATTTTGCATTCAAGTTTTGGTTTTTATTTATTTTTGGTTGCACAATTAACATAATTAAGATATTAATGTGATCATGTTATTGTTTTAAATAAGAAATTTAATTGTGTCTTGGTAATTACTAAGGTATAATTTAAATAATGTATTCACATTAATTAAATAATATGATCATGTTATTTAATAACATGATTACATTATCAAAAAATGTACATGAAATTATCCACCAACTCCGTGCACTTACCCTCTAGTTTAATGGAAAAATGTGGCATTTATATAGAAAGAATGAATGTAAAATAGTTAATAACTAGCACTCTAAACATTACTCTGCACAAAAATTATATTTATTACCTAAAACAAACATGAATTCAATGTAGGTATTTTTCCATAATAAAGGAACTTAAATAGTGTAAGGAATTTAAATAATGTAGGGAAAGTTTTAAATTGATACATCAAGGTAACTATCATGGTGAGGTGGAATAACCGTTCTGAGATGATGTAATGATCTCAATTCAGAGATGAATAACAATGTATGCTTCTAATGCTTGAATAAAATGCCAATACTAATGCCTCCTAAAAAAATGCACGCTCACAATTTAATTAAAAGTTTTCTAAGGTATAATTGTCATCATGGTAATTTTTATTAGGTTCACAAAATATTCTCACTTTTTCTTGTTATCACAACCATTGGTATCTAGTATAGTAGCTACTACTATTATATATGCATTTTAAAAGGTGCATGGTACTCCCAAGAGTGTTGTAAGTGACCGTGATCTCATCCTTACCAGTAATTTTTTTAATAGTTTATTTTCACGTTTGTGTACTTAATTAGCTCATACCTCAACATATAATACTCAATATAATGTAAAAATAAAGGTGGTCAACAAATGCCTAGAAATGTATCTTCATTATTTTGAATCTGATAAAAATTGGTGCTGAGTTCATAAGTTTCCACTAGAAGAATAGTGGTTTAACACTTCCTTCCATACCTCTTCTAAAATGTCTCAATTTATGTCATTTTATGGTTATCATCCTCCATCCATCAAATCATCCTTGACGGTGAAGCCTGACGTTTGATCTATTAAAGAATACTTTCAACATCAACATGAGCTAGTAGCTAGTCTAAGAGAGAAATTGCCAAAGACAGACAATTGAATGAAGAAATAAGAATATCAACATCATAGTGAGAAGCATTATGGCATAGGTGTTTGGGTTTTTTTGTTCTTACATTCATATAAACATATGTCTCTGAAGCAACATAAAAAATTTAATAAACTTTCTCCTAAATATTATGGCCCTTATAAGATCTTATATAAAATTGATAATATTACATACAAGTTGGAGCTACTCCAGTCCACTCACAACATATAGCTTATTTCATGTATCTTACCTAAATAAGGTAATTGGTTAGATATTTTTTTCTTGGATTGAGTTAGCTGAACTAGATGAAGAAGATAGAGTCCTTACAGAACTTGAAGATATCCTTCAAACACACACTAAAAGGATAATAACAAGAGAGATTAAGGAGTGTTTTATGAAGTGGGAGAATATAAACTTTGAAGATACAATGTGCAAGGATGAAGCTTTTCTATAGTAGCACGTAGAGTTTTTAAAAATTGAAGGAATTGTCTTTTGAAGGGGAGGGGCATGTTATGTCATTATGTCTAGGGATATGTGTGTCCAACTTATAACTTACATAAACTTTCATATTATCTTGTCACATTTCTCTATGTTCTTATATTATTAATAAGATTTACCTGTGGAATAACCATGGCTTAATTAGAGTATATATATGACGTAGTGGTTAATATTTAATTACCATATTATGAATATTACTTTTATTACATTATTGCAGAGGTTTCCCCTCAAAGTGGTTTCAGTCATATTATCAAGTATTCTACTCTTTTGTTAAATATTATTGTGGGTCTATTATGTTCATAATAATATATTTTTGGTAGGTTTTACCTATGGAATAATCATGGCTTAAGTTTTATATATATATATATATATATATGAGGATACAAAAGAATAGTAAAGAAATTACTTACATTATTTTTATCAATGGAATAATAGATCACATTATTACGAGAAAAATAAAAAGATGCATAAAAATAACTGATAAAAGATCAAAATACTTGATTAATATGATTGATCCACTTTGAGAAAGTAACCTCCACAAAAATGCAATAAGAACATAATTTGCAATATGATGATCAAAGAATAATCAATTCTTCGTGTGTGTGTGTGTGTGTGTGTGTGTGTGTGTGTGTGTGTGTGAGAGAGAGAGAGAGAGAGAGAGGAGAGAGAGAGAGAGAGAGAGAGAGAGAGAGAGAGAGAGAGAGAGAGAGAGAGAGAGAGAGAGAGAGAGAGAGAGGAATTGATTAGTCTTTGATCATCATATTGCAATTTATATTCTTATTGCATTTTTGTGGAGGTTGCTTTCTCAAAGTGGATCAATCATATTAATCAAGTATTTTGATCTTGTATCAGTTATTTTTATGCATCTTTTATATTTTGCTCATAATATTGTGATATATTATTCCATTAATAAAAATAATGTAAGTAATTTCTTTACTATTTTTTTGTGCATTTTTATTTTATTGTGGTGTTAGAGTATTTTTTTAAGTTTTGTTTTTTGATAGTTTTTTAGTGCCTTGCAGTCAAGGTGTATGTATTGTATATATACTAACTTTATCAGGGTTTTAGTGTCGATATGTATATTGGATTTGAGTTTGAATAGCCAACGCATATGCATTCATATTAATTATCACAATACTAAGACATAAACAGTGTTTTTTGTATAACTTTGAAATCTATATACTTTTCTTTCATAGTTTTGAGTTTAAATGTGTTTTTTAAATCTTTAAAGGTGGCATATATAAATTATATGTGTTTTATTGTCCATGAATTTCTAAAATTATAATATAGAGTTTCCTAAAAGATTCATGTTCTAAGTAGTTTTTCAAATAATTTATGCCAAGGGATATACATTGTATGCATTTTATTGGTGATAATTTTTTTTCATAATTTATTTTGAATTTGTGTGTTTGGTTTTTCTCACAAGTCTTTCTCAACAAAGAATGGAAAATTTTCCCACTTAAAATAAGCGCATCCAAACAAATCTTTGTTTAGATTTTAAACTAGAAGGTGTTCAATATAATCTCATATTCTTCACATCTGATCGTAACTACAAAATAAATGTTCCATTAAACCAATAGATATTAAACATCATACATTCTAAATCAAAGCCATCGGATGTAATAAAACATGAAAAAAATATCAATAATTTATACTCAGAAAATGACTTTTTAATACACTATTTTTTAATATAGTTTAGAGTTTAATACTCATAAATTATATTAATATGAGTAATATGGAAATGTGACATCTATAAAAAAAAATCAGAAACATTTAAAATAGTTTGCAATTATCACTCTAAAAATATGTCTCAATAAATATGTCTCAATGGGAGAATATTATTTCATAATAATATAAAAAATGAATGCATTGTAAGTATTTGGTCATAACAAAAGAACTTGAATAATGTAAGTTAACTATCCAAGTTACTTTAAGGAATATGGCTCCAAGTTTTTAATGCACCCAATTGTCAAAGGTGAAATTAGTAATAATATGGAAGCTAAAAATATTTATTGAATTTAATTATAATCATTGAATAAATCTATAAAAAAAAAATAATCTCCTCAGTTTTATATTTCAATGAAGAAATATAACATTTACATGAACAAATAATAAATATGAAATAAGTTTGGATTAACACTCAAAATTACTTTTCTTAATAAAATTATATTTTAGCCATGACAAACATGAATGTAATGTAAGTATTTGGAAAAAAATAAAAAAACTTGAATAATGTAAGTTTGGTACCAATTTCAAATTCTAAATCACTTCAATAAAATATGTCAATATAAAATAATTTTAATGTCTCAAACTAATTAATTAATGAAATTGGGTTAATACATGTAAAAAAATTTAAGCACAATATTAAAATATAAATAATATTAATTTGTTCTTATTAATCATATTGTCATATTATGTCAACCTTATCGTTAATACAAGATACAATTTTACCATATTTTTACTAATTTTAAATATGCAGTGAAGAGTATTGAGCATTATGTTGTTGATGGTTTTTAAATGACTAATTAAAATGCTAAACTTTTGCACCTTCATAAAGTGTATATGACCCCTCGTACTCTAAAATTTACTTTTTATAACAAAATTTGTTCTTATTCATGATATTCATGAAAAATGTGAATATAATATCTATAAAACCTTAACTTTATACACAAACATCTTGATTATATTAAATTATAGAGTAGAGATCAACCAAAAAGAAAAAGAACATATTTATAAGTTATATATAAACTCATTAAAAATTAAAAATTAAAAAATATTTTTAATAGATAAAATATAACATCTGTGAAGAACAAATAAATGTGATTTAATTAATAAGATTTTAAAAATTACTCTCACAAAAATACAAATTATTACGTGTAACAGACATGAATATAATGTAAATATTTTTCTATAATAAAAAAAATTAAATAATATATCGGAGGGGTAACTATCGTGATGAGGTGGAGTGACCGACCCGAGATGATGTAAAGCATGAGTTACGTTGATGAGTTGGCACTATAATTTTAGTGCCATATTAAAGTAGAAAGCTAATGACATCATGTAATTCCAAATCTCATAGAGTCAGGTGGCAATAAAATAAAATATCAATACGGAAGCTTCATGTAAAATGATGTGTTGTCCACCAAGATGTATAGGCTTGACGAGTTAGTGAAGTTAGGTGACATTATTGAGTAAAAATGGCAAGTTGGATCCTTCATACGAACATTCATGGATGGCAATGGTTAAGTAAGATTGGTGGTTGGACATGGATGTTGATAGGCTTAGCATGGGATGTGAGTTTGGCAGTTTATTTTATGGATTTTGTCTAACATATCATCTATTCTAAAGTTGTGATCGCTATGCTCACAACCTATTTTACTTGGGGCTTATAAAGAAAGAGCACCTTGAGGATGATGAATTCTTACACCCACCTAAAAATATCTTCTAGTATGTTCACATGTAATTAAATCCAATTGGTAGTTTCTCATATGTATTATAGACTAGAGTACGAATACTCTTCATAGAGATCCATGGAGGTTTATTATACTTTATACGCTTCCAAACATAGAGGAAATATGTTTTATTCATTAAGATAGATAATTAAGTCTCGTGATGAATATGTTGCTCTACTTTAAAATGATGATTTTATCAATTATTTTTTTATAAATTAAATAATAACATAAAAAAAAATTTATTGTTGATTTTGAATATTTTAAAGATGAAATGTAATTTGAAACCTTTGATTGTTAATTTCGAACATTTTAAAGATGAAATGGAATTTGAAGTCATTTCACAAGATAAAAAATTGTTGGAAGATGTTCAAATGAAACAACATGGAGTGATATAATAATTTTTAGAGAGTAAGAGTACTTGCATTAAGCATAAAGCAGAATAATATCGAACCAAATCCATTGAGGGACTATTGGGTGTTTTAACCATAAAGATAAATGTGTGTGGTTGTAAACTGATCTATATAAATTCTCATGAATAAAATAAAGTGTTTTTCTTTGTCTCTAGGTATCAATCTGTTCTATGTGAGTGCTCACTATATATGTGAGAATTTTAGTTGTGAAATGATAAGGTTATTATTCAATTGACCCCTATGTTTGATTAAATCAAAAAGAGTGAAAAAAAAAAATAACACAAAAACTAAAAAAAATATGCCAATAAGATTCTAATATAGATCAATGAGTCGCAAACAAACAACTACCCTGAAATAATGCAATTATACAACTAATAACTAGCCCCATACTCAAATTAAGTAGCCATAGTTGTTTGTCCTTTTTATGTTTTTACTCAAAATTAGTATAAACAATGGTAGATTAAGTCTGAACATCTAAAAATATAATACATAATTAAGACCTTTTTAAGATCCAAAAATATGGAAACAATCCAAAGTTTCACAACCATAAACTAAAGGAATGAAATGAATTGAAAACAAGGTTATGAAATGCATGCAACTTCAGTATTTTAAAAGTCTAAGACTGTATTATGATTACATTTGAGTTGATATTAAATTTTTGGACCAAAGCTATGCTTTAGATTCACCCATAACTCTACAATACTATCATGTACATGCCTGGATGCAACAAGCCTAGCATGCCCATCCTATATGTGTGTCATTGATCTTGTTTGTGTATCATCGAGGCTCTCTATATGGTTTCAAAATCTAGTTTTTCTAATGTTTGTGTATTGCACTTTCTTGAATCTAAATACACTTTCACTTCATGGATGTGTAATGCAAAACATGTTTTAAGAATGTATATTCTCTTTGACCTATTTTTTACACTTCAAAACAAAACTATAATAATGTATTATGGAAATTTGCCAAAACAAAATTGAAACTATGTATGTCACATGTTTGGAATCAAACCTCCACATATTTTTGTGGTGTGTAGCTAGAATAGCTCAAGAAATGGTTTTAACCTCCTCTTCCATATAAATTATCATTACAATTATCAAATACAAATTACCCTAATTTACCATAAGGGATTGTGTAGAGATATGAAGATGGATTAAGGGCACAAGTGTGTAGTATTTTGAAGCACAAATTTAATGGAGAATCTTGGATCTAGACTTTAACCTTGATGTGATTGATGGTCTCTCTATTGACTCTATCCTCTTTGGCCTCCTTTTTCTTCTTTTTGAATCCCATTTTTAAAGGCCTTAGAAGGACATTATATTTATAGTATGACTTATGTGTATTAGCTAACTTTAAAAATGTAAATGGGAAGGTTTGATGCATAATTTAAGATATAATAGGAATAGGGGCCTAAACAACATAAAAGGATAAACCATAGGGATATGGGATGGACCCATAAAACTACACATTTGTCTAAGATATAGGTAGGACTTAGTTCTTCATGCAAGGTTAGATAACATGTGATAAATAGTTTATATGTACTAATAGATACATTATATATAAGTATCAAAATGGTTTTTTTTAGTCTTAATAGATAAAATATAGACTTATTTGGAGTTAAAAATGTACTAGAATATGTTAAAATATAATTTTTCCATTTAAGTTGAATTGCAAATAAAATATGAAAATAAGAGTTTTTTGCCAAATTTAGGTCATTACATAATACCCCTACATTAATATGGGTATGTGAGTGAAATACATGTATACATTAAATTATATATTTAAATAATTTGAAACATGAACCTTTGGTTACCTAAGGAAGACTTAAGGGGTTGGCCTTTTTCTTGATGAGTTTCTATCCACACTTGGTTAGCTGATGTACTTGATATAAATATTAATTGCTATATGTAGTGAAATTTCTCATGATATACATTAGAATATTTGAAAACATTTTTTTTTTTTTTTAATAATTTAAATAAAGTAGTTCTTGAAATTGAAATTAAAACTAAAAGAGAACATGGGCAATAAGACATGTTTTTTAATTCCCCTAAAGTCCACCATAATTTTTCCTTCTCTAGACTTTCAATATGTGTTGAAAACTTAAGGTGAATAATTTCTTATGGGATTCATGAGGGCCCAATGTACACATCCTATATTTTTTTTAAATGCTTAAATTTTAGCCAAGACACTATTAAGGGAGTCACCAACACTCCATCCACTTATTGACCAATAAAGTAGATAATTTAGCTCATCTTTGATCACAACAGACATATCTTGAATTTAAAAACTACCTTTATAATGACCCTATTTTGTGGTTAGATATGAATACCCTATTTTTGTAATCACTTGTCCCAAAAGAACACATTAGAGCACCATATGCAAGGAAAATAATTTAGTTTTAATGTGTTATTATCCAAGACAAATGTAATGAAAAACATTCCTCGTTTGTTAGAGAATAATTTAGCATGTTATTTTTATACACATGGAAATATTTAATTTTAATTTTAAATTTTGAATTTATAATTTTTTGAATTTTTGTATTTTAAAATTTTGAATTAGCATCTAGTCATGCAAAAATAGATCATGAAAAATCCAAATTTTCAATGGGATAAATTAGTATATCCATATGAAAAACACACCCAAATGTCGGTCCAAATAGAACAATGTGATTATAATCAAGCAATAGTCACCCATAAATGCATAATAACCATTATGTAAATGTAGGAACCAAACAAAAAAAATAAATGTTAGTGACTTGAATCACTATATGACTCACCCAAAAATACAACAATAGGCTCCTCTTAAGAAAAGGACGCATAGATAAGAAAACACATGCATACACAAGTAAACACTCACACGTAAAAAATAAATATAATAGTATAAAAATCATGATATAAAATATCCGCATGTTAATAGATATATAAAATAGTAATAGATAGTATAGTAACAAATATAACTATCTCAATGTGATAAATAAAAAACAAGGATAGATATTACCATGCCAAAATCCTATGAAATGGTATTTCCCTAGAGCTAAGATTTATTTACCCTATTCTTTATTTTTATATAATAATGTTTGATAGGTATAAAATATTGATATACTATTTAAATTCTAATATATTAAATCCAAGCATAAATTTGAATGTAAAGCATAATTGATAATTAAAATTGGGTGACAAGTGGCATATGCCAAATATAGGAAGCACAACCAATAATGATATTCCTATATTTTTTAGTTTCTCATTTATTGTAGAAGGTATATTATTAAAAAAAAATACATAAAATAGGGATTTGACAATAAATATCTAGGAACAAATTTTGTGGCTATGTCTCAAAAATACTACACTCCCTAGATAGTTACACAGTGCAACCATATCCATTGACTACTTATTTTTTAGTTGTGAAATTGATTTTTAATTTTGATGACTCTGATACACACACCTATGTCTATTGAGGATGATGATATATTCGAATTTTATTGATGCCACATATAAATATTTGTTTTCCTTCGATTTTCCTTGGAAAACCTAGGGGTACTTGTCATAAATATAAATTTGTAAAATAAAGTGGATGTGTAATGGGATCATATGACTCAAATCACCCCATTCATGACTCATCAGTTCTAACATATCCAGATACTCTAAAATGGGAAGAAGATCCACTTAGTGTCATTTTGAAATTGTGTTCCTTGACTATATATATACTAATTTGGATTTTATACTTGAAAATTGTAGCTCTTTATTTTATTTTTAATGATTTATATTTGAATTGATATTACTCTTAGTGATTTATTTTGAATTTCAGAAGAATATGTAATATTTTCTCAATCTACAATAGTGTAATGGAAATATTCTAGATAGATCTCAAGTCAATCAATGAATGACCTTTGACTTTTATTTATAATGAACATTTTGATAATTCCATTTATCCATATTATAAAATGTGTGGGATGACATAAATGAATATTTAAATTTTTTTAAACTAGCAATTAAATGGTGTGGGGACAAGGTTATGTTAGGTGAAAAAATCCACAGTAGTGGTCTTGTCTGCCAAACAAATACCTATCCAAGAAAAGTAGGAAAAATTTTCATGAGGTTGGAATCCATTCATGGGTGATATAAAAATGTTTAAGCAATTAATTACATTTTTTTAGTACTGATGGAACACAGAGAGGTCAAGCCTATATATATAAAAATGGATAGAGGAATGATAAATAAGAGTCATGTATTTCAGTGTGAATCAAGTGGTGAAATACATGTCAAGAATTATCATTATCAAGTAAATTTGACTAGATTTAGGTAACCACATATTCACCTTTTACTCTATTGATGAAATTTTCAGAGTAAAGAAGAAAGATATATTGGAGCATGTACAACACAATTTATATTTTGATAGGAAACCACTAATTTTCAAGGCACTCAATACATAAAACATTGAAAAAAATACATATAATCAATAACTATATATAAAATTTAAAAATCAAAAATCTAAAATTTTAAATTGAGAAGAGAGCAATGAAGGAGTACACCGGTAGGGAGATGAAACTAGGTTACCCTGTAACTTGTAAAAGATGATGATTATTTATTGAATTAGTGGATAAATGTTCCACCCTTGTCAAATCACTTGGAGAAATGGTTCCTCATTTTGAAACTTTGGATAATTTGGGAGTGACCAGGGCCCCATTTTTAATATCTAATCAATCCTTTGAATTGGAAAGAAGCATCCTCAAATTTTCATGAATTGGAAGAATTGCCAAAAGTACTTATCCTAAAATAAGATGGAAACATGATGGGCTTGCTAAAAGTGATTCCAAGGCTATCTGCTATCACTAAAATAGAAATTAAATTACCCATAAAAAAAGGTGTAACCACATAATAGGTTTGATATACTTAATGCCAATAATATTGAGTGTCTCTAAACTCAATCGTATGTTACTCATAACATAATGAATCACATTGTTGTAGGTGGATATATATTATATTTTCATACTATAAAGATAATGAAGAATATTCATGCCTCCATCATGATTGTAGTCCCGATAGATTTGAATTGAAACAAGAAACATTTTACATTGAATATTTAAACTGTATTGTAGTGTATATGTACATAGACAAGTATCATACCTTTTGAATTTTAAAAATACATATACATGTTCATGAGTTAGTATCATTCATTTTTTATTGGAAAAATTCCTATATTTTCATGAACCAAAATCATTCCCATTGAATTTTAAAATTGCATATATGTGCGTGAACAAGCATCATGCCCCTGAATTGGTGTAAAACAATATAAAACACTAATACATATATATGTTCAAATGTAACTGTATGCAAAATGTGTAGTTATTTTTCCTATAATTATTTTACATATGCCCATGTTTATGAATTTAAGTGTGTATGCATATATAATGAGTCCATATGCATGTCCTATACACCCATAATATTTATCAATGTGCCAATATTTGTCAAGTATATGATTTTTACATTAATTAACAATTTTGAAACCAATATTTTATCATAACATATATATCTTAGATGTTTAAATATAGATTCATATGTTAAACTAGTCTTTTAAACTTGACAAATATCACTCAAGGCTCTACTCTTCAATTTTGACCTTCCTTACAGATGAAATGCTTGTGTTTGCCACCTCATTAGGCCTAAATTCTTATTTCTTAGTCCAACCTTGATATTATGATTATCTATATCACATGTATCCCAAAATACACTTAAAATATAATATATATCCTTCAATCTTATCTATATAGCCTCAACAACTTTTCATCTTTCTAGATAATTATGTTTAGACCTAGAGAATAACATCGATGGTACTACCCTGTTCCAATGAAAGTGTCCTTACCTTCCAAACACTCAAATTTTCAAATATTTAGATATGTACAAGTTTACCTAATAAGTTTTATTAACTATTCCATGAGGATAATTTCACAATAGGTAGTACATATATAAGTCAAATCCAGTTGATTAATAATCTAACATATATCAAGAAAGCACTTCTCAAGCTTATAATAGTGTCTAAAAATCATTTACACATATATTCTACCTTAATATTTACTATTTGCATTTCAATCAGAAGAAAAACCATATTATAGGTTTGAGGAATTCAAATAATAACCCATGAGCCATATTTTACAAGTTAAAAGCTAGATCATTGCATGCACTCACATATAACATTATATAAAATCATTCACACACAAGATAACACATAGGGAAAAAATACATATGTTTAAGGCCCTATTTAGAGTAGTGTTTATGTAATAAACACTCATTTATAGAGAGGTATTTAAGTTTAGCCCAACACCATGATCCCACTAACCCATTTATATTAAGGTGACATAACCTAAGGTGAATAGTTATGGTTTGGCATATGTATAGTCATACAATGGTTGTGTGTGTGATATAGATACATCAATAGAAAGGTAATAGAAAACCCAAAAAGGATCAGGTGGTAATTTCTCAATAAAATAAATATTTTGTACATGATAGTACCATTGAATTATAAATATTAGTGTCGACACAAGTGTCTAGGCCTCCAAAAATAATAGTTCTAGAATCTTACAAGTGGATCCTAAGCATTAGACAACCTGTTTCATCACTTGTACATCTCATACATAGTTGTGTATTATTTTTCCTTATTCATTATTACACAATAAAAATACTATTTATCATTTTAATTTCTATATTTATTGTTTTTCATAGTTCAAAAATCTAATTGAATAATATAGATTGAATTATTTAATTGCCCTACTTATAGAGTAGTTTACTCCTTATTTGATTAGGATACTCTATCTTCATTAACCCTATCACATCTAAAAAGGGTTAAACATTTTGTGAACTCGATCTCCAAGTATTTATTATGAAAATATTAGCTTGTTCTAGGGGTTTTCAGTGTCATAAGGTTTTTTCTTGTTGTATTTATTTAGATTTGTTCTATTATTTTCATGAAACCTAGGTATAATGATAGAATAGGTGGTGTTTCTATTTAACATCTTGAGATTATCCTTGGACCATATAAAATGTCTTAAGATAATATCATGTCAAATTTTGCTAATAATGAGAGTGCCAATAATTACAATGAGCCACATATTGAAAATATATTATAAAAGATGCATCTAATGATGAGTATAATAAAATACTTAAGAATAATGATAATGAACAAGTAGATAAGAATAAGTTAATTATATTATATTATTTCATGAGAACTTTCATGAAAATCTTAAATATCTTCATAAGATCCTCCATACTATTTTAGATAGTAAAAAAACTAAAAACACTAATGAACAACCATGTTCATCTATTGGTCATGTTATTAGAGATATGAGACATCCCTATGGATCATCAAGTTCCATCTCTCTCCCCTCGATCACAATATTGCACACTACAACTAGTGGGGGCACACATTATATTTTCAAACAATTGTTCCCCGAAACCAACACAAATATTGACCCTAATCAACACCAGTGTTTTCAACCCTTGTGGTGACCTCTCAACTCTCAAACCTTAATGGTAGAAATGTTCAAGATCCTTTCCAAGTTATAAAACTATTGGAAGCTAAGGATACCAACATTGAGAAAAATTCTATGAAATCACCTCATATTATTGATTCATAAGATTTATTGAATAATCCTCTTCCACCTAAGATATCTTTTCACCCCTTGCCAACTAGTTTTGTTGCACATAAGTTCATAATTTATGATGGTAAGGGTGAACCTAAAAAACATTTTCAATCCTTTTATACATCATCTCTTGATTATGATTCTAGTGAAAAAAATTTGACTAAATTATTTTCAATAAGTCTAAGAGACTATGTTTTGATATGGTCCTACAATCTACCAATATAATGAGTAATATCATTTAAACACCTAGACGATACTTTTTTAGAAAAAAATTCTATTTATATTACTAAAAATATTTCATATGAATAATTTCCAACATTAAACAAGGAAAAAATGAACCTATTAATGAATATGCCTTGAGGTATAAGACATTGTTGGCTAGAATGACAAATCCAATGGAAGATAAAGAGCTTCAATACATATAAAATAAAAAAATTCTTGATCCCTTAGATGAATGTATTATTTTCAATAATTTTAAATATTTTGATTACTTATGACATATTTTTTGAGATATAGAAATAAAACTTATTTTATTAAATAAGATTAAGTATGTATCAAACACACCAACTATATCCAATGTCAAGTTTCATATCAAACCAAACTATAAATTTAAACCTACTGAGGCTAAAAAGGAAAAAAAACTACCATGGTTAATACAATTTAACAAAAACTCAGTCGACTCATCTTAAGAGACAATTTACATGATTACTTAAGTTTCTATATTCACTAATTCTAAAACAAGTGGAGTGTCATCTCATATCACTCCCTCCTCCTATGGTGGTTGATATGAGTCAACCTCTACCAAAAGGATATTATGCCAATGATTATTTTGATCACCATTAATGTGTGGGGCATTCTACAAACATATGTTTTAAATTGAAGCACAAGTTACATGAATTTTATTGATAGTGATCAACTCACATTTGAGGATCCTCCAACAAACTCATGATCACAACCAAATGACCATTAAAACTAAAAGATATTCAATAATGCATTGCAATATCATTTTAATATAACTCCAAAAATGCAAATACAATATCATGTGCATCCTCCTCTACCATAGTATGGGTACCCATTTGATAGGATTATTGGTACACTTATACATAAGCTACCTCCTATCATTTAGAGACCTTTTATTTTATTTTATGATAGTGATATTATAGATGATGACTCAAATCTTCATTCCTTATTTATCAAGGCACATATTGATCATAAACCTATACATAATGCTATGGTTATTAGTGATTCTATTGAGAATGCATGTACCATGATATTACTCACACATTTGGGATACACACATGATGATTTATTTCCTTTGACTAAAATGGTCAAATCATTCGATATGAAGACACAATTTTTTTTTAATGAGATTGACTTACCTCTACAGGTTGGTCCAATACATGTGATCATTATTTTTTTAGTTATATTACATATGAGAGTCTTTGATATGTTATTTTAATGACCTTGGATTCATAAGCTCTGTGTAGTACTTTCCATAGTGCATGATTGTCTTAAGTATATTCATACCAACATGGTAATTATAGTTTCAATAATTCAGTATGAATATCCTTTACAATAAGAAAAATGTATTCCATAGAAGCTGATTATACAACCTACTAAGGTTAATCATATGTTAAAGGGTAAGAAACATGGAATCCCCTTTCCTAGGCAACCCATACTTGAGAGGCCTTTGCATAAGAGATATATAATGTAATTTTTGAGATCCTCATTTACACTTTCATGACCTAGCTAGTTACTTACACTAGAACACTAGGTTTTAGAGAGGGTAAAATAACCAATATTAAACTACAAAAATAATAGAGCATTAAATAATGGGTTTCATGAACACATAAACATTGTATTACTACTTCATGACCATAGAGTCTTATGATACATACCGAGAGTATTACAAATTCTAAACATTCTGATTTCGCACGTATACATGATACTTGGAAACATGACCAATTTACTATCCCATATTAAAATTTTAGAGCACCTTATGAGCATACCTTAGATGAGATCACTAGCTAGCATGCTTTTTCAAAAAAATTCAAAAAAATCAAAAAAATATATTCAATAAAATATAAAAACATTTAATTAAATTAAAAAAAATGTATTTAGCATTTCACACATTTTATATCTTTTGCATATTTTATTTACATTATGTTAGTAAATATGATATCATTTATATACACACATATGTTTCAGGGGTACTTGAGTGTGATACATGCATATATTATACCCATGATACTTGAGCATTGCACATGTTGGAACTTTCCTCTTCTAGTGTGATATACTATGTCGGGGGCATCTTGCATCTATATGATCATGATTAACATAGGTTATATTATTTTATGATCATTTTCCATTATCATATTGAGCTTATATATTTAAATTTACACATGCCTATACTCACATAACTACTATATTCTAAAATATATTTGATATGCTCAAAGGCATTACATGAAATCATTGAATTACATAGAATGTCAGCATCTCTACCCATATTTTATAAATAAACATATATTAAATTTATAATGATGAGTAAGCATACATATATATTAGTGAGCTCCTTTGGCTAAGAAACCACAAGAAAGGTGCATATAATCTGTCAAAATCACCCAGGGCATGATCATAGCCTTAATCAATTGAATCTTCGTGTCAAATATCTAGATGGATTTATACCTTAGTGGATGGATATAAGCAAACATCATCCTAACCAATTAGACTACAACCCTTTCGATATCTACATGACATTTTTATAAAACATGTATGTAGGGACTTCTATCACATGCTTATGTTAATTACCTATATCTCATTACTTCATCTATTTATATTATCTTTCTTGATTTTGCTTGTTTGATTTTTTATCTTTCTTGTGGAACTTTTTAAAATGTTCCTTACTTGTTGATCATAATGCACTAAGTTTTTCTTATTTCCTTGTTGTGTATACATTTGCATTTTTCATCCCCTTATGTGTGAGGCATTTAAACATGCCCCTTATTTGTGGTCTCCTTGAACCCGTTTCTTCATTTACATTTGAGTGTTCTTACATGTGTGATTTATTATTTGTTGATATTGTTATCTTATAGATGTTTCCATTATTCCTATCCTTCATCTTAGGGCTTGTTATCTATGCATGTTATGAGCTTCATTGACATATATATTTTGACATGACATTATTATATAATTTATTACTAATGATTCACAGAGAAAAAGCATAGTTGTCTTATACTTTTAATATAAGGTGATTGTCACTTTTCTAATTCCCTCACGTAAAAGTGGGGGAGGCATATCAGTGATAGAATAGAGAAATGGATCCACATACATATAGTTGAAAAAATAGGTGGAATTTTATTTATTTTACATAATTTACATGATTCAGAAATACAATCAGGATAAATTTCTATGCATTTGGAATAGGGTTTAGACATAGCTTTTCAAATTTGTGAGACATATTATACACACTTTATAAATCATAGGTTACATTTTTATAGATACTTCATCTTGAGACACATTTGAGGTGCATATACCATGCTAATGCACCAAATTATAGATATACTTTAAAATTATATAGACATTTATGCACCAACCCTACCAAGATACAACATTTGGGATTTTATCTACTAGGCTTATTTGATTAGTGTGATCAATATTAAACACCATCAACAGAGTTCAAATTATGTTTTATTATTTTGGTTTCACATGGTTATAACATTAGTATTAGGAGAGATTGGATAGATTATGATACACTTTAGTTGTTAGATTAGGATTTTGAGATTTTGATGGACTTAGAACAACTCATCCTTAAAACTAGTTTTGTGGCATGATCACCCTCCAATTACACTCTTCACATCTCCAAGATTCAGTTGTGAACCTCTGTCTAATACTTTATCTAAGAATTATCTTTACCCAAACAAATTAAATCAAGAGGGAAAATGGTTTCATTGACACACAAGTGTAATCTTTCCTTGCTCTATTTTATTTCAAAAAAAATCAATTATTAATATATAGAAAATATGTACTAATTAAACCTAAGACATGCTCTTGGTTTCAGTTCATACACATGCATCATATTCAAATAGCACTCAATCAAAGTAGGGTGTGTTGTACAAACCATGGTACACTTTTTTGCTCCTTTAGCCTAGTATTTTCATCCTTAAAAATTAATTCATTAAAAAAGGCTTATGTAGATGATTAAATCTAGATTTATATGCTAAAATAGTCTTTTACACTAAAAAAATATCACTCAAGGATCTAATCATCATTTTTTACCTTCCTTGTAGCTAAAAGGCTCATGTTCACCACCTCACTAGGCCTAAATTTTGATTTCTTAGTCTAACCCTGATACTTTAAATATATAGATCACTTGTAGCCCATAATATGTTTCAAATATGATATATATCCTTTACAATCAATTACATATCCCCTACAACACTCTATCTTCCTAGATAATTATGTTTAGATATGAACAATAGTGTTGACGCTATTTTCCCTATTCTAAAACAAGTGTCCTTGCCTTCCAAACACTCAAATTTACAAATATTTGATATGTACGGTCTGACATAATAAGTTTAATTAAACCTTTAAGGAGAATCATTTCAAAATAGCTAGTATAAATAAAATTCAAAGACAATTCATTAACCACCTAACATCTATTACGAAATCACCTCTCAAGCTTATACTACATGACTTCAAATCATTTACATAACTAACCTATTTTTCCCTATTCTTTCTTATTTGATATCAATCATAAGAAAATCCATATTATAGGTCTGAGGCATTCAAATAGTATCCCATAAGTTATATTTTTCAAATTATAAGTTAGATCATTGTAACTACTCATATATAACATTCTACACAATTATTCACATACAATCCAACACATAAAGGAGAACTCAATATATCTAAGGTCCTCTTTGGAGTAGTGATTATGTAGATAGTTCTCATTGACAAAGGGGTATTTGAGGTTAGTTTGACACCATTAGCTCACAACCCATTTTTTTAAGGTAACCTAACATAAGGTGAATAGCTAGGGCTTGAGCTATACATAATCATGCATAGCTTGTGTGTGCAGTCTAGATACATCAATATAAAACCCATAAAGACATATATGGTCATTTCACAATATAAATAATATTTCATAAAGGATAGTAGCATCAAAATACTGATAATAACATCAATACACTTGTGTCCACAATTAGACATAAGTGTGTAGACCTTTAGAAATAATATTTCTAGAATATAATGATTGGATCTTGAGCATCAGACAACCTATGTCTACATTTGTACATATCAGATATGCATGTGCATCATTACATAACCTTATTATTGTTATTTGTTCATGATTACACAGCCAAAATATTGCCTGATTTTATACTTTCTATATTTAGCATTTTTCACAATACAGCACTGTACTTGAATATTATAAACTAAATTATTTAATTGGCCTACTTATAGATTAATTTTATACTTATTTTATTAAGCTAATATATCTTCCTAAATCCTATCACATCCAAAAATGGTTAAACATGTTCATGGAGGTTTGAATCTCTAAGACAAGCCCATTATAATGCTCCCATTTTTAGATAAAGGATGTAGGTTGAAAGTAACTCATCTCAAAAGAATATATAACTATATCATGTGATAGATAAATAATCATGTACAAACATTTCAATATATTAAGAGTATTTTATAATCTGATAGAGTACTCAAGAAGATATTTATGGAAAATACGTAATGTGAGGCATACAAGTGTCATGTATAGATAGATATATCAATGAGGCATGCAATAAATTAACCATATTTGAATAATAATATGTAGTAAATGTTAGATATATGGATATTTCCACCACTAATCAAGCACAACAATCACAATTGACAATGTCACACATAAGGCCAATGGCCACATACAAATGGCATATGTATGTTGCAAATACAAGGGCACTTTTCACATGCAAAGGATATAATAAATGTAGTTAAAAAGGGACATAAATATGTCACACACACATGACCAAGTGGCCACACACAATAATAAATCAATTTCTAGCCTATCATATAAAAATGTAACATCATCAAAAGAGCATAAAATAAGTGAAAATTTTTCTATGTCATCCATATGTATCAATGCAACATCATATAATAATAGGATATCCATGTATCAAAATGTAATATATATGTAATGAGTGACACACTTTTAAGATGTGTATCTCAACATGGTAGAGATCATATATATACATAATCTATGATAATTTAACCTGGGAAATAAGATGCCCCAACATAGGCCTGACCATTGGGTGGAAGGGAGTCTAACACCCAAGAATCCATGTATAATATGTATGTCCTACATCAAACTTCATATAAATTTTGAAACATGTGTGTATGAATACAAATATGTTATCTACCAGAATATATAATAAATAACATATACAAATAATTAAACTAAAAGCTTATGTCATGCTCAAGTCTTGATTTTGATTTTTTTTCAAAAATGAATGTTTTTGTGTTTTTTGACATATTTGATTTTTTACATTTTTCAAATATTTTAAGTCTTTATAATGTAAGATAAACTAGCCAATGATCCCATAAATCAGAGGACCATAGTTTTTTCAAGTGTCATACAATAGGAGGGTTAATTTATACAAATGAAAAGTGATACATGTAGATTAATCAGAATCTAAAAAGAAATATGAAGCTGTAATGTAACTTTCATGTTCACTACTCATGGAATCTTGTTTGGGATGTGTAATTAAAGATGGCACTTGAATTGGTGGAGTCTATTGTGTATTGGGAGAAGATATCACTATTTGTGCTTATTGTGAAGCATGTTAAACTATTTGTGGTGATGCCTTCAAAGGAACTATAGAAGATGAATATCTCTTTAAAATTTGAAGAAAAAAATTGATGTGAAGCTCTCTATCTATGAGGGTGTCCCACTCTCCTCTAAAATGACTATATATAAATACCCTACATAGGTGAAAAAATTAACTGTACATTATTCTCATGAATAAGTGTAATAACAAATTATGGTGGTCATGGGGGAAGAGGAGGAGTTACCACTGATTGTATAGGGTATTCATATCAAATAACTAAAAAATTTACCACTTAATTACAATGTATATATTTGATATATTTATATACCATAAATGACATTGTGCAAATATTTTGTATTAAAGGGTGTCCTAATAATATGTGAAAGGCACCCACACTTGATAATATTATGAATGGAGTATCCATTGTCACTTAACCAACCTGAAGAGGTAGAAATATATGCTCAAGATTATTACATATATGTTCATTGAATGCTTTAATTATTTTTTATTTATATTATAAATCCTTCTCTCTATACCCAAGAGTGTGAATAAGTGTCATTGTACATGCATGTTAACTTGACCCATTATTGATGATGACACTTTTTATAGGTTTTGTGTTGACATTAGCTTGAATAAAGAGTGTATGTATATTTCAATGATCATACAAAAGATCACTGTCATAAAATGTGATCATAGGATGGGGTGTTGGTGTGATTTTAATTTTAACAATAATACCATCTATTAGATTTCTATATGCTCGACAAGTAGGATGTTAATTTTATACATAATGTACCTCTAAATTATCTTTATTTTAAGTTCTTCCATGGTTAGGAAATGGATTAATTAATATTTTCAAATTTGTATTTTCAATTTGTTGTGGTCTAGTCTCTTTTATGGTTATACTTAATTAAATAGTATTTTCACCAATACAATATTTTATCTTATGCCTTATCATGTATCACTTGTTTTCAAAATGTTCAATACATATATGATATCAAAGTATGCATTTTTATCACAAACCTTATGTTGAGGCTTAGTTTTATCAACCTCTAATTGTGGAGGGATATATATGTGATTTCACTCAAGTAACTTTGGTAAAAATATATGAGGAGGTGATTGTAATCTTGAAAATTTCCTCCTTAGTGGAGTTATCGATTTAGGCTTATTCTTGGTTTTGATATTGCATCAACTCTTATTTTTGATTCATTTTTTATTTCATTAGTTTTTACCTTGTTGCCTTTTTTAATTTAAAATTTAGTATTGGAAATAGTTGTAGTATTTGGTGCATACTTGATTTTTCTCAAATATATGATCTTGACTTCTCATTCTTTCACTATTTGGCATAAATCATTAAAGCACTTGAAATTTTTGAACATGATAGACTCATAAAGTGGTGTTAGAAAACTTTGTGTGAACATAAATTGTAACACATTATTTTCCATAGAAGGTCATCTTACTTAGCATAGTAATGTATCAAAAACAAAATTAATTGATTACCTCATTGGAACCTTGCTTGATTTTAAATTTTTTCACATAAGATAGTTTATCACCAATGTTAATAGAGAAGTGTGCTAGAAACTAATTTGCCAAAGGGTTGAGTGATTTAACTAATTGGATTTAAAATAATAAAACCATCATAAAAAAAATTATTCTTGTCTTCATTGAAATATATTTGTTAATATTTTTTCATTAAATTCATAATCCAAAAATGTAACATGAAATGATTAAAGATGATGCTTGAGATCACCTTTGCTTTCATAGAGTGGAAGCGTAGGAGTTGTGAATAATGATTGTAATGGGTAAGATGTCATCTTAGGTTCCAAAGGATTATAAATAAAATTATGAGAACCCATTGAATGACTAACTCTATATACATCTTGCTCTAATTTCAATACCTTAGCATGTAGAGTTATAGAAATATTGTCAAAGTAATGTTCATTAGTTGATGTTAGTGATTGACCATACATAGTGGTCAAAGGTGGTGTATTTGCTCCCAAACTATGAAGCATATTTTTTGAGAAAAAATCATGTTGATATAAAAATAATTGCCCTGAACATGACCTTGGACCATAAAGGTGTTGGTACATAACACCTTATAGGAAAAAGGTGCACTATGTAGATATCAATGTATGTTAGATGTTTAATATAATATATCAATATTGAGAATGGTATTGATGTTGAAAGATTTAATATTTGTAATTATGTTTCAGAGGAGAAGTAGTTTCTCCCAAAATGGTAACATGTATCCACCCACAATGAAGTTTTATTGAGACTATTGTCCTTTTCATATAATAACTTTTGAGAATCAACAAATTGATTTGGGAATAGTTAATTCCTCCACATGGGCCACAAGGATGAATATCCAAAATTTATTCAGTAATATGATTGTTACCCTGGTAATGACTATATTAAAATAGAGTGTATTTTGTGTTTTCATCAATGTGAGATTTGGCTAAGATAACTTAACATGATTCTAAGGCTTAATAGAAGCACTCTTAATAAAAATATCAAACTTAATAAAAATAAATTGTAAGCTTATGAAGGTTGAAAGACTCATGTGCAACATAATTGAAAATGCATGAATTGATTTCTAAATTGATCTTACAAAGGGGTTATTAATGAAAATAACACTCACCTACCATTCATAGGATCTTGAAAAGTTTTAAGATTGTATGAGGTGAGACATTAGTAAAAACCCCTAAGTAAAATTAAATAGCCAAAGTGTGAATGGAACCCAAGAGTGGAAATGGATAAAGAAAAAACCTTGTTCATACCTAAAAATAGACTAGATATGGAAATAACCTTGTTTACATTCCTTCCCCCCTCCCATGCCCCTCCAATGCAAATTAGAGGAAAAAAATGCAAATATGATTTTAAAAATTGGGTCTTAGAAACAAGCTTTGATGAGGTACCCATGTGAAAAATGATCCCCTAAAAAAATAAGAGAAAGATCGTAGGAAAAAACTCCACCGCTTCCCACCCCCAACACCCCCCCCCCCCACACACACACACACATATGAGAGGATGATGAGAGAAGGTCAGGTAACGCCCTTAAATAGTGTCTTATACCACTAAGATAATTTTCAAGTGATGGATCTTACTCTCAGTGAAGGTTTTAGTGAAGATATGTACAACTTACTATATTGTAGGATAATAACTTAGATAAATGACCTACTTTTGAGTCATCTCTATAATGTAGTGCATGTAGATCTTGATGTGCTTAGTTTGTTGATGTTGAACTGGATACTTTGAGATCTGAATGGTAATATGGTTACCAAAAATGATGATAAATAGTTGAGCAAACGTGATGCTAAATTCAATCATAATATTATGAAGCTAAATAACCTCAGTGGCATCATTTACAACCCCTTGATACTCTGCCTCAGTCAAATATAGAGTAATAACATTTTGCTTTTTACTATACTATCTAATTGTGTCTAAACTAAGGTTAAGATGTAACTAATTGTGGTCTTAAAATACACATAATTACTAGCCAATAAAAATCAATTTATCTAACAAAGTCTATACTAATCCCTACTTCATAATGAATCCCATGTTAAAGAGTGCTATGGATGTAATGTAAAATGCATTTGGATGATTTCATATGAAGTTCATGTGGTTCCTACATGAAGTGGGAAAGCATTCCAACCATAATGAAAATCAGTGCAATTGTGCATCAATAGATGAGGCTTATAAAAATTTAAAAATACAAAGTGGCATCAACTAGTGGAGTGGAACACTTTGCCTCAAGCTTAACTCCATACAAAAATGCATTCGATGCATGCTTATAATAAACTATGTGAAATCAAACAAGAATATCAAGAGCATACTTGGGATATGTAAGAGTGATACCATAAGAAGACTAAGTGATCTCAATTCTAATAAAGTAGTGAAAAATACCCAATTCAATAATAACAAATTAATCATGCAAATTAGATTTGACTCTACCAATGATGGATGAATAGCTCCTAGTAAGAATTAAGTCGTCAACATAGAGGACCAAAATCAAATAGGATTCATCCCATCATATAATGTCTACATTGAGATCCAAGTGAAAATGTGAGAATTTGATCAAGAGATTAAAGGAGTTCATCTTAGCATACCAAGCTTGAGGGGCTTCTTTAAGGACATAGAGAGACTTTGATAATTTACAAACCAAAGAAGAGTTTGTATACACACAATATTTTTTTAATTTTATCAATTACGTATGCTTTATCTCTTACAATAACCTATCAAGAATCAATCTCTCTAAGTGTTTGCCTTAAAGGGTGCACCAAAAAAAGGGTGGATAGACCATTGGTGCTTCACAAGATAATTGTTCCATATACCACCTCTTAAAACCAATACAAACCTCTCATATAAATTTCCCTAAGGTTTGATACCTCCATTACACACTCCTCTAATAAATTCACTACCTCAAACAACTCCTACCTAATACAAATTCCATATTTGTTGTTTATTGAATAAAGTAACATGGGTCAACCCTTTTCTTAAAATTGAGCATGTTAAAGGACTAGGTCGGCCCAACCAACCTAGTTTAGGACCTAACTACTTTATTTATTTAAGAATTGGGTCAACTTGGCCAATTATGTTGGATAAAAATTCAAAAAGGTTTAGGGTTAGATCTAAATATATAAACCCATCCTTTTTGTCATTTTATTTAGAGGGAGATAGTCATAATCATTTATTTGTACATCTTCTTATCCGTCATTCTAATTGATGAGCCATTGCTTAGGGTTTCATGTTTCCTTTCAAAAAACCATTGGCCAAGGGAGAAATTGAGGCTAGATAGTTTTGTCTTCAAGACATGTATTCCTAACTCTTGATTGTGTTTATTAAGTAGATAGATTTATATGTGTTAGCTTATTAATATATTTCTCTCTCCATTCATTAGGATTAAATCTACATTGACGTGAGTAGATTTCTTCTTTGCATGTTTAATTTTATGTTTTTTATCTCCATTTTGTGCCACATGCTTTGGTGAGAACTAGATTAGATTTAATTTAGTTTGTCATTTACTTTGATAAGAAAACATAGGAGATAGGGTTTTTGTGTAATATTATTTTACTAGAAGCTTTAAAACCATCTCTAGTGATATTGTGTGGTAAGAGACCACTTATTTAGGTCTATTGGATCCATATTGGTCATGACCCTAATTGTTTAAATGTACCAAAGATCAAAAGGGCTAGTATGATTTATCTTCTTTGAACTAGGATCGATTTGTAGATTAGCTTCACTTTCCCTTGTATACATTCTGGTGAACCCAACGTGAACTAACCCTTGTAGGTTTCCTTTCACACCTTCATTTATTATCATTTATCATTTATTTATTTATTGCATTACTAGATCAAATCTATCAACTCAGTCTAAATTTTTGTGTGCAGTTTTAACATAGTTGATCCTATTGACTCTATTTTTCTATGTAGGTCATCTTTAACCATGGTAAATATATTGATTCACTTGACTCAATTCATTATTTTACATACAAGTTTTCAAACTAGTCGACCCAATTAACTCCGTTAGTAGTTTAAAAATATTCATCTAGATGACATAGTATAAAAATAATAATTTCATCAACATCAAAATCATCAAGTTCATTCTCACCATCTTAGTCAGTTATTTTCCTCATTACAGTCCTATTTGACATAGTTTTTAGTTTTTGAAACTATAACTATATAGTAAACTAGGTGGTTTGGATTGACATAGTTTTGTATCTTGATTTCTTGCCTAGGAGACTCAGTCGACTTATTCAACTATGATTTTTTGGATCTTGATTCAATAGGTAGAATAGATCCAGTTGATTATACTATTTACTATTTGTATACTTAGTCATATGAATTGACCCTATACTCTTCAATCAAAGGAATTAACTCATTGTGTTATTAATTAATTCAGTTCTTATTTTATTGCTTGCTTGCTTAGAGTAGCACACATAGACTAAATAGGAAGTTTTAATTTATCAATTTAGTCAAATTATTTTTATTTTATTCACATAATTCCAAACCACATATTATCAAAAAATATTAATTAAATTCTACCCAAGGTCTACTTACATTTCATCACCAAGGGGGAAGTCGACTTATCTTGTGTACATGAATTTGGTACCTAATTATATTTCATCGTCTGTAATTGAAAATCCTTAGACCACACCTTTTTATTGAACTTGGATATCACTTGATATATTGTGATATGATTGGGCCCATGCAACCACATTAGCCAATTGATTTGCAAGCTTTCATAAATATAGATTAATTCCCTTCTAGCCTCATAAAATTTAGGAATTTCTTTTGACAAAACCCATTTCATTACTGTATAGAACTGGCTGCATCTTTGGAAGAACTTCATGTTTAATCCATCACACAGATTTCTATATGTAATCTTTCTCACTCTAATAAAATCATAAAACAAAATATGACATAACCCTAAGCAAGCTGATAGGCAGATTTCCATGATCTTTTTCAAAACTAATTTCATTTCTTTACAATTTTTTTAATTACATAAATCTTACTTTGACACATTTTTTAAACATATAGAAAGTGAAGGTCAAATAGTAGCATGTTTTGCAGGCAGTTGAGCAACGTTCTACAAGGACAAATTTTCTCCTTTATTATTTTATTCTAAAGTATTAAATGATTATCAAGAGAAAGTGTACATAATTCCCAACTATTATCCCTTCATGCAAGTTATAGCTTATCCTTACAATTGAGTATTCCAAATTTATAAATATTATAGATTTAATGAGAAAAATAGAGTTAAAAAAAATATTAGATAGATTTGAAAAATTATTATAAGTAGATTTTATTATGGTTTATAATGATGGATTGGTTGCGAGATAAACATATTTACTTGTTCAGCCATCCCCCTCTTGTGTGATACTTTATTATTCAAACAAATATTTTATTTATAAACCTTTAAAATATATACCTTACTAACTAAGTTTGATATACCTATTCAATTTATCTTAAAATTATTTCTAAGATTAAAATCTTCCTTCGTCTATTTATTCATCAATTTTAATTGTATCTAATTTATTTAATTACAAAATAATATTATTTAAACTCATCAAGAATGTGTTTTATATTACTTCTCACAAGTGAATTTCCCAAACAATATTTGTAAAGGTGAATATTCTAAATGATAAAACATATTACTAGTGGGTAATACATGAACACCCTTCATAATGTTGATGAAATCTTTGATTTCATCACAAGGAAACATAATAGGAACCAAACATAATGTTGATAAAACTATTTGATTTGATCACACAAAAATATAATATGAAAGTTTAAATTAAAGTATCTAAATTAAGGTGATTGTAAACATATCAAAAAACCATGTACTATAAATAATAGACCAATTTTATTTATTAGATTAGATAAACCCATGCAAACCATATATACTCCTGAGTCTCGACTTGCACTACACTTATAAGTTATGGTCTAACAATACTCACAATATTAAAGTTTATACTTATAATAGTGATATATATTACAAATATCATGATGATCCATTTAGTAGGAAGGAGAGATCTTCCAGAGTTGATTATCTTGTTTGTTCCACTTCCATAGTACAATGCGAGTACCCTCTCTAATGCCTCCATTCTCCCTATCACCTTGAAATGCATCCAAGTTGAGGCCAATATCATTTACCATCCTTATGGTCTTGTACCCATATCCCATGTCCTTACTCTCGCTCCACAACACATTCTCATCATAGGAACCACCTTCATACCTAGTCAGCAATACCTGCTAATAAACAACACCAACACTATCTTATTAGAGCCAAAAGCACATAGATATAGCCTTTAAACTAAATTCAATAACATATTAATTTTTTTAGAAACATGTTATAATATTAGAGATATGATATTTTCAAAATTTATGATATTTTTTTACAGAACTTCTGAAAATAATTACATAATTTTTTTTGGATCAATATTTCAGATATTTCTCAATAACCAATCATTAAAATATAAAAATAAATATAATATTAAATACCCAAACTGAATTTGATCAAAAAAAAACTCTAGTACACTATTTTACAAATCCCTTTCTACTCATGTTATAAGATATGTGTGCTTTATTACATATTAGTAATAAAAGAAATCATTGTTCTATAACTGGTTCTAATAACTTCTAAATTGTGCAGAAGAAGCGTGCATAAAGAAACATAGAGTAAAATTGAAGAGCAAAAAATACGATTTATCCTTGAGGAAAAATAACACGCTATACCCTATTGTTCTCCTCGAATTATTGTTCACCATAAGAAACACAATTTTGTCTGGCTGAAAGATAATAAACCTCGTTATTTCCCCCAAAAAATATATATATATTTTGTAAAACTGAATAGGCATACAAAGAATCTTTTTAACAAGTAAATGCACCTAAGTGCTAAAAAAACAATTATATATACCTCTTGAGATGCACCAGGGGCATGGCGAAGGGCCTGCCCAGTGGCCTTGTTCACAAAGGAAAAGGCAGTGTGACCCACTGCATCCCTCACACGGTTGCACCAACTCCCATCCTTCACCCATTGCTGCACACACACAAATATATACGATGAATATATATCAAAATTTTCCACACAGTGATCTCGAAGCAAACTATGATACTATCAGAAAACCAAACATAGTGAACACTTATTACATTCAAATATACATCAAGTTAAGGACAATAATCTAATACTAACAAACATATTGTAGTAGTATATACAATGTATATATACCTGGGTGGGGTCACTAGGATTGTTGTAAACCAGCATAACTCTGCCATCTCGGATACCCAGAGCATAATCAGGATTGGCCTTGGAGCAGACCCTCACAATCTGGCCCTGTGGAAGGCTGTTGTGCCTGTGTTGCTCAGATTGAAAAGTGTTCTCAGGCTGATAAATTCCGTAGTTTTGCTCAGTTTTTCGGTATAGAGGAGGAGCGAGCTGCTGCCGATCATATCCACCATCGCTATCATTTGGGTAGCCATCGTTGTATCTTTGGCTTTCATACTCATGGTAATATGCCATACTTCCTTGCCTTATAAAATACAGTACAGATGACGATTATAAAGAGAACAAAGCAGAGTATGTTGTCTGTGTGGTTTGTAAGATGGGTTAAATGGTCTTTATATAGAGAGGGGAAGGCGAGGGAATATTTAATACGTGGGGAATATCATAGATCTTATTGGCAGGGAATGGAATAAAACTTTATACAACCTTACTTGGGAATTAATTTTTGGCGGAATCCATACGTGTTGCAGTTTCACATTAATATTCTTTTCCTCTCTCTTTTTTCTTTTTGGGGGTTGGACATTGGGGGCGACGGGCTGGTGGCTGATCGAAGGATAAACACTGAGATAAAGTGTGTGAATAATCCTTGATAAAGTGTATGAATAATTTTTTTTAAAAATTAATTAAGGGTTAAGGGTATTTCATTTTGCCAAAATTTGTATAAATTTTTTATTTATAGATTAAGAGGCATATATTCTGTTAATTTTATTTTTTTTAGATTTTAACTTGGGAAAGGTTAAAAAGAATGCATTTTGCCAAATAATTATATAGTTTTTAATATAATGTAAGGAATGTGTTAAGTGTGTATTAAATGTATAAATTTTGTTGTTATAATGTGTATTGGTGTGTCGAGAACATTAAAGTGTACCAATATTATATTGAAAAACAAATTTGTGTTTGTGTGATTTTGATGTAATGTAATGAAATATTTTTGGTACGTCGATTCAAATCCATGTAAAAATAGTTGTGTTCTTTGCTCTAATTTTGGTGTTCGTTATTGTTATTGATAAACCATTGTGTTGAATAAATTTCAATGCAACTATGCCTAGAAGGTGTTGAGTAGCACTAAATTTCACGTGGAGGTGTTAATGACTTTGCTATGTTTTTCCATAAACCACCACTTTTGTAGCTTCCACGACCAACTCCATCAGGGTTTTATGCATTTGTTGGTGCAAATTTAGGTCATTTTTGTATCTCGTAGTTTTATGACTTGCTCAACGAGAAGTGACACAAATCTGACAACAATTATAGAAATCACCATTGAGATGGTGATTTTCCTCTACTTTTGATATGGACAACTCCCTCTAGGATATTTGTATTTTTTGCGGTTTCTATGTACTTTCAACTGAAAAGCACAAAAAATAAACAAAATTAGAATATGGTGCAAGATGAGAAGAATGGCGGTGAGAAACCCATGACAAAATAAATGTAGAGAACCACTAGAATATCTCAGATTTGATTGAAGTGGTTGGAAATTCTTCCTCTCATACAAAAATAAAAATATGAACAACAAACATAATGGACAAAAAAGGCTTGCTCGGAAGCATAAAGTCTCCTCAAATCTCAAATTGGGTACACTTGGTTCAAATTCCATGCATGAGGTTTATAACGCAAATTACGAAAACATCGTGAGTTGCACACAACCAAGAAAAGTATTGAATTTTAACGGATTCTCTATATATCAATAGAAGTACGAAATTCACAAATAAAAAGCATAAAACCAACGAAATTAAAGATTGATATCACCTAATTCCTTGCATTCCATTTCTCAAATATATAAAATTACATAACTCACAAAGTTACAGATGGCTCTTCCCCAAGAACTTGAAAGAGATAAGAACCCTTTTATAATTGTCATCTCTCCTATTTATAACACATAAGAGGATGAAATGGTTGTTCTTGTTCTCATTTTGAATTTTATTATTTTCATATGTCTTACACTATTTTACATTTATTTTTCAATAATGACTCAAATAAGTGACCAAGTGGGCCCATTGAGCTATGTCCATTGGGTGATGGAGTTCAAAAATAGCATATGCCACACCCCAACATATGAAATCCAATTTTGCAAAGGGTATATATATATATATATATATATATATATATATATATATATATATATATATATATATATATATATATATATATATATATATATATATATATTGGATCCATAAAAATGTCTCTTAGGATAAAATAATTTACATCATTAGATCACTTATTTTAAAACCTTTTGAACACTTCACATGAGAGCCAAAATGGATTTTGAATGTGAAATATATGACCAACATAAGAATTAGTGCTTAGCATTATTGTGATGTATCATCATGACAACATTTCTCCCTCTTTAGTTTTCAACCATAAGTTTCATCAAAGGGTAAAATATTTTTTATAATTTGATATATCATTTCAATACCTTTCCAACACTTAAAATGAGAGCCGAATAGAATCTAGATGCAAAAGTTATGGTCAAAATACAAAACTAATTTTTTTGCTTTGGACCTTGGTGCATCCTCATATATGACATGCCCATGAGGTCCAGCCAAATGAACTTGACACGTGCATATCCAGATCCTCCATGAGATATGGCTATGTGACCTTGATGCTTGCGTGCATCTAGTGCACCCACGGGTTTGGACCGAATGAACTTAGAATTTTTTAATATTCGATTCAAATTTGTATAGAAATTATGAAGTTTTGGCTCCTAATATTTTAATAAAATATGATCATGGAAAAAATATATTTCTAAAGAATAAAATGAGAACCAAAATAGAAAATTTACACCTAATTAGCCTTTTGTCCCAACGAGCTCCAATGTTCTAGATCTCTAGTATGAAAAATCTATGCACTTTAGGATTCTGAGATCCAAAGAAAAGATGATACTGTATGAAATATATCTCCAAAGAATCAAATTTGAACCAAAATAGAGAAAAAATGTGAAATATATACCAAAACATATAGTTTGCACTTGATTGGCCCATTGTCACTATTGGTTCCAAAGTTTCAAATCTATGGTGTGAAGAAATATGCACTTTGAGACTTTGAGGTTATAATAAAATATGATATTTATGAAAATATATTTCTAATTCATTAAAAAAAAAAAAAAATAGAGTCTGTATGTGAAATATATGTTAAAATGAATAATTTGCACCTAGTTGGCCCTTGGTCCCTACTAGCTCCAAAGTTTCATATCTCTAGTATGAAAAATCTATGCATGTTGGGACTTTAAGATCTGAGTTAAATATGATATCCTAGACAATATATTTCCAATGTATGAAACGAGAACCAAAATAGATCTTGGATGTGAAATATTTTACAAAATAGAAAAAATTACACCTATTGTGCACTTAAGATGCAAATGGTATTTGATTTTTCTATTTTATCCAAAATGAAATTTCTTTGAGTGAAACATATAAAAGACCTTGTATGCTTATAAGTCCTAGTTGATCTAGTGCAAAAATTCTAGTTTCTTCAAGTGGAAACCAAAATTTTAAAAATTTCATGAAATCAAATTTTTAGTAAAAGAGTGGTTGTGACTGTGGGACTACATTCTTTAGAAGAATTTAAGATAAATTAAGATTATTTGTAATCATTTCCTTATCCACTTTACAGATAGTGTATAGTGCACATGCATTATCCTAATCCAACCAACTAATATCTAGTTCACATATCCCAGTCATATGGAAATGAACACACGTCATCTTATTATATCATTTCCTTGAAAACTTCACCTATTTGTATAAGTTGAAATTATAGAAATTTTAAATGCTTGTAAGGATATACAAAGAAAATTTTTATTTGTGCTTAAAAAAATACGTTGATTTATTTGAATACCTTTGAAAGCAATTTTACATAGAACAAATCTTGGTAGAGCTCATAATATCTATGATCATCTTGGAAGTTTCATATAAAGCATTCACATCTTGAAATCAAATCCAACATGGGAAAGATGGAAACAACACAACACATAAACTAGATCTATTTACCCCACACACACACCCACACATGATTAAAAAAAACAAGGAAAAATGCAAGCCAAAATTATGTAGAAAACTAATCTATTTACAAGGGATAAGGCGAGACAACTTGACAAAATGTGACCATTCATGGGTTGGGTAAAATATGATCCTTTGCGAAGTAAGTTTTCAATATATAAGGACAAGTTTCAAAAGAACATGAGAAACCAAAACAACATGATTTTAATTATATCTATAAAATAAACATGGGGTGTAGGTGAGAAGACCAATATGGGATCAAACACTTGACCACACATGCGTTTCTCATGAATAGAAGGAACATGTCTAAAATTAATGTTTCGAGTAATACAAACATGAATCACACCTTCTATTTTTTCATTTGGTGGTTTCTTTTTTGGCTCTTTATCGATGATTTACTCTTTTGTCTTCTTTAAAATATTGTTTGTGCTCATACTCAACATCATCACATACATCTCATTTTTCAAAGTGAAGCTCACTATTTTCATGACTTATCTCATTTTCTTGGGAGGAGGATAAATTTGTAGTTTCAATGCATTCTTGTGTGACTTCCTTCTCTTTGGTTGACTTTTCAATATTTTTTTAGAGTGTTGAATGAAATAAGTTAATTCCTCTATTGGAGTGTTCACCATAGTGGAATTCAAACAATCACTTTCATGCCCAACACCAATAACTTGTTGTTTTTGTATTCCCTCCATCATGGCAGATTTTGAAGTGGACAAAGTTCTCTTTCATTTATTTGTACAACTCCATAGACATACTTCAAAAACTACACTCTTTTAGGATCATCAATAATTTATCAAATTATATTTTCTTTGAAGGTTGATACGATGAGGAAAACATTTCTCACTATATAATCATTTGTAAAAATGTAATTAGCCCCTGAATTGAGGTCTTTCAAAATATCTTTATTTTTTATTTCTTCTTCTTTTTGTCACCCCATATTTCTAAGGTATGCATTTTCCATTTTAGTCATAATTTAATCATGCTTATAAAAAAAATAAACCATGGATAGTGATACCAAAGATTAAAAAATACAAAGCATGGGTTGTGTTGCATCATTTCCAAGTATTATTTCAACCTAGTTGCCAATATTTTTCTACAAGTGGAAGATTCCCTTCAAATTGTAGAGATCAAAGGCACCTTTGAATCCCAATAGAGTCAGCAAAAACTATTGGTGGAAATTTAGGTCATTTTTGTATTTTTTGGTTTTATAACTCACCCAATGAGAAGCGACACAAACATTTAAAATAATTTAAAAAATCACTATTGGTATTCTGATTTTCCTCTACATTTGAGAGGAAAAAATTCCTCATAGTATATGTGTAATTTTGGATTTTTTTTGGTACTTTTATCCTTGAAGAACGAAAAGGAAACAAAACTAGGAAATGGTGGAAGATGAGGAGAATGGAAGTGAGAAACCCATGATGCAATGAATATAGAGAACTACCAAAATAACTTGGATTCAAATTAAGTGGTTTTAAATTCTTCCTCTCACAAAAAAATATAAATATGAATAGCAAACATAATGAACACAAAAGACTTGCTTGGAAGCACAAAGTCAACTAAAAAACATAGATTGTGTACAATTGTCTCAAAGTCCATGCATGAGGTTTACAACACATTTTTTTAAAACATCATGAGTCACACAAAACTAAGAAAACTGTATAATTTTTTTTGTCCCCCAAAAATATCACTCATTTTTGGGACAACATTTGAACTATTTTGGTCTTACAGACCAAAATTCTCTCTTTCCTTTGTGAAATTTCTCTTGGGCATTCAAATTCCTCATTTTTCAAGCTTCTCAGGAATCTACGGACTCTACAGGAAAAGAAAATCTATGGACTCTACAGGCAGGTTCATTTCTATAGGTTCAAAGACTTCTGTAGGTGGGTTCAACCAAAAGGATTAGTCTAGCACTTGGTCATTTTTGAGATTGGTTCAGTGCCTTGGTTTAATTAAAAAATCTTCATTGGCAAGCATCTAAGCAAAGAAGGCTTGAACTGTTGAACCACATAACCACTTTGGTTCAAAGGTTCAACAAGTTCAAAATTCAAAAGGTTCAATGCTTTCAGTTCAATGGTGGGTTTAATCAAAGGAATGGTTCAACGTTTGGTTCAACCAAGCAGTTCAATGCTTTTTTTCACTCAGTTGGTTCATCCACTTTATTTCCATGCTTTGGTTCATCCTTTGGTTCAAACAAATGGTTCATCAGTTGGTTCAAAGGCTTCATTTGAATTGTTGAACCAAAATTTGGTTCAACGGTTGGTTCAATGCTTGGGTTCATTTGATTGGTTCATCGGCTTGAACCATCAGCTTGAACCATTTTGGTTCAAAGCTTGGTTCATCAGCTTGGTTCAATGGACTGGTTCAACAGAGTGGATCAATGAATTGGTTCAATCAAATGGTTTAACGTCTTGGTTCAACCAAGCAGCTCACTTAGACAGTTCAAAGGAGCGGTTCAAATGCAAAAGTTCAAAGAAGCCTCTCGAAGGACAAGTGCCCTTACAGAGGGCACTTGGTCGACAAAAGTACCCTTCGAAAGGGTCATTTTCAAAGAAGGCCACAAATGTAACTCTTTCAAATTTTTGTTTAAGGAATTCAAAAAAGACTAAGGCAAGAAATAATTCCTTCAGACTTTTTTTCTAAAGGAATTCCTTCGGACAAAAAGTCTGAAGGAATTTGGGAAAGCAGTTGTGGGCAGAAATCCCAAAGAAATTTCCAAAGAGGCAAAGACAAGTGATCGGAACAATTCCAGAGACTTTTTGTCTATGGGAATTTGTCCACTAGAGAAAGCCTAGGGAAAATGCTCGTGGGAGAAAGCCCAGGAAAATGCCCACTGGAGAAAGCCTGGGGAAAATGCCCATGGGAAAATGTCTGTAGAAACAGTCCATAGGAAAGTTACGAGAGACTACTGAAGATAAAAGGCCATCAAAGGACCCTGAAGGGCAGGTGCTCTTGCGGGGGACTCTCAATAGCCAACTTAAAGGACACTCCACCAAAGCCAAAGGGTCACCTTCCCTTCAGGAGGATGCAAAATAGAAACACTGAAGAGGGACCAAGGGGTGATGCGCTCAAAGACATCAAATTCAAGACAGTGAACTAGCCATTGAAAACATAGTGACGGGCGCGCGATCATCAATTTCAAAACTCATAAAATAGCCGTTGATCCTTGTAATATACAGACCTAAATGTATTCACAGGCTTTAAGTCTAAGACTAGTAGGAAGCAACTAAAGAACATAACAATAAATTGAATCTAGGACCCAATTCAATTAACCAAAAAAGGAAGAATGATGAAGAAGGATCAGATCACTAGGTGGACATTGAAAGATGAAAACTTTCAATAGCATGACTTGTTTCTCTATATTGATAAAATCAAATGGGTAGATGCCCCTAAATTCTAGCCTATCTCCTTATCAAATTTCAATGCAACATGATGTGATACTGATCTCAAGTCCTTCTTGAAGTGACTATATAAGGGACTCTCTTTTATTGTAAATATATCTCTTTTTTGACAATTAGAGCAAAACTCTACCCAAATTGAAAGGCATTACTGAGACTTTGAGCTCAGATTGTTGATCATATTTTGTTATTGGAATAAGAAAGCAAGTGCTTTTTTGGACTTTATGCTGTGATATCTTTGTTGTTGAGGAAACTATTCTTATGTCTTTTTCCTTAATATATCTTTTGTTCCTTTAATTCAACAAGCAGAATTAGTGATAGAAGTTAGGAAGGTGTCCTGAAGTCGACTGTGGAGAGACCTTGTGCCCCCATAATTGTCTTTTAGTGTGTTTTCTTTTCATTTCTATGTAAAGGACCTTGGGACGACTTTATGCCCTCATTGTCCTTCGTATCTTACTCTTGAGCAATTTAGGAGGAGACTTTGTGCTGCATCTCGATTTGCTAGTTACTACGTCCTTGGTTACATTTTGCTTTTACTTTTAAGAGTATTCTTATGGTTTGCTAAATAGTACTTTTGAAAGAAGAGGAGTGCTTTCTGTCATTTCCCTTGAGTTTTTCCTTTGATCTGCATGCATCATCTCTAAAAAAAGAGAGATGGATGGTTTGTCCTACCCTTGAGTATTATTTTTTGTTTATATATATCTAGCATATCTATAGGGAACCTCCCCTTGATGAGAGGAGATATTAGTCCCATTTTGATGTGGTAAAAACTACACATTTGGATGACCAGTCTTCCTACTTTGGCTGATCAGACCTATTTTGTTTATCACTATGTTGATCAACAAAATATTCAACCAAAAAATTTTGGTGACTCTGTTGGCGAATATAACCCATTATTGTTATATCCTATCCATTATACTCTGTTGTGGATGAGTGAACTTCTCTAGTGTTTTTCCATTGTTAAAATTTTCCTTCCAACCTCGCGCAACAGTTTTTGGCAACTCCGCTAGGGATATGCATAATTTTGTGCAATTTGGAACCTCAAGTTTTAGATTGAAACATCACCTGTGTCTTACCCCTTATCATTATAACCCTTATCCATTATATTTTCTGGTGACTCCATTACTTGTCTTACCCATTATCCATTTATAGCCTTACCATCTTCCTCCACCTCTGTTATTTTATCTGGTCTACAAAACCAGAGCTACGGGGAAAGAGTGCACAATTCAAAGCCTCAACCTTTAACTGAAGCAAGGTTAATTTTTTTCCCATTTCTTTTCACAATCTAGCAGATTCAAGGTATATACGAAGCCAAAGGGCTAAAGGTATCGTTGACCCTATATTCGAGTTGGTACAGCAAAGTGATTTTGATCTATTTTCTTCACCATCTCATCTCCAACAAACCAAGAGCTTTCCTCCTACTAAAGTCAGATCTCCATTGCCAGATGAAGTATCTACTTCTATTGTTGATAAAGCTTTACTAATAATTACCCCTCTGAGATTTTTTATCCCTCCTTTTCATAATCCTATAATGGCAGTTCAAGGCCCCTGGGGTAATGCTTTTGGTCCTCTCAATCTTACTCCACCTCTACATGAGCTTCCACACAGTTCAAGGAAGAATTTCCCCAAATTCTATGGTGATGGGAAAGTTCATCTTGATGAACACATTGTAGCCTTCAGCATAGCTTATGGAGTAATCAAAGTAGAATTTGAAGATGTAGCAGTCAAGCTTTTTATGGAGACACTACAAGGTGCTGCTATATATTGGTTTTATCATTTATAGGCTCAGTCAGTAACTAATTGGAATACCCTCAAAGCTAAGTTTGAAGCAATATTCAAACCTACAGAAGATGCACATGCACTTTTGGCTCAACTTACATAGATGAAGAAAGAGCCTCATGAACCAATGAGGGACTTCATAGCCAAATTTGACAAACTAAGGAATAGAATTCCTGTAATTGCTCGACCTATAGCTGAGAATCTCAAATGCTCTTCATTAATTCTCAGTTACCTAAAGTTAATTTTCTTTTGAGACATGATGGTCAAATAGATCTTACTGTAGCTCAATTTTTGGTCACTGAGGTAGAAGATGATCTCATCTTAGCAGAGAAAATAAGAAGAGATCCAAACAAAAATAGACCTTCATCATCTTCTGATTATGCATCTACAGGCACCACTGATCCAATGGTGCAAAAGTTGGCAAATGAACTACAAGCCTTGAAAATACAAATGGCACAAGGAATGTCTTATGCTCCTTCATATAGAGATATACCAAAAAAGACATTTCCAAATTAGTCATATCAAGGCAATGCTGCTAGGAATCAAGGGTAGCCAGATTGTCTTCTTCTCCCACAAGGGAAACTTGCCCTTAAAGCTCTTCCAACCAACTCAGTAGTTGGATATTTGGAAACAGAACATACTTTCTATTTCCAACCTGAGTTTGAGCAAGAAAACAACACTGATCTCTTCATGGAGGATCAAGAAGAATCAGTTGGTGACTCCCACATTGGTTTCTTGAATTATCAGGGTGAACCCAGAAGCAAAGGAGAAGCTATTTATGGATCATATGCAGTGTTTACCAGGTCTAGAAACCAATCAGTCCAGCAAGATAATAAAGGGAAGATAGAGGAGCAACCTCAACTAGCAATTACAATTGCTAAGCATGGAACCACTTTGCCTTTTCAGTCAAAGGATTTGGTGATCACCCAAAATGTGAGTACATCAATTTCACCTACACCTTCTACTTTAATTTTGCAAATCAGCCCTCCTCCCATCCCTCTTAAAACTCAAAAGGTTGAAATACCTTCCTCTGTACCTAGTCTAATTCAGCCATTTGACATAATTGATCATGTCAAAAAGATCAAAATTCAAATATCTGAATTTGAATATTTGCAATCCAATCCTGATCAATTAGATAAGTTGGTCCAATGTGTCAAGAACCAAACCATCCCTGCAAGACAAGAGGTTAAGAAAATAACTCCTGATTCCCCAAAGAACATGCCCTTTCCATATAATTTTGTCTTTACTCCTCCAGCTTCACCTGGGAAAATAGAACCTTTTTACGTTTCTTTATTGACAAATGGTTATCAACTCAACAATTGCATCATTGATTCTGGGGCATCTGACAATGTCATGCCTGCTAAAGTAGCTAAGTCTCTGGACCTCACATTGACCATGACATTTGGGAGATGTTTCTCCATGGAAAACAAGCAAGTACCATTGTTGGGGCAAATTAAAGATGCCTAATTTGTATTGGCAGCCTTTTCAGACAAGAGAATCAAGATGACTGTCTTGGTGGCTAACATCCTAGTATCTTATGGCATTTTGCTTGGATGAAATTTCTACAAGGACATGGGAGGAGAACTAAGCATGGACTTGTCTGAAGCAAGGATCCATGTCCAAGGCATAATGAAGAGATTGCTCCCTAAAAAGGAGGTAAAATACGTGGTCACCCAAACATCAGCCCCTGCAGCCCAAATTTTATTTGAGTGTTCAGGCAGGGGTAATTATTTCTTTACCATAAAGGATGCTCATGTTTCTACAGATGAAATTCCTATAGCTGACAATCTAGGAATTGATCTAAACAAGACTTCAAGAGAATTGGTAGGGCACAATACAAGTAAGGAAGGATCTTCCATCTCTAATGAAGAGAAATCTGATAGGAGATCAACTTTTGATGATGCTTTGATCTAGAAATCCAATGGCAGCAATTTTTCCAACAATGATGGAGTTGGGACTATGTTGATATCTCCTCAAGGAGATATTCTTCCTTCATACAATTTTCAATTCAACAACACCAACAACACAGCTGGATGTGAATCTCTATTACTCGGATTGAAGATTGCTCAAGATGAAGAAATCAAACTCCTTCACATCAAAGGAGATGCTAAGCTGATAATTTGTTAGGAGTTTGATATGGACAATCCAATCATATGCTAGACTGAACCAGAAGAACAACTAATTATGGTAATGGACCATGCTGTTGCAAATCAAAATTAGGCAAAGGAACCCTTCGCCAAGAAAGCAAGGAGTTATGGCTTTCAAATTGAAGACCACATCCTACCATGGGGCAAAAAGAAGAAAAGACTAAGAGGAAGACCTAGAAAATTGGTTTCTTGGTGTAGAGCTCCATTCCCCCATCACTGTTTCTAAGGGCAAAACATTTTCCTACTTGTTTACCAAGATGGCACACTATTTTCACTATCTCTCAAGAAGCAACATCTGAAACACTTCAACTCTTGAAGTATTAGCTTATTGCATCTATACATATGTATATTTGTATAGTTTTTAATTCTATTTTGTTTTGTTTGTTTCTATTTTTGATGACTTTCATTTCTGGGTAGCATGACTCTATAGCCCAATGGTACACATGAAGACACTAGAGATTCTAGATTCTACTCCCTTCAATTCTTTTTATAATTGATAGAAGTTCCCCAACTGGAGCCAGCTGTTGTCCCCAAAAGTATCACTCATTTTTTGGACAATAATTGAACTACTTTGATCTTACAAACCAAAATTTTCTCTTCTCATTCTGAAATTTGTCTTGGGCATTCAAATTCCTCATTTTTAAAGCTTCTCAGGAATGTATAGACTCTATAGGAAAAGAAAATCTATGGACTCTACAGGAAGGTTCATTTCTATAGGTTCAAAGACTTCTATAGGTGGGTTCAACCAAAAGGATCAGCTAACACTTGGTCATTTTTGGGATTGGTTCAGTGCCTTTGTTCAATTAAAAAATCTTCATCGGCAAGCATCTAAGCAAAGAAGGCTTGAACTGTTGAACCATTGAACCACTTTGGTTCAAAGATTCAACAAGTTCAAAATTCAAAAGGTTCAACACTTTCGATTCAATGGTGGGTTCAATCAAAGGAATGGTTCAACATTTGGTTCAACCAAGCGGTTCAACACTTTGTTTCACTCAGTTGGTTCATCTACTTTGTTTCAATGCTTTGGTTCATCCTTTGGTTCAATCAAATGGTTTGTCAGTCGATTCAAAGGCTTCATTTGAACTGTTGAACCAAAGTTTGGTTCAACAGTTGGTTCAATGCTTCAGTTCATTCGATTGGTTCATATGCTTGAACCATTTTGGTTCAAAGCTTGGTTCATTGGCTTGGTTCAATGGAGTGGTTCAATGGATTGGTTCAATGTTTGGTTCAATTAAATAGTTCAACGGCTTGGTTTAACCAAGCGGTTCACTCAGAAGGTTCAAAGGAGTGGTTCAAATGCAAAAGTTCAAAGAAGCCTCCCTAAGGACAAGTGCCCTTGTGGAGGGCACTTGGTTGACAAAAGTACCCTTTAAAAGGGTCATTTTTAAAGAAGGCTGCAAAGGTAACTCTTTCCAACTTTTGTTTAAGGAATTAAAAAAACTAAGGCAAGAAATAATTCCTTCAGACTTTTTGTCTGAAGGAATTCCTTTAGACAAAAAGTCTGAAGGAATTCGGGAAAGCAGCTGCGAGGAAAAAGCTCGAAGAAATTTCCAAAGAGGCAAAGACAAATGATTGGAACAATTCCGCAGACTTTTTGTCTATGGAAAATTTCTATAGACTTTTTAACTGCAAGAATTTGTTCACAAGAGAAAGCCTAGGGAAAATGCCCATGGGAGGAAGCTCGAGAAAATGCCCATGAGAGAAAGCCCAGGGAAAATGCCCATGGGAAAATGTCTGTAGAAATAGTCTACAAGAAAGCCATGAGAGACTACCGAAGATAAAAGGCTGTCGAAGGACCCCAAAGAGCAGGTGCCCTTACGGGGGACTCTTGGTAGCCAACATAAAGGACACTCCCCCAAAGCTGAAGGGTCACCTTCCCTTTAGGAGGATGTAGAATAGAAAATCCGAAGAGGGACCAAGGGATGACATGCCTGAAGACGTCAAATTCAAGACAGAGAACTAGCCATTGAAAACATAGTGACGGGTGCATGAATGTCAATTTTAAAGCTCATAAAATAGCAATTGATCCTTGTAATCTACAGACCCAAATGCATTCATAGGATTTAAGGCTAAGACTATCAAGAAGCAACTAAAGAACAAAGTAGAAAATTGAATCTAGGACCCAATTCAATTAACTAGAAAAGGAGGAACGATGAAGAAGGATCAGATTGCCAGGTGGACATTGACAAATGCAAACTTTCAATAGTGTGACTTGTTTCTCTACATTGAGAAAATCAAATGGGTAGATGCCCCTGAATTCTAGCCTATCTCCTTAACAAATTTCAATGCAACATGATGTCTTACTGTTCCCGAGTCCTTCTTGAAGTGGCTATATAAGGGACTCTCTTTTATTGTAAATATATCTCTTTTTTGACAATCAAAACAAAACTCTGCCCAAATTGAAAGGAATTACTGAGACTTTGAGCTCAGATTGTTGATCATATTTTGTTTTTGGAATAAGAAACCAAGTGATTTTTCAGACTTTGTGATGTGATATCTTTGTTGTTGAGGAAACTATTCTTATGTCTTTTTTCTTAATATATCTTTTGTTCCTTTAGTTCAACAAGCAAAATTAGTGACAGCAGTCAGGATGGTGTCCTAAAGTCAACTGTGGAGAGACTTTGTGCCCCCATAATTGCCTTTCAGTGTGTTTTCTTTTCATTTATGTGTAAAGGACCTTGGGATGACTTTGTGCCCTCATTGTCCTTCGTATCTTACTCTTGAGAAATTTAGGTGGAGACTTTGTGTTGCATCTTGATTTCCTAGTTACTACGTCCTTGGTTAAATTTTACTTTTACTTTCAGGAGTATTCTTGTGGTTTGCTGAATAGTACTTCTAAAAGAAGAGGAGTGCTTTTTATCATTTCCCTTGAGTTTTTCCTTTGATCCGTATGCATCATCTCTGAAAAAAGAGAGATGGATGGTTTGTTCTACCCTTGGGTATTATTTTCTATTTATATATATCTAGCATATCTATAGGGAACCTCCACATGATTAGAGGAGAGATTAGTCCCCTTTTGATGTGGAAAAAACTACACATTTGGACAACCAGTCTTCCTACTTTGGCTGATCAGACCTATTTTGTTTATCAGTACGCTGATCGACAAAATATCTAACCAATAATTTCAATGGATTATCTAACTATGAATATAGGTACAACATACACAAACAAAGAGCATGAAAATATATGAAGTAAAATATTGATATCACCTGCTTTATTGCATTCCATTACTCAAATATAAAAACTTAAATAGTTCACAGATAAATTTATAGTCAAATCTTCCCAAAGAGCTTGAAATAAAGATGAACCCTTTTTACAATTGCCATCTCTCCTATTTATAACACATAGGAGGATAAAATGACCCTTCCTATTCTCATTTTGTCCTTTCATATTCTCATTTTTGTCCTATTCTATTTTACATTTATTTTTTAATTGTGACTCAAATAAATCACCAAGTGGGCCCTTCAAGCCTTGTTCATTTAGGGATATTATCTATAAATAGTATGTGCCACACTTTAACATATGAAACTAGGTTCATTAAAGGGGCATTTGGAAAAAATATAAGAATTATATCCATAAAAATGTCTTTTATAATAAAATGCTTTGCATATTTGGAACTCTTGTTTCAAAACCTTTCCAACACTTCAAACAGGAGCTAAAATGGAATCTATATGTGAAAGATATGGCCAACTAAGGAAATAGTGAGTAGTATGCCTGCAATGTACCATCAAAACAACATTTCTCTCTCTTTAATTTCCAAGTATTTTTTCTATTAAAAGAACAACTATTTTACATCATTTGATATATCATTTCAATACCTTTCTAATGCTTCAAATGAGGTTCAAAACAGACTCTAGATGCAAAATTTAGGGTCAAAATATGATACTAAATTTTTTCTTTAGGCCTTGGTGTCCTCAAAGGCGGTGTGCCCATGAGATCCAACCGGATGGCCTTGGTGTATGCACATGTCCGATGCCCTAATTAGGTTTGAATGGATGGCCTTGGTAGGTGATGTGTCTTGTACACTCATGGGGTCCATTCAAATGACCTTGAAAGTTACGAATCTCTGGCCTTGAAGGTTTCAGATCTCAAGTTTAATTTTGCATAAAATTTATGAACTATGAGCCCCTTATGTTTCATGAAAATAAGATCACTGAGACAATATATTTCCAATGAATAAAATATGAACCAAAATTGAGATCTGATGTGAAATATGTACAAAATTGGAGAATTTTCTCCGTATCAGCCCTTTGTCTCTACTATATATATAGTTCTACATCTCCAGTTTGAAAAATATATATGCACTTTGGGACTCTAATATTTTAATCAAAGATTATCCCTTAGACAATATATCTATAATGTATTAAACTAGAACCAAAATAGAGATCGAATGTGAAATATATACCAAAATAAAGAATTTTTACCTAATTGGCCCTTGTCCTTGTTGGCTCCAAAGTTTAGAATATTTGGTGTGAAAATTATATGAACTTTAGGACTTATATATCTGAATAAAAGATGATCCTTAGGATACTATCTATCCAATGCATCAAACAAGAACCGAAATGGAGTCTAGATGTGAAATATATGTCAAAATGGATAATCTACACCTAGTTGGCCCTTGGTCCCTATTGGCTATAAATTTATAGATCTCTCTAGTATTAAAAATATGTACACTTTGGAACATTGATAAGTGAATCAAATATTATCCCCTAGACAATATATTTTCAATGCATCAAATGAGAACCAAAATGGACTCCAAACATGAAAGATATGCCACGATAGAAAATTTTCACCAATTACGCACTTGAGATGTGAATGGCACTTGATTTCTCCAATTTATCCAAATAGAAACATATTCAAGTGAAGCATGTATAAGACCTATTAAACTTGTAAGGCCCAAATAATCTAGTGCCAACCTTTTGGTTTCTTCAAGCGGGAACCAAAATTTTAAAAAATTATTGAATTCAAACTTTAGGTACATCTAAACTTTGGGAGGCCTGCGAGAGTGGTCATGTTTAATTATAATAATTGAATATCCACATTACAAATAGTTAACTATTTAAATATCTTGGCTTTCTTCTAGGTGGTAAAAATTTGTCATTGGTGGGTTGAGATGTAATAATATATTTGTGTGTAAGATGATTTCTCAGTGGCATGTTGATTGCAATATGTTTTGCATTAGCCCTAATTATTGGTGACCTCCAACTAATGAAGTTTGGATAATCATATGTAGAAACCTTTAAGTTTTTGAAAAAAAAAATACAATGATCACAATATATTCTATTTTTATAATTAGGTTAACCCTAATGCAATATCAATTACAAAATGTGGTAGAATAGAGAAGGCACTTGAATTTTTTGAAAAATTAATGTAGGGATAACAAGATATCCTAATGTACAAATTTGAAAAGTTTCTCAATTTCATAATCAACGTGAAAGGAAAATAAAAATTTGTACACTTTGGAACATTGATAAGTGAATCATATATTATCCCCCAGACAATATATTTTCAACGCATCAAATGAGAACCAAAATGGAGTCCAAACATGAAAGATATGCCACGATAGAAAATTTTCACCAATTACGCACTTGAGATGTGAATGGCACTTGATTTCTCCAATTTATCCAAATAGAAACATATTCAAGTGAAGCATGTATAAGACCTATTAAACCTGTAAGGCCCAAATAATCTAGTGCCAACCTTTTGGTTTCTTCAAGTGGGAACCAAATTTTTAAAAAAAAATTGAATTCAAATTTTAGGTACAACAACATCTAAACTTTGGGAGGCCTGCGAGAGTGGTCATGTTTAATTATAATATTTGAATATCCACATTACAAATAGTTAACTATTTAAATATCTTGGCTTTCTTCTATGTGGTAAAAATTTGTCATTGGTGGGTTGAGATGTAATAATATATTTGTGTGTAAGATGATTTCTCGTGGCATGTTGATTGCAATATGTTTTGCATTAGCCCTAATTAATGGTGACCTCCAACTAATGAAGTTTGGATAATCATATGTAGAAACCTTTATGTTTTTGAAAAAAAAAAATACAATGATCACAATATATTCTATTTTTATAATTGGGTTAACCCTAATGCAATATCAATTACAAAATGTGGTAGAATAGAGAAGGCACTTGAATTTTTTTTAAAATTAATGTAAGGATAACAAGATATCCTAATGTACGAATTTGAAAAGTTTCTCAATTTCATAATCAACGTGAAAGGAAAATAAAACCTATGACAAAAATATTTCAAGGTGTTTGTAAATTTAATAAATTATGCACATGTTTATCAAGGTGTTTACAACTAAAACATCTAACCCAAAATGTGTGTTTGATTATACTTTGATAGATGTGTGTTTGATTATACTATACTAAATTTATTAACATGTCAAATAATAATACTAAGATCCTTTCCTATTCACAAAACATAAGAAATTGTTTTAAATACATCTTTCAAATATACCTTGATGGATCTTCATAAATTTATACATAAATATTTTGAATTGATTGATAGACTAATGCAATGATTACATGATGTCATAATACAATTACTAGATGGGACTTAATGTAATATTAATTGCAAAAAATGTAAAGGAATACAAAAAACATGTGAATTGTTTCACAAACAGATGCAATAATTACAAAATATTCTAACGCAGTAACTAAAAAATCCATCATTTTCATAACCAATATGAAATCATGCAAGAAACATCTACTAAACTCAATACTAAAATCCTTTTCTATTCAAAAAATAAAATTAAAAAATCAAGGTGTATTCTATTTACTCGTTAAACTATTAATTAAGGGTGTGTTCTAAAAGGATTCATAAATTGAAAGAGTTTGAGAGCATATAATTTGTAAAATTAATTTTATCATTATACAATTACTTAAAGTATGTTTGATTAGGCTCCATTACTTGGAATAATTTGATAGTACTCTTGTAAAATATTTTTTCACCATACAATCGGTTAGAGTATGTCATTAGAGTGTTTCGTTTGTTTGAAAAGTTTGAACTTGTCTTGAAAAAAGTAATTTTTTCATCATTCAATTAGATAGGGCATGCTTCTTTTTGGATTCATTAATTTGAATATTATGAGAGCATCATTTTCAAAGTTATTTTTTAATTATACATTTGATTAAGGTATGTTTCATTGGGATTGATTATTTCCAAGAATTTGAGAGAGTTTTTATAAAATCTATTTTTTTAAATATTATAATTCATGTAATTATATTTTTTTAGAGAAACTTTGTTAAATAATTTATATATTTTAATATTTTGTATCATTCAATTATTACAATTTTTATAATTATATTTTTTTGAAATTAAATATTAAATTGTTTGATAAATTAATGAAATGATTATATTATATCTTAATCCAATCTTATTACAAACATGATATAAAATGATATAATATTGATTAAAATTAATATTATAAATTTCTTATCTAATAAAAACATGTCAAAAAACCAAAAATACATCCAACACAAAAACTTTTATAAAAAAATCCAAATAAAAATCATACATAATATTGTAATTTTTTTCATTTTTAACATACATGTGTCACCATTGTGATAATTGTCAGTTTGATCTCTCCTATATCATAAGGGCTCATTTTCTTTTTACCAAATCCACTCCCTCTTCTATCAAATCTACTCTTTGACCATAATTTTTTATATTTTAAACTATTCAAAGATGTCAAAATTATTTCAATATAATTTTTTTTTTTTTTTCTTAAATTAAAAGAAACATACTATTTTTTAAAATTATATATAATTAAAAATGTTAAAAATTTCTATTCAAAAATTTAAAAAAGAGTATTTGCAGCGAATATGACCAATAATTTTTATTTTTATTTTCATTTTTCTCCTATGTCAAAATCATAATCTAAATGAACTTAAAAATTTGGACCATATTTATACAGCACTGATCATTAGTGAGTTTAAAATGAAAAATACCCAGGTCGTGTCAATATGTGTTGACGAGTGCTCGAGCTTTCCAAGTGTTCTGTCAATCCCTTTTTGTCTTCGTACATTGACAGGTATAAATTTCATCACTGGAAAATTATTGGGTTATGAAATCTTTCATCTTCTTTTCTCTTCTCATCTTAATTGGATTGTTTTGTCCATTTTGAAAGGCACTAAGATTATATGGTGTTATATTCGAGAGTCTTAAAATATCTCATAGAGACTATGAAACCTGCGAAAGCAAGCAGAGAAACTATAAACCCATACACATACCCAGAAAATACCCCAAGAAATCCAAAACTTCGCATCTTATACAATTCAGAAAAAAACCTAATGACTCTCCATCGTTTCTTGATGTACTTCTAAAATGGATTGACCAGTGGTAGGAGATAGGAGATAAAAAGAAAACTAATAATGAGAGGAAAAAACATGTATTTTCAATTTCTTTACAAATGTGTTCTGAAAAGACCATCTTTTCTACAACTTTTTGAATTGCATAAATCTTACTTTGACACCTTGTTTAAACAAATAGAATGCCTTGCACACGGTTGAGCAAAGTTCGGCTGGGCCAAATTTTATCTTTCATTCTTTTATTCTATAGTATTAAATGATTATTAAGAGAAGGTGTATATGATGTTTCAATTATTATTTCATCATATAAGTGTTATAGTTTATTTTTAGAATTAGGTATTCCAAATTTATAAAAAAAAAAGTTGAGAAAGATATTGAATAGATTAGAAAATCAATTATAGATAGATTTTATTATTGTTTATATAATGTTTGATTATTTATGAGATAAGTGTATTTATTTGTTTAGTCATTTTTTTAATTATGTGTGATTTTATTATCCAAATAAATATTATATTCAAATACTTTTAAAATATATATTTTATTAATTATGTCAGATATACTTCTTCAATTCTTCTTAAAACTATTTTTAAGACATTAAAATTGTTGTTCATTTATTCGTTCATCAATTTTAATTGTACCTAGTTTGCTTGCTTAGAAAATAATATTGTTTGAGCTCATCAAGAATATGTTTTGTATTACTTCTCACAAGTGAATTGCCCAAATGATATTTGTAAAGGTGAATTTCCCAAATTAATAAATGTATTTTTGGTGGGCAAAACACAAAAACCTTTCATAATGTTGATTAAAGCCTTGATTTCATCATAAGGAAACATAATAAGAATCAAATTATTTGATTTGATCACACAAAAACATAATATGAAAGTCTAGATTAAAGTATCTATACTAGGCTAATCGCAGATATATTGAAAATGGTATACATACTATAAATTATAGACCAATTTATTTATAAGATCAAATAAACCCATACAAACCACATATACTCTTGAACCCTGACTTGCACTACACTTATAAGTTATGGTCTAACAATACTCACACTATTAAGATTTATACTTATAATAGTTATATATACTACAATTATCATGATGGTCCATTTAGTAGGAAGGGGAGATCTTCCAGAGTTGATTCTCTTGCTTATTCCACTCCCACAGTACAACACAAGTACCCTCTCTAATACCTCCACTCTCCCTATCACCTTGAAATGCATCCAAGTTGAGGCCAATATCATTTACCATCTTTATGGTCTTGAACCCATATCCCATGTCCTCACTCTCACTCCACAACAAATTCTCATCATAGGAACCACCCTCATACCTAGTCAGCAATACCTGCCAATAAATAACACCAACACTATCTAATTAGAACAGATTGCACATAGATATAGATTTTAGGCTAAATTCAATGACATGCTTAGTTTTTAGAAACATGTTATAACATTAAAGATATGATGTTTTTTGAGTTTATAATTTTATTTTTTTTAACTTCTTAAAATAATTATATAAAAAAATTTGAATCGACATCTCAAATAATTCTCAACAATCTATTATTAAAATATAAAAAATAAATATAATATTAAATCCATAATATCCTACACAATTATTTACAAAACTCTTTTTACTCATGTTATAACATAAATGTGCCTCTATTACTAATTACTATATTACAAAAAAATCATTGCTCTATAACATGATCTAATAACTTCTAGATTGTGGAGCAGCAGCATGAGTAAAATTGAGCGAGAGTACAAAATACAATTTATTTTAAAAAAAACAAGAATACACTATACCCTATCGTTCTCCAGGAATCATTGCTCACCATAACATGTTCTACCTATACAAATCCAAGTTTGTCTAGCTAAAAATAATAAACCTTGTCATTTTTGCAACAAACTAATAATTAATTAAAAAAAAAAAACTGATTAGACATACAAACAATCTTTTTAACACGTCAATATAACTTACTAAGTGCTAAGAACAATGTATATATACCTCTTGAGATGCACCAGGGGCATGGCGAAGGGCCTGCCCAGTGGCCTTGTTCACAAGGGAAAAGGCAGGGTGACCCACTGCATCCCTCACACGGTTGCACCAACTCTCATCCTTCACCCATTGCTGCATCCATATATACAATGAATATATATCAAAAGTTGTCACACAGCTTTCAGAAGCAAATTATGATATTATCACCAAAACAAATATGGTCAATTCTTATTACATTCAAATATATATCAAGTGAAGGACAATAGTTCAATATTAACATTTAGGTTCTAAATTTTTAGACTTTAGGGACGGTCAGGAGAAATAGTGGTGGTGCTTGTTGCAACCAAACTCTTAACCCCACTTCGTCAAAAACGTTTTCGATTCGTTTAAATATTTTTTTAAAAAAATCTCATACTAACAAACATATTGTAGTAATATATACAATATATATACCTGGGTGGGGTCACTAGGATTGTAGTAAACCAGCATAACTCTGCCATCTCGGATACCCAGAGCATAATCAGGATTGGCCTTGGAGCAAACCCTCACAATCTGGCCTTGTGGAAGACTGTTGTGCCTGTGTTGCTCAGATTGAAAAGTGCTGTCAGGCTGATAAGCTCCATAGATTTGCCCCGTTTTTCGGCATTGAGGAGGATCGAGCCGCTGCCGATCATATCCACCTTCGCTGTCATTTGGGAAGCCATCGTTGTATCTTTGGCTCTCATACTCCTGGTAATATGCCATACTTCCTTACCTTACAAAATACAGTGCAGATTATGATAATAAAAGAGAGTATGTTGCCTCTGTGGTTTTTAAGGTGGTTTAAATGGTCTTTATACAGAGAGGGAAAGGCGAGGGAATATTTATTGCGTGCAGTACATCCTGGATATTATTGGAATGGAATAAAACTTTTATGTAACTTTACTTTAGAATAAACTTTTGGGAGCTGATAGCGATGATGGAATATATATATATATATATATATGGGGATATGGTTGGAGGTTGTCGGGGCGCCAGGCTGGTGGCTAAATGAAGGATACACATTGACATAAAAGTATATGAACAATCATTTTTTAAGAAAGGATTATCAATATTTTGTTAAATTTGTGTAGACTTTTTCCTTCTAATGGGTATTTATTTTTATTAAATATTTTTAGATTGTAAGTTAGTAATGATTAAGGGGTATTAATTTTGGGAAATAACGATTCGACTTTTAATATAATGTAAGAAATGTGTTAAACATATATTAGATCTATTAATTTTATCGATATAATATATGTATTAGTATGTTGATAATAATAAGGCGCATCAATATTATATTGAAATATAGAATTGTGTTTGTGTGAATTTAATATAGTGAAAACATGTCATAATGTGCTTTTACAAAACTTTTACAACACAAAATTTTAACAAAAAAAACTAAAAAAATACATATATTAAATATCTTTATGTAGAAAAAACTAAATAAAAATTATATAGAATATAATATAAAATGTCATTTTTGGTATACACGTGATGCTATGATGATCATTGTCAATTTGGTCCCTCCTCTATCAAATGGGCTCATCCTCTTTTTCCAAATCCACTCCCTTTTCTGTCAAATCAACTCCCTATTTTGTCAAATCCACTCTTTTCAAAAGCTCTTCTTTGAATCGAAAGGATTGTAGTTCGATTGGTGAGAATGATGGTTGTTTATATCCATCCACCAAGATATAAATCCTTCTAGATATCTGATATAGAGAGTCAAACAGTTAAAGTTAGAATCACGCCCTGAGACATTCATGACAGCATAAATACCCCTTATTCATAGTTGTTTAACCAAAGAAATTCACTAATTTAAATCTCTGTTTACTTAATATTGTAAATCTGCTATATATTTATTTCTAAAATATAAATAGAGATACCGATATTTTATGTAATCCAATAATTCTATATAATACTTTCAGAAATATCAAAAAAAATACTTTTTTAAATATTATTTATTTTTATCCTACACAAAATAATTTTTTTTTTTTAATGATATTGAAAATGTCAAAATTATTTTAATATAAACGATTTTTTTTAATCCATAAACATATCATGTCAAAAAATAATTATATAAAATTAAGAATGTTAGAAATTTCGATTTGAAAATTCATTAAAAAAATTTTAAATGGACATTTGCATCCAATATCACTTAAAGTTTTCAACTTTTTTAATGTATCACAAAAACCACATCGAAAAAGAATTGAAATTTGAATAAAATTTCGAAAATTATTTTCGAAACTTTGATCATTGATGAATCTTCTTTTTAATTTTTTATTTTTTTTTCTTCAGAATTAATCAATTGGCCATAGATAAAGAGAAAAAAAAAACTTTAAATATACCAAGTTGGGTCACTTTATGCACCGCAACAGTTTCAACTATGTATCCGATGGGGATAATAACTTGTATATTGGCTCCACGAGTGCTCGAGTTTTCCAAGAGTTCTAGCAACCTCTTTTTCCTTTCGTTGAAGTGGGGATGCACATTGACTGATATAAATTCTATCAATAAAAAATTATTTGGCTATGAAAACGTTCATTTTCATTTCCCTCCTCTTTTGTCTTATCCATGCTTCTTCTGTGTGTTATCCGTTTTTCATTATATTTAATTGTCGGTTTTTCATTTCAATGTGATTCGCTTGCATGTCAACAGATTTTAATTTGAAATCAAGAATTTTATATACATATATGCATATAAATAAAATGGATATATCACATCATACAATCATTCAAATTATATCAAAGATGATTTATAGATATCATTTATATTGATTTAATTTTATGTATACTTGTACCAAAAGAAAACCTAAGTGAAAGAGCATATAGTTTTATTATAAGAACCTGCATCTCATAAGATCAAGGGTGGAAAGTAGATATACATATTTTCTTGTTGACATGCATAAGTGTTAAGTTCTAAACTTTGAACTTGTAGTAAAGTGCAGGAATGGGACTATCTGAGCCAATTCCTCTACCAAAACATTATTTTTTGTATTTCTTTAAGTGTCGACTTGAGCCCTAGGGAAGAAAAGAAGATTCTAACATCTACACTCAACATTCTACTTAACATAGAGAGGTTTATGGGCATGTGTTACTAACAAAGGGTTCTAAGAAGTTTCAAACCACATAGGTCACAATTATTTTCAGAATATGTTCATCACTTTTGGGAGGACACCACTTTTGAAACACATTGTTTCTAGTCTTTCATCTATCATGTCATACGAAACTAATTGTTGTCTCAAACCACTACCTACAATCTAAAGTTTATGTTACACTATTATAAGATCATCTTCTCTACATTTTATGTTTTTGTTAAAGTCCAGGTGAGTTAGAATAAGGTATTTATCTTTTCAATTGATATTTCACATTACTATCATTCACCTTCCCTTGTTAGATAGATAAAAAAATCTTTAATTCCTATAACTATTATATTTACTTTAAATTTACTTTTGTGCCATAATTTTATATAATTGATGTAGTCTTTCAAAAAATCATGTACCTTCCAAATAAAGCACATTGTTATTTTATTTTTTTATTTTTATTTTTTGTTGTTTTGTTTTGTTTTGAAATGGAAAATTGTATAAAAATAAAATTTAATAAATAAAATTAAATAATAAAAAATTAATATCATTTACAGAAAATAATAATATAAACAAAATCAAATATTTTACAATAATAATCAATTTTTTAATTAATAATTATTTAAAAACAATACATTATTATTATTTATTAAAATTCAATTATTTTTTAATTTTAATTTACATTATTTAATTAAATAATATTTACATTTCCAATTTAAATCACTTTTTAAAAATCACATGTAGTTAGATTTATATTACATCAGATTTAAGTTTGTTTTATTGGATGTCAATTGAAAGCTTCTGATTCTTTCTCATGTAGGATAATTTGAGTTAGAAAAGTCAATTCCAATTTGATTAGTCACATCAATACAAAACTTTGAAATATTGTGGTGTAGCCCATATAATATAGGTTACCATATTCATGGCCCATCCCATAACTTATGTAGAAGCTTTTGATAATGATATGTGTCATATATTTAGGTGTCGTGATCAAATGAACCCTCCCTACCTAATTTTGAGCTCTATGAAATCGTAACAATATACAATCGACCATTAGGCATGAAAACATGTGAACAAGCCATAAGTATCTTCCACTAATGTGGCTTCTATTGAAAACATTGAGACCCTAACCCACTATATTACTTAAAACATGGAAGATTGTGTGGATGTTCAAATATAAAGCCTTTTTAATTAAACGACCTAGAAATGAAGCCTTCATGGGAAAAAATCATATAAAAAAGTTTGTAGGTATTTAGATAAAGTTTGAAAACCGTAAGAATAAATAACATGTAATGGCGGGTTTAAGAATATATAATGAAAGACATCCATGCTATTATTGTTTTAAGGGTTTAAGGAAAAGGAGGTTAATTTTATTAATATTGGTAATTATAAAAAAAAAGGATAATATCGATTTTAATGGTTTATAAATTTCAATATTGGTGAATTATTATTTTTTAATCAAATAAGATTTAATGTCAAAGCTGTGTCATTCTATTTTAATTGTAATATATTTACTACATTTAAGTGACTTCACATTTCTAAAGACTATAGAAGTGGCGATGACCAAAATTGTATTCTTTGATTTCAGACTCAATAAATTATAGTAGATTGGATAATCCAATGTGTCCACAAGCCTCTCAGGAGATAAATTAACCCTATGTTTTCAAACAATTATGTGCATGTGATTCCAAGATGGGTGACACATGCCATCATCACAAATAATTTGTAATCATAGTTAAAAAATTAATAGGATCACACCTTAAATATATCATATAAGTTCTATGTTCAAGGTGAATGGATGGGTCCACCATTTTCTCACCTAATCATCCAATAGTGATCACTAAAAAAGTCTTCATTCACATTAGGTGCCCCACACATATAAAATAACATATGTTTTGAAGACTACTACTAGAGTCCTAAGTAGGGTCAAAGCACATTAAAATGTGGCCTAATATATACTGTGTTGACATACCATATAGAGACAATATTAATCAAATCCTTTGTGAAGATAATCTATTGGGGCAGGACAATGGGATGAGTGACACTTATCACAATCACAAGGCCTATGTCCACCTAGTGGTCTTGGAATAAAGGTGAAAGGATTGCATTTTACTATATTATTTCACCCACCTAAGGGTATCCACATGTAAAGTGAGTGTAGAGTCCTCAACACCCAAATACTTTGACATCAAAATCACATCACCCCATTTGGAACACAAGGCCTTTACCATGTGAACTGACATCTATATGGTATCCATTATTTCCCAGTACACAATTGGCACTAAAGTAGATTGAAGAATCTGCTATTGAACTAACATAAGTTATAAAAATGGGTGCTTGATCACACAATAACATGGTGACATACAATTCTATCCAGAATAATCATAGAGACATAAAAACATTTATTTGTAGTCACATAGGTGTTTGATCTCAAGCCTTAAGCCATTAGGAGAGGAATCTATTATCTAAGTAAACAAATACATAGTAGAATAGATATCTAGGGCTTAGTATTCTTTGATTGAATCTTTCCCTATCCATAATAAATTATAAGGCTCTCTCTCTCTCTCTCTCTCTCTCTCTCTCTCTCTCTCTCTCTCTCTCTATATATATATATATATATATATATATATATATATATATATATATATATATATATATATATATATATATATATATATATATATATATATATATATATATATATATAGACACACATACACATGAATAAATATTCTATAATAGACTATTCACTTTTTATTTCCATCGTTAAGCATAATTGAAAGGATAATTTGACTATTAAAAATAGCATAATTCAATTGTTTATCCAAAGCACATGAATTTTTTCACTAGTAAAAAACTATTAAAGGGATAATTTGGCTATTAAAAATAACATAATTATGAGACTTTCAAAGCTCAAAATAGAGTGGTAGCTATGAATAAATTCCATAAGAAAGTGGTATAACTTGGCCAGTGAGCTATATCCCCAAATTGAGAAAGCTAAACCAAGAGATGGGATCGATATATTAAATTGAAAACATGATTTAAATCAAAGTCCAACCACACTTAATATGAGGAAATGTACATAAAAAGTGCTTGAAGGTTTTTTCTCATGTTGCAAGTACGATCTTTGGGGTGAGAAAAATCCAATTGAGGAATCCATTCCCCTGATGAAAAACCTTGGTAGAATAAATGTCACAAAAATGGGCATGTTTATTTTTATCATGTTTATCCTACTAATAACATTTGAGGAGAAAATCTAAGTTCTAAGTAAATATTTCAAACCCTACTAGCTATTAAAGTTATTAATAACTAAGGAGAAGGGGTTAATAACTCTATAAATTAATATGAGGAATGATTGTTTTTTAAATTGTGTCACATTTACATAGCCATCATTTCTATTATGCAATTAGTGGTTAAAGACGCAACTTTTGCATCATAATATCCATCATGAAATTTTGGATGCACAAAATAGATGTAAAATTATAATCAAGGAGTTTGTAATTTTTTTTAAAAAATGAGGCATTAGAATCAATTATTAAAAAAAACAATATCATGAATTTTAATAATAACCTTTTTAAAGAGCCTAATAAATTTAATACCATAAGTTTTTCTAATGATAAATTGTTATTAATGATAATGAAAGACCACCAAAAATTTTGATCAATGAAAGAGAGGCAAGTTTTAAACCCATCACCAATCCATTTTATAAATATTTTGACTAACTCAAAGTATTTCCATATATTGTGGCAATGAAAGTGCCCTCAATATTCACATGCATAATAGGAATTAAAAATGTATAAAGACATTTCCCCTTCCAAACTTTCTTTCCATAGATAAATATTTTAAAAATGTAATACATGAGAATAAATTTCTATTCTTTAAAACCTTTGATACTCTGAACAACTAACTTAAAGCATAAATAAATACTTTAATTATAAACATCGATGATATTCATGCCTCCTTTTATTTCAGGAAGGCAATAAACTTTTGGGTTAACTTGGTGTTAACTTATTCATGAAATCTTATAATAGCTTCAAAAGCTAATCATATATTTCTTTTTATGGTGCCTCAAAATGAATAATAGACATATAAGTATAAACTTATCCACAAAATAAAAAGGCATATTAATCCAATGGAATATTTTATTCTCATCCTGTTGTAGAACATACTTCTATAAAGAAGTTAGGAAGTTTTCAAAGTTAAAAAGGATGCCTAAAAATTCAAAAAATTCACCCTTATTAATTCATTTCTAATCAGAGTTTTCAATCTAATTAAGCATCAATATCATACTCTTATGATGGCATTTATTGTCAATCCTTTTTAATTTTTAACCAAAGGCTTTATGAAAGGTGTTAATGCGCGAGAACACTCTGTAAAATTAAGAATTATTATTTTCAAGCATGATAAAAGAGTATCATGTCATGTCCCCTTCTAGTTGACATCTTTTCGAGCAGATGATTAGCCTATTCTGCGACCCTCATAGGCTGATGGGATGGATAGAGGGTCTTGATGGAGATGGGTTGGATTTCGTTCGGGCTCTTTCGGACATGAATTAAAGGAGATATTAATATTTGATTGATTTAATCAAATATTAATTATTTGGTCTAATTTTAATTAATTATTAATTAATTATTAATTATTTATTATTGGGTCTAATTTTAGGATCCTCATTCTAATTTAAGAATTGGTCTAATTTTAAGACCCTAGTTCTAAATCAAGGAAGCCCTAAGTCTAATTTAAGGGAATCTAATTTTAGCAAGCACACCTTTGGAAGGGTATAAGAATCTCTCATGGGAGAGAGTTTGTATTCATGATTATTATTGATATTGATTCTTGTTAAGAAATTCTTCTGTGAAGACTGAGCTAAGAGTTCCAGGATTCCATTTGCATTGAAGAACGTCAACTCTTCATTGTGTGCGATTCAGAGGTTGTGAGAGATCAGCCGATCTATTGCCAAATTGAGAGATAACTTCATACAGAAGTTATCACAGGTGTTTACAAGTTTGAGAGATAACTTCACACAGAAGCTATCACAAGGGTTTACAGGTATTTCATTATTTTGGGTTTTGATTCAAGAATTATCCAGATATAGATCTTTTGTGTTAGCCCATAATTCTACAGATCAGGATCAAGCATACAGGTTGTGTTATATCAGCGGCCGTATGAAGTCCATACAGATCCGTGAAAATCCATATGCATCAACAAAAAGTTTAGGCACCAACATCGGTGAACAAAGACCTACAGAGACCAACATCGGTCAACATATCACTGATGTCAGCAAGTTAACGACTACAGGTCGACCGACGACGGCAGTATAACCGATGTCAGCGACTGTGTTTTTTACACAGAAGGCTGAGACGTACCAGATTCAGACTAGTTTGCAGAATATTCAGGCTATTAAGGCCGTACTTTCAATATTCTTTGTATACTTGACATAGGATCTCTATTGTAAGCTTATGAGCAAATAAATAAGAATTTATACTGTGATTTATTTATCTATTTGAAGATATTTTGCAAAAATTCAGATAAGCAATTCAGAGCTTTTGTTTTGATATTTAGAGGGATAATACAGTGGTATCAGAGCTAAATTCCTACCATCCTGAGAGGTTGACAATCTTATGTAGCCACAAGGGTTGGGACCACACGGGTATTTCACACGCAGTAGAGCTTTGCTTGAAGGCACTCAAGTTTTAGAACAACCGCCAGAAGACATGGGTGACGATATTGGCAGGGCCCGTATTCCTCACCATCCTAGAGATCAAGATGATGCAGAGGTTTTACTTACTCTTAGAGAACTACGAGAAGGTCAAAGGCAGAATAACCAAGTATTACAGCAGTTGGCAGCAGCACTACCGAGATTGGGTACTCCGAGGAGACATTCCCCACATCGTGAAGATGTCAAGAGTGATGCAGGATCATAGAGAGGCCATGGGACTGTTTCTCATACAGCTAACAGGCCTACTAGACCTACCTTTGTGAGACAAGAGGTAGAGGAGGCATTTACAGACACACTTAGGGCAGTAATTCCTCACACAAAGGAAAGAACATTACCGAGGTTGACAGAATGGGAGACCAAGACCCCAGAACAATGATCTGAAGCATGCTACGAGCAGGCTCACACTAGCGATGTTTGACGGTAGTGGTAAGGTGACAGCACAGGCCTGGGTTAGTAAGCTGGATACATTTCTCACATTGCGATCGATGGGTGAGGAAGATGCTATCAGATATGCGACACTACATCTTGAGGGAGTAGCTCACGATTGGTGGCACCATGGGATGGTGACACTCGATCATGATCAGATCACATCTTATCAGGAGTTTGTGGATAGGCTGGTAGAGTGTTTTGATAGGAGGGATCCAGAGTCCTATTTCTGAGAGTTGGCACAATTGTGCAAAAGTGGCAGTCTAGAGTCTTATATTGGTGACTTCCAGAAGTTATCAGTTATGGTTCCTGACATTTCAGAGAGGTGACTTGTAGTACTCTTCATGGAAGGATTGACAGAACCATTGAGAGGTTGGGTCAAAGGCTTTGATCCTCCTTCCTTACAGGAAGCTATGAAGAAGGCGCGTAGTATGGAGATGGCACCCTATGCATGTGCATTGACTACAGAGCCCTGAATAAGAGAACCATTAAGAACAGGTATCCTATACCTCGTATTGATGAGCTTATTGATGATTTCCATGGTGCACATTACTTCACGAAGATAGACTTAAGATCAGGCTATCATCAGATCAGAGTTTGTGAGCAGGACGTGGAGAAGACAGCTTTCCGTTGCCATTATGGACACTATGAGTTTATAGTGATGCCATTCGGGCTCAATAATGCGCTAGCAACATTTCAGTCCACCATGAATAGAGTCTTCCATTCACTGTTGAGGAGGTTTGTACTTGTTTTTTTTTATGATATTCTTATATACAGTAGGACTTGGCAGGAGCATTTGGCTCATCTGGAGACTGTACTCAACATCTTGGAGAGGGAATCCTTGTACGCCAAGGAGTCCAAATGTGATTTGGGGATGACTGAATTGTTATACTTGGGTCATATTATCAGTGCAGGGGGAGTGCGAATGGATCCTAAGAAGATCCGCGCCATCATAGACTAGCCTATTCCAGCAAACCTAACATAGCTAAGGGGATTTCTAGGTCTGTGTGGATTTTATCAGAGGTTCGTGAATGGTTATTCATGACATGCAGCTCCTATGACAGATTTGACTAAAAAGGGTGCTTTTTGTTGGACACCTAAAGCACAGGAGTGTTTTGAAAGGTTTAAGGAGTTGATGACTACGTGCCCAGTTTTGGCACTACTTGATTTTTCGAAGCCGTTCGAGCTTCAGTGCGATGCTTCAGGCGAGGGCATTGGAGCGGTGCTTATGCAGGACAAGCACCCCATAGTATATGAGAGTCGTAAGCTCAGGGGACCAGAAAGATTATACAACATATATGATAAGGAGATACTTGCTATCATGCATGCCTTGGCAAAATTTAGGCAATATCTAGTGGCCAGAAAATTTTGCATCAAAACGGACCACAACAGTTTGAGACATTTCTTGGGGCAGCGAGACCTTAATGATCGTCAGCAGAAGTGGGTGAGTAAAATACAGGCATATGATTTTGACATCTCTTTCATCAAGGGCACCCAGAATGTTGTGGTCGATGCTCTTTCACGCAGGCCGTATTTGAGTACCATGGTCCACATTACAGAGGATTGGTGACATATGATTGTGGCAAAGTATGCCAAGGATACATGGGCATCTAGCATAGTTGAGGGATCGACGGTTGACACCAGATATACTCTTGTGAATGACTTGATCATTTACAAGAACAGGGTTTATTTGATCCCAAGATCATCGATGAAGAACATTATCATGCGAGATTTTCATGATATACCTACTGCAGGACATCCTAGATATTTTAAGACTTACAGACAGATTAGGGAGAGATTCACATGGAAAGGCCTCAAAGCAGATGTTCTTCAGTATGTGCGTGAGTGCCCTGTTTGTCAGCAGAACAAGCAGGAGAACTCGTACCCAGCAGGATTGTTGCGGCCACTTCCAATTCCTGACAGGAAGTGGGAGTGTTTGTTGATGGATTTCATTATGGGCTTGGCTAAAGCCCAAGGACGAGATTGCATATATGTAGTTGTGGATCGGTTAACGAAGTATGCTCACTTCTTCCCGATTACCACTACACATATAGCTACACAGGTAGCAGAGGTTTTCTTTCGAGAGGTATTCTGACTGCATGGATTACCTCAGAGCATAGTGAGCGACAGGGATAGTCGATTCTTGAGTCACTTCTGGTGTTCTGACTTTGTGGGACCGAGCTTACACCTAGCACCAGCTACCACCCGCAGACTGATGGACAGACGGAGATAGTGAACAAATGGGTGGAGGGCTACCTCAGGAACTACATTGCAGGGCAGCAAAAATCTTGGGTCAAGTGGATTCATCTGTGTGAGTATTGTTATAACACAACTTTCCACATGACCATTCAGATGTCTCCTTTTATGGCATTATACGGGTATGAGGCACTGACTTTTCTAGATTTGCTACTGAGTGATAGTAGAGTGCCGAGTGCTGGAGACTTATTGCAAGAGAGTCAGGATACTATGAGGATTCTCAAAGAGAATATTGCTAAGGCGCAGAATCAGCAGAAGCAGTATGCAGATCAGCGGAGGACCGAGAGATCTTTTGAGGTGGGTGACATGGTCTATCTTATGCTGCAGCCTTACCGTCAGTCTACTCTTAAGAAGAGTGGAGCAGAGAAGCTTAAGCCACGTTACTATGGTCCTTTCAGGATCTTGATACATTTTGGAGAGATGGCTTATGAGCTAGAGCTTCCGACAGAGAGCAAGGTACACAATGTCTTTCATGTATCACGCCTCAAAAAGGCGTTAGGACACCGTGTGATACCTTCTATAGTTTTACCTCCCTTAGATGATGAGGGAAAGTTGATTTTAGTACCTGAGTCCATCTTGGAATTTAGAGAGAGACAGTTGCGTAGGAGGACTATCAGGGAATATTTGGTAAAGTGGAAAGATTTGCCAGTTGAGGATGCGACATGGGAAAGCGAGGATATTCTATAACATCCAGAGTTGAGATTGCTTGAGGGCAAGCAATTTCAGGAGGGGCGGACTGTCATGTCCCCTTCTAGTTGACATCTTTCCGAGCAGATGATTAGCCTATTCTGTGACCCTCGTAGGCTGATGGGATGGATAGAGGGTCTTGATGGAGATAGGTTGGATTTCGTTTGGCCTCTTTCGGACATGAATTAAAGGAGATATTAATATTTGATTGATTTAATCAAATATTAATTATTTGGTCTAATTTTAATTAATTATTAATTATTAATTATTTATTTATTATTTATTATTGGGTCTAATTTTAGGATCCTCATTCTAATTTAAGAATTGGTCTAATTTTAAGACCCTAGTTCTAAATTAAGGAAGCCCTAAGTCTAATTTAAGGGAATCTAATTTTAGTAAGCACACCTTTAGAAGGGTATAAGAATCTCTCATGGGAGAGAGTTTGTATTCATGATTATTATTGATATTGATTCTTGTTAAGAAATTCTTCTGTGAAGACTGAGCCAAGGGTTCCAGGATTCCATTTGCATTGAAGAACGTCAACTCTTCATTATGTGTGATTCAGAGGTTATGAGAGATCAGCCGATCTATTGCCAAATTGAGAGATAACTTCATATAGAAGTTATCACAGGTGTTTACAAGTTTGAGAGATAACTTCACACAGAAGCTATCACAAGGGTTTATAGGTATTTCATTATTTTGGGTTTTGATTCAAGAATTATCCAGATATAGATCTTTTGTGTTAGCCCATAATTCTATAAATCAGGTTCAAGCATACAGGTTGTGCTATATCAGTGGCCGTACGAAGTCCGTACAGATCCGTGAAAATCTGTACGCATCAACAAAAAGTTTAGGCACCAACATCGGCGAACAGAGACCTACAAAGACCGACATCGGTCAACATATCACTGACATCGGCAAGTTAACGACTACAGGTTGACCGACGACGGCAGTATAACCGACGTCGGCGACTGTGTTTTTTACACAGTAGATCGAGACGTACCAGATTCAGACCAGTTTGTGGAATATTCAGGCTATTAAGGCCGTACTTTCAATATTCTTTTTATACTTGACAGAGGATCTCTATTTTAAGCTTATGAGCAAATAAATAAGAATTTATACTGTGATTTATTTATCTATTTGAAGATATTTTGTAGAAATTTAGATAAGCAATTCGGAGCTTTTGTTTTGATATTCGGAGGGATATTACATATCATCAAAATGAATATTGATAATATGACTCTTTATATCATGGGTGTAATTCATTCAGTTATATTTTCTTTATCTTTATGGGATAATACATATCTAAAGGTTTTCATATTTAAAATATACAAAAAATAAAATATCAAAATGGATATTGAGAATATGATTCTTTATATTATGGAGTGTAATTCTTTCACTGATATTTTACTTATTTCTATGGAATAGTACATATTTAAAGGCTTCCATATATAAAATATACAAACAATAAACATGTGGCTTACCATGTTTGATTGAGTGAAATTTTTCAAACCTCTAATATTTAATTTCATTTACAGTAAAACATGTTGACATTTTTACAAAAAATAATTGAACAATGAAGATAAACAAATCCCCCAACCCTAAAGCTTTGACTATGGAAATAATGGATGACCACTCCATTAGGTGTTAATTTTTTTCATAATCTATTTTTACAAATAATATTTGTTATTTAAATGTACAAGCTCACCCTGTTCCATCCGAAAAAACAATTATGTTGTCAATAATATACTAGATTTTGATAAATCATGTTTGTCCTAATTTTACATAATAAAATATCATATTTAGTACTTAAATTGATAATATTGACACACATTTACCATGAATAACTTGGAAAACAAATATTTTCATAATCCACCATCCTCTCAAACCTACATGATAGTTTATGAGTTTTACTCTTCCATTTTATAGGTACACACCTACATGAACCTCATTGTTTATTTCAATCATGCTTAATATCCTGCACATACATCTCTAGACCTTCAGTTCAGTCCACTTGTATACAAGTAGGTTCAGTTTTTTTCTGGTATCACAAATTGATATTGACTTGATCTCCTTAGAATCGGCCCTCTCCCAACAATGAATAATTTTTAAATTCAAACCTTTCCCAAATATGTGTGTGTGTGTGTGTGTGTGTGTGTGTGTGTGTGTGTGTGTGTGTGTGTGTGTGTGTGTGTGTGTGTGTGTGTGTGTGTGTGTGTGTCTGTATATGTATATGTATATGTATATGTATATGTATATGTATATGTATATGTGTATGTATGTATATGTATGTATATGTATGTATATGTATGTATATGTATGTATATGTATGTATATGTATGTGTATGTATATGTATATGTATGTGTATGTATATGTATGTATATATGTATGTATATATATATATATATATGTATATATGTATATATGTATATATGTATATATATATATATGTATATATGTATATATATATGTATATATATATGTATATATATATATATATATATATATATATATATATATATATATATATATATATATATATATAGATGTATATGTATATATGTATATATGTATATGTATATATGTATATATATATATATATATGTATATATATATATGTATATGTATATATATATATATGTATATATATATATATATATATATATATATGTATATGTGTGTGTGTGTGTGTGTGTGTGTGTGTGTGTGTCTATATATATATATATATATATATATATATATATATAAAGGTCTTACTTAATAGAGGAACCTATCGAGTACAAATCTATACATTATTGCACGTTTATCAAAATTTCCCTTTAATTCTTAAATTCTGAGTCTATCACTAGGAGAATTCACAAGCCAAGTCTGAATCATACCAAATCCAATTTAAAGCAAGAATTTTAAAGTATCAAAGCCAAATCATTAGCTGCAAAGATATAGTGAAGGAGCATAACTTCACAAAAATTATAAGATAGAGAACTAGTGTGCCTTGATTTTCATAATCAATGTATCAAATACATAGGTAGTGGTAAAACATCAAACATGGGTGACTAGGTTAGCTAAGCCCATTTCACTTTGTAAAAAAAATTAGGCATTTAGCCCTCAAAATTACACCTGGTGTTCAAGGAAAAGGAGGTTGATTTCCAGAGTTAGGCACATCATTTAGGATTGGCAATGCACATACAGAGCTTTAAAAGATAATAAAGGGTGACTATATAGTTATAATCCCTCATTTTTGTACAGGTTAGTACTGAAAAATATAGGTCAGTATCAAAAATTGATACTAACACAAATCGATATAACTAACCCTACACATATATAAATATAGTTCCTACACTAGATGAATCATAGACCTGCTATAATATGATTTTCACTCTCAAAATATAGTCATTGTCAAATAGTCAACCAAAAAGTCTAAGTTATTACTATATTTAGGATATGCCACTTATCAAATCATTGTGATTAGTTTTATTATTTTACATTCTTATGTATGTTTGAATTCCATGTTTATCAATTTGAATTATTCTAGTTTATATTCTATTGGGGTTTATAAAAACAAATTAGGTTAAAACATATTGGTGAACCCATACACTAATTGAACCATGTCAAACCCTAGGTTTTCCTTATAGTTCCATCCTTATATGGTTTTAATTTTTTTCTTTAAGGCTTCAAATATAATCTTTGAATTATCCATATAAAAGACAATAATAATTTTCACCATTAACCTTATCCTTCTACATACGTACATGATCCCATACTATGCCATCTAAGAAGGCTAATTTCCTTTTCCCTTTAAGATGAAATGATAAATTAAGTAAAACCCATGTATATCATAACCAAGTTCCTTTAACTTCATTTAAAATTGATACAATGAATTTGTATTCTTTTGATGATGCAATTATTTATGAATATGTGAAAATAGATGACTATGTTAGCTTACTTCCATTAAAATAGGATAATCAAAATGATCACAATGAACATAATAATAAATAATGAGGGCCTAGATATAATTTATCCTAATGACATTAATGGGATAGATCCTAACCAAGTCTGAACCTTATCCAAATTTCATCAAGGACTATATTAGTATCCTAAATACATGGGTATAATTTTCTAATTGATTTTAGCATCTAAGGCGACACACCAAGTTAGTATTTCTATATCTCAGGCATAAAAACAAGATCCATTTATAATTTTCAACCAATCCTCTTGATTGAGTACATCTACTTCAAGTGCTCAGACCTATACTACTAATATGATTCCTATGTCTACACCTGTAATCAGCTATGTGACACCCACCCAAGGTTTGGAGGAAAAATGAGGCATCCAACCCTACATATCAACCTTTACCTTCCCATGATGACTACACATGTTCCATCACCAACCTCACCTACTTTAGATTCCCTTAAAAATTGTTACATCTATGAATGTTAAGGTGTTGAAACTAGAACAATGTGCATCAAGACCTAGTCATTCCATGGATTTGTAGGATTTGATTCATAATCCCTTATCCCCTCATATATCATTTTACCCCTTACCAATAGTTTTTTTAGCTCCTAAGCTTCCACTATATGAAGGTAAAGGTGAGACATAGAAACACCTTAGATAATTCCATGTATCATGGTTTGATTATGTATACAATGACAAATTATTAACTAATTTATTTCCAAGAAGCCTTAAGGTTTATGCTTTGTGATGGTTTTATGATCTCCCCATACAATCCTTGAGATAATTCAACCCTTTGGAAAATGAATTTCTTATGCATTTATGTATCAACATCAAAAAAAAATTATGTTATGCTCAAATTTCTAAGATTATGTAAGAACCCAATGAACCTATCCATTACTATGTCTTTTGTTATAAGACAATGCTTGCCAAGAAGAAAAATCATATGCCTAATAAGGAATTTCAACATATATATTTTTTTAAATCTTCTTTCCCATTTACATGAATCCATCATGTTTAATAAGTTTCAAAAAAATTACCATTTATGCCACACAATCAAATAATGTGAAATTAAGCTCCTTGCCATGAACAAACTTCACTATGTCTCTAATCCTTCAAGTGCAAAGTTTTATCATAATCAATAATTTAAGTCTAAATGGAATTATAATAAATATAAGGCACAAGAAATGGTTAATATAATGTCACATGAAGATATATGTTTCCAATCAGATCTTTGATTTAACTCCTTTGAGGAGCATAATATTCAAAAATACAAGAGTGATCTAGAATCATGCATGGCTTATAATGTGCCTAGTTTTAACGAACATTATATGAATATTGGATCTTCACAACCTATGGTGTCTAATGCATATATTTTGAATCAAATAAACATCAAGAAGGATTATTTAGATAAAATATGTTTATGGATCACATCACTTGAAAATTAAATTTTGTATACCACAAATTATGGGCATACTAGTGTTGATAACATGTCTAGTTCTAAACCCACTTCATATTGCATGTGGATCCAATAGCAATAAAAATATATAATTAATGGGTCAACCAATTCTCATAAGGAAAATATGTTTCCAATTTAAATTCCAAGGAACATGATTCATAACAATATGATCACATTACCTCTTCCACAACCTACACAAAAATATAGATATTATCTTGTTTATCATAGACTGCACGGACATCATATGGATAATTGTTGGACCTTGAAATACATGATGAAAAACATGGATAAATAATAAATTTCACCTAATAAGTAACTTCTTAAGAAGTAAATTTGAAATCAATATGTTCCTATAAAAACTAATTGTAGAATATGACTTCTAAGGATTAAAATACTATATCTACTACATGCAGTGAGAACAACGAAAAGGGAAATATTAAAATATATATGAGTACACCCTATTTTCAAGAGTCAAAAGAGGAAACCATCTCTTTGGATGATACCCAAGTGGTGACACTTAATCCTTTTATAATATCAAATATGATGTAAACTCCTAATAATGGTAAATATATAGTAATCGAAAAGGAAACTCAATTTAACAATAAGATGCGATTGGTTCTTCATATAATAGTAAAAATACAAATGATGATGGAAATGACATGATGGATTATTTCCATAATCCTAAGGAATGGTAAAATATTTTTTAATACAATTAATATGAATTCAATCAAATTAATGATGTTATGAACAATGATACAGTAATTGATTTAGTTGATAATGGACATGAATGGTGTTTTTAAGATACATGACATATATAGAGTCATCCCATTGAAGATATCATTGACTGGTAGGAGCCTAATCCATTTTACATAGATTTTTAAGGTCTACTTGATTCTATACATTTACAAAATAATTTAAATACTAAAAAAACTACACAAATATTTAAAATATTCAAAAAATAAAAAAATTGGACATGAGCATGACATAATTACCAGACTAACTATTTACATATGTTACTTATCACATGTTTTTTATATTTAATATTATTTACATACACACATTAATTTAATGATATATGAATGTGATAC